>CAJNRD030001119.1:18385654-18542576 GCA_905319865.3 Cotesia congregata | reverse complement strand
ATATGTATATATACGAAAAATATATCAAAAATGCATGTGGGTACTCAAATGAAAGCTCTTGACAAGTGTAACATCTTTAAAAATGTCAACAGTTAATAAAGTACAGTGCAATTTAATAAAAGTCATTATTTAATAAAGAAAATTTAGTTTATTTATTTATTAAAAAAAAAATTATTTTTTTTTTGTTTCAGATTTTCAATTTGTACTGAAAGGCATCACAAGATTGTTGAACAATCCTCTAATGCAAACATACTTGCCTAATTCCACAAAGAAAGTACATTTTCATCAGGAACTTTTGGTATTTTTTTGGAAAATGTGTGATTATAATAAAAAATTTTTATACTTTGTACTTAAAAGTTCAGATGTACTCGAAGTTTTGGTGCCTATTTTATATCACCTCAATGACTCGAGAGCTGATCAGTGTAAGTATGTCTAAAATAATTTTTTTTTTATTAAAATTAACTTGGCAGGTATTTAATAATTTTTGTCACAAATTATGGCAAAAAAAATGCAATTTTTTTTTTAAATATAATAAAATAAAACAATTCAACAGCTCGAGTTGGACTAATGCATATCGGAGTATTTATTTTGCTTCTACTGAGCGGAGAAAGAAATTTCGGAGTAAGATTGAACAAACCATACACTGCAACAGTGCCAATGGACATTCCAGTGTTCACCGGAACGCACGCGGACCTGCTGGTGACAGTATTCCACAAAATAATAACAACAGGTCACCAAAGACTGCAGCCCCTGTTCGACTGCTTGCTGACAATCCTGGTGAACGTATCGCCGTACTTAAAAACTCTCTCAATGGTAGCGAGCACCAAGCTTCTGCACTTACTGGAAGCATTCAGCACACCCTGGTTCTTGTTCTCGGCACCGACGAACCACCACCTAGTATTTTTCCTCCTAGAAATTTTCAACAACATCATACAGTACCAGTTCGACGGGAACAGCAACCTCGTGTACACAATTATCCGCAAGCGACAAGTGTTCCATGCCTTAGCGAACCTCCCCAGCGACTGCAGCACCATCGCCAAGTCGCTGAGCAAGAAGCAGCGCAAGCAAATCCCCTTGACCAGCACCTCTACGGACAATGTCAGTGAAATTGTCATGGAAGGCTCTCATCCAGCGCAGCCCGCTGAACCTGGAACTCTCAACGCCACGCTGCTTGAAACTCCGGGGATTGAGAAGATGACTGAAAAAGAATCCGCTCATCCTCTCAGTCCCGCTATTTCTGACGTTGATGTCAGCAAAGCAGCCAATGGAAAAGATCAAGTTTCTTCTCCTGATCAATCCAAGAAGTCTATAGTCCAAGTTAGTTTTTTTTTTTTTTTTTTAAGAAATGACCTTGTATCTTTCGAACTATTGACATTTTTAAAGATATAAGCTCATCCTGATGTTACACTCATCAAGACCTTTCATTTGAATACCCACATCAATTTTTCATATTATATATATCTATCTATATGAAAAATATATCAAAAATGCATGTAGGTACTCAAATGAAAGCTCTTGATGAGTGTAACATCAGGATGAGCTTATATCTTCATAAATGTCAATATTTAAGAAAGTACAGTGCAATTTAACATTATTTAACAAAGCAAAATTTTATTTATTTATTAAATGCTAGAAAATAATAATTTTTTTTTTTGACAGAGAGGAAGTATCAGAGTAAGCGAAGAAAGAACGAGTACACCTAATCAATGGGTCCCTTCTGCGGATTGGGTGTATCAATGGAAAACTAAACTTCCTCTTCAGACAATCATGCGGTTGTTGCAAGTACTAGTACCCCAAGTTGAAAAAATTTGTATTGACAAGTAAGTATTTATTTTATACAATAAAAATTAAGGGGTCAAATTTTATACTATTTAATATTTTTCCAGGGGTCTGACGGATGAAAGTGAAATCCTAAAGTTCTTGCAACACGGCACTCTAGTCGGACTGCTGCCAGTCCCACACCCGATTTTAATCCGCAGGTATCAAGCTAACGCAGGTACCACCGCGTGGTTCCGTACTTACATGTGGGGAGTAATTTACCTAAGAAATGTCGAGCCGCCTATTTGGTACGACACCGACGTGAAGCTCTTCGAAATCCAACGGGTCTAATGAAAAAAAAAAAAAAAAAAATAAATCTCAATGGTTAATTAATTTAATTTAAAAAAAGAAATAATTTTATTCGCCTTCTACATAAACACGCCTGTACAATTTTGTGTATGCAATTTTAATCAATTACATTTCTTATGATGATTGGATAGAATATATTTAATTGAAGTAAGAAAAGAAAATCTGTCGCTTAGCACTGTGTTGTCATTATCAATTATACATTGTAATATACATTATTATAATAATAATAATAATAATAATTATTATTATTATTGACTTATCGCTTCTGCGTAATTAATTATTGTAACATTTAAATATTATTATTTACATTTTATCTTGTAGCCTTTTCATAAGACGGCGGAGGCGCTTCGTCGTATTGCGAATTCGGAGGTATCAAAATAGCAATGTGATAAGGTGGAGGCGAAGGTGAAGATAACGATGGAGTCGAGGGGAACAGCATTGAGGAAGAAATTAATTGTTGCTGGTGTTGATCGACCGGATGCTGAGTCGCCAGCGAGTTCATCGGCAAAGAGTTATTATCACCGCCTGGCTGCTGATGATTAGCTTCATTAGCAGCCTCCGTAGCCACTGTTGCAATGGATATTTCAGGCACGTGGTAGTGGTGGTCGTTCCGGTTGCGGCGGAACAGAGTCGTGTAAAAGCAACCGGAGATCATCAGAGCCACCAACAGCCCGCAGAATATCAGGACATCTAAACCCTTGTCCGGCTGAAATAATTTTATTTAATTATTTATTTAATATCGTCAACTTATTCTTCTTCTTCTAACAAAACTTACCCGGTGGTTGAAATAAAATTTAGCGATGGAAACAAATCCAGTCGCTAAGATAAATGTTATCCAAACTCCACAACGCAGTCGGTACCCAGCCAGTTCAGCGCTGCTTATCTCGGATATCTCGATTATTCCTCGATTTATTGCTGGGTCATTCGGTAGGACTCGTCGGACATGTGTGTTATTCGTTACATTGCTGTAAAAAATTATTTAAATTAATAGCTGAAAGGTTTAAGAGCTCCTATTGCTATAATTTTTTTTTTTTTTTTTAAATATTTTATTAGAAATAAATACACAGGAAGAAATTTTTAGTAATTCTGTTAAAGATAAAGTTCATATTATTGATATTTTTCAAAATAACTCCAAGTTTAACAACGGATTACCAAGCGGCCATTTTGTCGGCGCGACTCCATCTTGTTAAATTAAAGTGTTACAAAAATGTTTTTATGGCTTATTTTTAATTAAATTAATAAAAATAAATTTTTTTTTTCACAGTAATTCAAAAATGAAATATTCTTCAACGTTAGAGCAATGAATAGAACAATTGAAAAAATGTTTAAAAATAAATATGAACGTCTGAAGAATCACAAGCGAATCACCCTGTGTATAAGAAGAACATGTTTCTCCCTCGAATCCTTCTAGAAGACCGTGTGTGTTTGATTTTAATTACTTGGCGATCCCGTGAGCCTGGTGTCCATGGTGACGCGTTGACTCGTGGACACTGTTGCTGTTTTCACGGTCTCTCGGTTGGTAAAGAATACCAACAGCACTGCGATTCAATGGCCCTTCACAGCTCCTGGTGTTTGTCCAATTACCATGCAATCGATTCGGTGATACCATCGAATTATTTCCGGTTCTTCGAGAACTGCTCCTACCTACCAACAGTTTTATTTTTTCTTCATATTTTATTAAAAAAAAAAAATTATATTACTTGTAATTTTTAAATAAATGCAAATTTTTGGTCCTAAAAAAAATGTTCAAAATTTAATTTTAAAATAATTTACAGCCAATATTTTAGCTGTAATTCCAAAATTAAGATCCTTAATCAAAGGTTAAAATTTTATTTTTTAAATATTGATTTTTTTTATAAAATAAAATATTAAACTTTTGTTCAAAAATTTTTTCCAAGACCAACATAAAAAATTTGAAGGATTTATTTAAAAAATGTTGGGGCTACATATTAATAATATAATTTTACCACAATGCGTCTTCAATAATGGTACCGAAGATTGCAAAGAAGATGCAGAAATAGCTGCTGTTGCAGCGTGATATCTTCTGCACCCACCACCAATCACGCGGGACCTGCCCGCTGGTTTATTGATCCAAAAATGCATCAGTCAATGCTGATAAAAGTTTCTACAAGATCACCAATACTAAACAACCCTATCACTTACTATTAAACTTATTTATTAATACTCTTATTATTACTCTACTATAATTATAATAACTCCCACGTCATCATGGTATTTTTATCAATACCAGCCTTGGTTCCTCCAGTTTCATTTGCTTATTATATTGTCCATACTGAACCAAAACACACCAATTTAATCGTCATTTTTAATTCTTTAATATTATTTCATCCTCAATAAATAGTTAATTATTTAATAAAAATTATTTTATCAATATTTATCAACTAATTTTATTTATTATTAAAGATCTTTGATGTAACAAATGAGTTAACGCGAGAGAACGCACTGATTCTAAATAAAATCCCAGTATCTCAACTGCTCCTGCGCTGATGCTTTTTTATTATCTAAAATGTACGATCACACGCTCAAGTGTATTATGGAGTATGTTTTGGGCGAAATTTACTATTTAAAAATTTTTAATTATTTTATTTATAAAAAATAATTATTAATTGACTTAAAATTTAATTTTTTTGAAAAATTTTCAAGGACAATAAAATTTTATTATACTATAAAATTTATTTACAGTAAAAAAAGTCAATTCTGCCAGAGTCTGAGAACTTTGTCTTTGCCTCCAGAGGCAACTCTCATAGCGTCAGGAGACCAATCTACCGCATAAACTTGGTCCGCGTGTCCAGGCAAGTCCTGAGCCAAAGATTGAGCCTTGACGTCCCAGACCTTGAGCGTGGAATCAGAACTACCACTTACCAGTAGCCGAGAGTCAGCACTCCAAGCGATTGAAAAAACAGCCTGAATGTGACCGTGCAAATTTTTAATAAACTTTCCTGTTACTGCTTCCCACAATTTTATCGATTTATCAAACGAGGCTGATGCAATTAGCCGGCCATCCGGGGAAAATTTAACGTCGTTTACTAACTGACGGTGGCCTGTCATTCTCGCTGCAATGTAAACAGTTATTGTTAGATATTATTATTATTATTATTATTATTATTATTATAAGAATTTTATGACATTAAATTAAGTCACTTGACAATTTTTTAATTTATTATGACAAAGCTGCCATTCGAAAATTTTCTATCTTTAGATACTTAATTAAGAAATGACCTTGTATCTTGGAAACCATTGACATTTTTAAAGATATAAGCTCATTCCGATGTTACACTCATCAAGACCTTTCTATTCATTTGAGTACCCACATCAATTTTTCATATATTTTATATATTTATATATATGAACAATATATCAAAAATGCATGTAGGTACTTAAATGAAAGCTCTTTATGAGTGCAACATCGGGATGAGCTTATATTTTAAAAATATATCAAAAATGCATGTGGGTATTCAAATGAAAGCTCTTGAAGAGTATAACATCAAGATGAGCTTATATCTTTAAAAATATCGATAATTAAAAAATTACAGTGCAATTTAACAAAAGTTATTATTTAACAAGGCAAAATTTTACTTATTTATACTGCTAAATTAATTTTAATAAAAAAAAAAAAAAAAAAATTACCGATAGGTTTTTTATCTTTCTCAGGGTTCCAAAGATATAGTGTAAAATCATCAGACCCGGATACCAATTTTTCATCACCCAGAGCTTGATAGCGTTTCAGAGCTCGCTCTTGAAGGTCCTCAGGGGCATTAGGATTTTTAACTATCTCAAAATGTCCAGTCCTCAGAGCATAGTCGACATTTAGTGCCAAGGTATTGACCCAGTGAGCATGCCCATCCAAAACTCTGCAAAGAACTCCCTGAAAATAATTAAAAAATTAATTTATTAATTAAAATAAAAAGAAGAATATAATTACTTACATCTTCAGCTCTCCAGACTCTAATAGACCTATCCTGCGACCCGGAGTAAATCAATCCGCGACCGCCCCAGCGGACGCAGGTGACACTCTTGGTGTGTCCGGCTAACACTCGAGTCGTCTGTCCGAGCTTAGTGTCCCAAATTCTGAGATCGCTGTCCTTAGACGAGCTCACCAGGTACCTGCAATCCGGATTACGGTGGTAAGGTTCCCAAGACAGGGCTGTGACCCACTGTTTGTGTCCCTTCATCGTTTTACCAATTTGTTTTCCAGTTTCTGGGTCCCACAGCATTATTACTCCGTTTTTACAAGCTGAGGCAAGCTTGCTGCCGCAAGGGGACCATGATATGCATAGCACCCAGTGCTTGTGACCTTCGCAAGTGTATAAAGGAGTCTGGGTGTGAATGTCCCAGAATCTGACAGTGGTGTCACCAGACCCGCTGGCTAAACTCTCTCCGTTTGGAGAAAATGCCACGGATATTACTGCTTCTCTATGTCCTGCATTAAAAATAATTAATTTTTATTTAAATTAAATTAAATGAAAATTTATTTAGCTTAAATTAAATAATTTTAAGAATTTTACAATAAATAAATTATAGAAAAAAAAAAAAAATTTACATGCAGAAATTAAAAAAGATAAAAAATTTAATTTTTAAAAAATAATTTTTTTATGATTAAAAAAATGTCAAATGTTTAATAATTTCAATATTAATTTTTTTGTTAAATAAATTAAAAAATTATTTATTTATTTATTAAATAAAATAACAAAATTACCTTCAATTGATCCAGTGCATCGGGTAACAGCGCGCACTTTAAAAACAGCTTGTGGTTGATAAACAATATCAATAACTTGCTCGCAATCATTGCCCTTTAAATTATCCTGAAGACTTCCGACGACTTCAACGTCATTTATAAAAAATGAAATTGGAACCGGCTCTTCTTGTTGGAGCAAACTATTGCAGATTCCCTCCAACTGCTTGGCGGTTGTTCCTCCTGGTAAATTAAAAGTCTCTGGGAGGATTTCACCTTTTTCAGACTTAAACCTTGCCAACACTGTGTGGATTGTTCCGTCACTTTCTTCCATTTCTTCGGATTTTCTTTTATTCATTTCTAAAAATTTATTTTTAATAAATTTTTCTTGACAGTTTTTAAGAATTTGAGGTTAGTATTTTTGTTTATAAAGTAGTATAAATACATAAATTACATCAAATAAAAATGCTGCTGATTAATAATTTAAAACTTACCTAGTTTAATTATTAATTAATAAAATATTTACAATAAATAAATTATAAAATTTGTAATGATAAACTTTTATATAAAATGTTTTAAAGAGCAAGCACGTGGGTTTCAAGGTTTCAACCTGGCGACAAAATAGACAAAATAGACACTGTTTAGTTGCGCGCGCAGTAATGTGACAAAATTTAAAACACGTGAAAAATTTAGCAGACACTTGATTATTTTAATAAATTATTTTTAACAAATTTTAATAAATTAAAAATACAATTTTTTAAAAATAATTCATTAAAATAAAAATTAATAATTTAGCAAACAATCAAGTGACTGCTAATTTTAATGTCATTTAAAATTTAGGATGGACTAAAAAAAATGCAAAGATATTTAGAAATACTTAGATATGATAATTTATTTTTATATTTAGCTATGAGATCAAAATCTCTTGCGTTCATACATAATAATAAATATTTTTTTGTACAAAGTTATATACATTCATAATACTAGTCTTAATATATAAATTAAATTAATCAGTTAAAAATAACTGAGCTAAAAAAATAACTTAATAATTTTTAATATAGCAGCTTCATACAGTTTTTTTTTCAATTATTTACATTTATCACTTATAAATATTATTTATACATTTAAAGTTTAATTTTCTTTAACAAATAAATCTTTTCTGAAAAATCATTTTTAAAAATTGCATTTATAATTTAAAAAAAAAAATTGTCAATTTTTTTTGTGGCTATAATTTATAAACAATGTATAAAAATTACGAAATATCGGCTAAAATTAATTCTCATTATTTACAACCCAAAGCTTCCTGGTTTGCGGCAAGACATCGGAGTCCCAGGCTCGAATCTCCCTGGCGTAGAAATCTCCTGGTGCCGGATGGAAGCTTGCTCCCTCTGAAGCTGCTCTTGGGCCTTGGCCTTCATCTCCAGCTCGGCCTGCTTCATCTGTTCTTCCATTGCGTTCATGCGCTGGAGAGTCTGCTTCATCTTAGCCCGACCTCCTCCAGCAGTTTCTTTCACACTGAAGAACATCGGGCCAAGTTCCGCGAGCCAGTGTCCGTCGACAGCAGTGACGCACTGCATGTACTCGCGGGCAGTCATCACCAGCTCATGGTAGACCACATAGTCTGGAGTGAAGCCCATCCCAAAGAGCGCCGAGGTAGGGTGCAAGTGGCACGGCATTCCAGTTCTTAAATTGATATACTCTCCGATGCCTTTAAGTCTTGCCGCTTGTTGAAAGTACGCCGAGCAAATGCACTTTCGTACAACATCCCAGTCAGTTCCGCAGCTGACCAGCTCCAGCTTTTGCTGCTTCAGGATTTCTTCCAACTGTAAACGAACTTCCCGGACTTTTCTCATTGCCTTTGCGTGGATGAAGTGCTCCGTGCACCAAGTGCTCGAGTACCCGTTGGACTTCCACTGGTTGTACACATTGAGGAAGGTCAGGTGGTCGGACTCCGGAACTTGGAACTTTTCTCGCGCAGAATCCGAGTCCTCCTCTCGGCCCTTTGGTCGGTAAAATATCGAAGGGACGGAGAGCATCGAGACAATTATCAGGATCTCCGATGTACAGCCGAGCTGAGACGCGACGATTAACATTTGACACTGAGGAGGGTCCAGCGGGAACTCAGCCATCTGCCGACCGAGAGCAGTCAGCTCACCTGTGTTGTTCAAGGCTTTTAAAATCCACAACTGGTACAGCGAGTTGAGAATATTGTCTTCTGGTGGAGGGTCCATGAACTTGAAGGCCAATAAATTTTCAACTCCCAGAGACTTGAGCAGCAGAACGGTGTTGGCCAGATTCGTTCTCTGGATCTCAGGAACTCCAGTGAGCAGCAGCTCGTCCAGGTACTGCTTTCTCGTGTACAGTCTGTAACAAATTCCAGGTCCAGTTCTTCCAGCACGACCAGCCCGCTGGTCAGCATTCGCCCTGGAGACTGGGTAGACCTGCAGCGCGTCCATTCCTATCTTCGGGTTGTAAACTTTCAGCTTACAATACCCAGAATCAACTACAAAGACTATTCCGTCGACAGTCAGTGAAGTCTCGGCGATGTTGGTCGCGACGACGCATTTTCTCACCTCCTGGGACTTCTGGAAAATTTTAGCCTGCAAGTCCGAAGGAAGTTGGGAGTAAATCGGGAGAATCAGCAGCTCGGGAGCAGACTCAATCTCCTCCAGCCTCTCTTTGAGAACTTGACACGTGACCTCGATATCTTCCTGACCCGGCATAAACACCAGAATGTCCCCGCTCTTCGGCTGCAAGTGGATCTGCAGAACCTGCTTGACCGCAGCGTCAACATAATCTTCCACAGAATTCTTGGCGTACATGTGCTCCACAGGGAAAGTTCTTCCGGGAATGGTGTAGGTTGGCGCGCTTCCAAAAAATTCCGCGAATTTCGTCGAATCCATGGTAGCTGAAGTAACTATCAACTTCAAGTCCATTCTTTCTTTAACGATGTCTCTCAACAACCCAAAAAGAACGTCTGTAGAGAGAGAACGCTCGTGGGCTTCGTCCATTATGATCACGCTGTACTTGTCCAGGTCTTTTTCCCTCAAGCTTTCTCGCAGGAGAATACCATCAGTCATGTACTTGATGACAGTGTCTTTAGAAGTGCAGTCTTCAAATCGGATGGCGTACCCGACCTTGTCACCCAGATTGGAATCCATCTCGTCGGAGACTCTCTTAGCGACTGACATCGCGGCCACACGACGCGGCTGAGTGCATCCGATTAACCCGTTCTTGGCGTAGCCCTCTTCGTACAAGTATTGAGTCAACTGTGTGGTCTTTCCACTTCCAGTTTCTCCAACAATAATCACCACGTTGTTCTCTCTGATGACCCTCAGCAGTTCCCCCTTGACAGCAAACACCGGAAGGCTCCTACGTTGATTTAAAATCTCCTGGCGCCTTTTGGTGCTGGAGGAGTTTGAGTCCATGTGTTTGGCGTACTTTTGACCGGATTTGTAATCAACTTCTTGACCAGGTTTCTCTCGGTCCTCGTTCCGCTGGTCCTTGACTCCCATAATGTTCCCTAGTCTTGTACCACCGAGTTCTACGTGTCGCTTCTGGTTCTTCCGTCTGTCATTCTGCTCTCGATAATGATGAACAAGAGCCGAGCCTTTCCTGGCAGCGAGAGCCATGTCACTGTTGGGATCTTTTACGGGAATCACCGGCTCGGGCTGCTTGGTGAAGACGATTCTTCCATCGAGAAACGGAGGAACGACGTGATGGACCAACACGTGGACCCTGGCCTCTGCTTCTTCGTCGAGGTCGTCCTGGGTCAGCAATGTGGCGACTCCAGCAGTGACCATCCGGTTGACAGCCCACTTGTTGTCGTCTTTGTTGGTCTGCTTCTGCTGGGCAGACATTCTCTTCTGGGGCTTCGTCTGCAGCTCCATTTCCTTCTTCTTGACGTACTCCTCGGGAATGTTTGAGAATTGTCGGCTCTCGTAGTCGTCTGTATTGTACCATTCTCGGTCCAGCCGCTTTTGTTCCTCCTCCCAGTACTCAGAGTCTTCAATTTCTGGCTTAGGAGTCGCTCCTGAAGGCTTGCGGTCTTTGTTCCAAGAGTTGTACTTGTATGAAGGCGTGAATTCACTTCTCACGCTGTGTTCGCGCTGCGAGCCGTAGTGTTTTGGTGTTGGATGGTCCCAGCTTGACTTTTTTATCACTTCGTCGTCGTCTTCATCCCAGGAACACTTTGAGGTTGAATCCTACAAAAAATCAATTATTAAATTTTATTTTTTATAAAAAAAATAATTGATCTATATCATTAAGAAAATTAATAAATGACTTTGTAACTTGTCAACTATTGACATTTTTAAAGATATAAGCTCATCCCGATGTTACACTCATCAAAACTTTTCATTAGAGTACCCACATCAATTTTTCATATATTTTACATATATATATATATATATATATCTATATATGAAAAATATATCAAAAATGCATGTGGGTACTCAAATGAAAGCTCTTGATGAGTATACCATCAGGATGAGCTTATATCTTTGAAAATATCAATATTTAAGAAAGTACAGTGCATTTTAACAAAACTTATTATTTAAAGAAGCAAAATTTCATTTATTTATAATTCACAAGTCACGGCAGCCACATAGTGACTGCAAAAGGTTGCTAATAAATTTAATCTTTAATCAAAAAAATAAAAAAAAGTTTTTCAATTTACCTTAACCCTAAATTGAGGAGTCCTCGGTTCATCTTTAAACCTAATTGAATCCTGGCGATGACTACTGCGATAACTATCACGCCTCTCGCTCCTCCTATCGTCATAATGGCGGTCCCGATCTCTCTCTCTCCGATCTCTTTCACTACTTCGTTCCCGATGTCTCTTATACTCTCGGTCCCTGGAATGTCCGTCGTGTCTCTGCTTCTTGAGTCGCTGCTCGAGTCTTTCCCTAGCTGCTCTGTCAACGCCTCCAGTGTGAGTTGGTGTTTCATCTGCAGGTGCTCTGTATTTCCTCTTCTCCTTCTTCGAGCTTGAAAAAGAAGCAGTGTCCTGGTCCAGCTCCTTTTTGTCAAATTTTTTTGAACTAGGAATCACAGGCGGCAGCGTGGGCTTCTTAAAAGCGTGCTCAGAAGGTTTTTTCTTCATTATTATTAAGCCTCCAACTTCATTACATTCATCGGTTCCTTTCAATTCATATAAATCCAAATCCATTGTTAATTTCTGAAATTAAATATTTATAATTAATAAAAGTGTTACAATATCAAACGTTTGAAGGTTATCAATATTTTTTTTCAATTAAAAATTACACTTTTATTTTATCAATCAATTTAATTAATTATTAATATTTATTTAATTAAAAATTAGTTTGTTAAAATAAAATTAACTACTTACGTTTTAGATGTCCAACAAGTTTTTTAATAAAAATATACACAACGTTTACTGAGCGAAACAAGTAAAATAATGAAAAATGGAGACTGACACTCTGACACTAACATTGATCATTGCTGCCACCTGGTGTTGAATTTAAAAATTAAATTAAATTGACAGAAATTATAAGTAATTCTTTATGTTAGCTGTCGATAAAAAAGACTAATTTAAACACGAACGAGTTTAACAATGTGCTAACATTGTTTAATATTATATTATTTATCTATTTATATTAAATATTATTTTAATTTACTAGATGAGTTAAGCGTTAATTATGCGAAAAATTCAGCAGGTTAAAATCAACCTGGACATGTGAGTTTCTGTGAAAATTATTCGTGTAATTTTATATTAACTAGTTTCATATGTCATTTAGGTTATAATTGGATTATGTCACTCGTTAATTTCTATATATTGATGATTGTTTGTTTAGGATGACAGATAATTAATTAATGTAATTAGTGGTAAATATAATGTTATTCATTTTATCTGCTTCCCGACTGTGCAAACACTCAGCATGCTTATCCAGGATCATTACTTCAGCAGTAAGTCTTTTTTTTTTTTAATTATTATTATTTTAAATTTCCATCTTTAATTTTGATAATAATAAAATAAATTTTCTATTATTGAAATTGACAAAAATTAATTTTTAACAACAATATTAAAATTAATGGCAATAATACTTAAAAAAAAAAATTATTTTTATTCTTTTTCTACAGTATACAGCAAGACCAGCAACAAAAGAGTCACCTTTAAAAGAAGATCCTTTAATATCAATATCACCAAATTTAAAGTTCCCAATAAAATCTTTAAACCCTTCAATTTTTATTCCTCCTGACGCAGTATTATTTAGTCAATTTGATGAAAAATACGTAGAAGCACCTAAAAAAGCTAAACAAAAATTACCAGAGCCAGAATGGCGAGCTGTAGAATTAGACGTATCAAAATTACACAAACATTGTTTGATGTTATCAAAAATTCGACTGACATGTAAGTAAACTATATATAAGAATTTATTTGACAGATATTTAATCATTTTTTTGATAAATTATGGCAAAAAAAAAAATGTATGAGAGATTTTTTTTTTTAAATTGCACTGACAGTTTTTAAAGTTTTTTACGAATGAAAAATATTTTTTTTTTTTTTGTAATGATTTTTTCAATAAAAAAAATCATAAAAATTTTTACATGTCGGCTAACTTAATTTTCATCACTAAAATTAGTAAAAACTTGATAATTTTCTTTAAAAAATTAACTAGGTCTAGGAATTTATTTAAAAAAAAATTGTTTTATTAAAATGTATTTTATTTTGTATTTTTTATTTATTAAAAAAATTATCAAGTGTTTTAAATAATCATTAAAAAATTTTTTTTCAGCTATGCAATATTTTTTAATTCACTAATTAATTAAAAAAAAAAATAATTATTAAAGCTCTGGTGGTAATAACAACAATGGGAGGCTACGCATTAGCACCAGGAGTATTCGACCCGACGACATTCATAATGTGTTCTCTTGGAACTGGGTTAGTGTCAGCGACAGCAAACTCTATCAACCAGTTCTTCGAGGTTCCTTTTGACTCCCAGATGTCTAGAACTAAGAACCGAGTTCTTGTTCGGGGACATTTGACACCTGGCCAGGCGATAATTTTCGCCGGGCTTTCAGGAGCTGCTGGACTGTCTCTTCTGTACTTTCAAGTCAACGGAGTGACAGCAGCACTGGGTGCTGCTAATCTAGTTCTTTACACTCTTGTTTATACACCGATGAAGAGGTATTCTATTCTCAACACCTGGGTCGGATCTGTTGGTAATTATTTTTTAGTTTTAAGGATAAAAAATTACGTCAAATTTTAATATCTATAATTATAATTATTATTAATATTTTAGTTGGCGCAATACCGCCTCTAATGGGCTGGGCAGGTTGCGTGGGTGACATTTTATCACCCGGAGCGTGGATTATGTCCGGGATGCTCTACGCCTGGCAGTTTCCTCACTTCAACGCGCTGTCTTGGAACCTCAGAGCAGATTATTCTCGTGCTGGGTATCGGATGATGGCTGTTACAAATCCCAGCCTTTGTCGTAGGACTGCTTTGAGGTACACTGCAGCTCTAGCGGGGCTTTCTTATCTCGCTCCGGTTTTAGATGTTACTAATTGGTGGTTTGCAGTCTTTTCAACTCCTTTAAACGCTTATTTTCTATACCTAGGTAATTTTTTTAAATAATAAATTAAAGCAAGAAAAATTTATTTTAATAATTTTATCTTGAGAAACTTAAAAAAATTAATTTTCAGCATGGAAATTCAACCAACATTCAGATAGCGCAAGTTCAAGAAAATTATTTCGTTTCTCACTGGTCCACCTGCCAGCTCTGATGCTCTTATTACTGTTAAGCAAAAAGAATTGGCACAGTAAAAAGACACCTAATAGCGACAAAGAAAAAAATTCACAAATTTTTGGCAGTTTGTCGGGTGTTTTAGCATAGTTCCCGCGAGAAATCGCTCTTGTACATGTGTAAAATAACTATTATTTATTAATTATCATCAATAATTATAGAGATTCTATAGTTATTAATTAAATGGTTAAAAAAAGAAAAATTTTTTATTTATGTATATATTTACACAATTATTTAAATTAATTATAAAATTGTCTATCAGCTTTCTTTTAGATCGTTGAATCTTTGTATCGCGTAATTAGTCGCTATTTCACGGCGAGTCTTCGTTAGGTTCCGGTGACCTGCACAGTCGAGGTTGTCGGTGAAACATTTGTTTCTACAGCATTGCCGGCAATAGTTGTACTCACATTTGGCTCCCTAAAAAATTAATGAATAATTTTTTTTAAATAATTATTTATAAAATTAATAATAATAATAATAATAATAATTTACCTTTGGATTAGGACACTCTTGACATAAAATAGATGCCCTGCGTATTTTTGGTGTCTGCGAAGTTTGATTGGGGCGTCTTGCTACACGACGTAATTTTTTCATTCTTTTTCTAGATATTTGGTTTCCTTCTTCATCAATAAATTCTCTCTTCATTCCTTCACTCTAAAAAAAAATAAATAAAATAATTAAAACTACACGGAAAGAACAAGATTATACTGGATATAATCCCAAATTATACGGAGTGAAAAAAAAATTTTTTTTTTTTAGATAGTAGCTAGTATAATCCAGATAACAATGAGTATAATCCAGATTACAATGAGTATAATCCAGATATTAATAAGTATAATCTGGATTATACTAGCTACGATCTAAAATTTTTATCACCTCAAATGTCACTGAGTATAATCTGAGATGGTATTCAGTGTCATGTTGTTCTTTCCGTGTATTTAATAAATAATAAAAAATAATTTTAGAATAAAAAAAAAATTAACTTATAAAATTATTCCAAAATACCTCTATTTGCTTGGCTGAGACCTTTTCAATATGAACCTGAGGAGCATCACGAACATAAGGTTGACAAAGCCAAGGTGGTAGCACCAAATTACAATCCTCCGGAAGAGTACTCCGCTCCCAGAGGATTTTCCCTTCATGATAGGGCAAGTATCGATTCTTGAGTCTCTCCACGACGCTCCTGAAGGACTCCATGGTGGAAAACCGCGCTAGGAGAGCACGTTCTTCAGCATTTTCCGGCAAACAAAGTCTAAGTTTGGAGTAATATTTAATTTAGTTTGCGGTAATTGTTAGTTGGTTTAAAAAAAATAATTTGTTTATATGTTGGATATACGTACATATGTTGGAAAATTTTGAACAAGTGTCCTCGGATGTATGAAGCAGGAGCTGGGTGAAGTTCCACCAGGTCCAAGTACTCCAGAGCAGGTTCCCAGCATGGAGGATTCACACCGTTGAAGATATAAGGGTTGTAAAGACTTCCCTCCGCTGTCATCACACCCTGGACTTTTGTTTCTTCCAGACATCTTTCTACGTCCTGAAGACACTGGATGTTTCCGTTTGCGAACATTGGAATCTTAATAGCTTCTCTGAAAATTTATTTCAATTAATTTATATAATTAAAAGAATAAGTTTTCTAAATTAAATTTATAGTAGTCAATTATTTTATATTCACTTAAAAAGATCCTTAAAAAAATAATTAAAAAATTAAATTTACCTGACAGCTTTGATATGTTTCCAAGAAGCCAAACCAGTCAATGGCCCCTTCTGCTCCCTAGTTCTTCCATGAACAGTCAGCAAACTAGCTCCAGCAGTCTCCAACATCCTTGCATACGCAATTGTCTTATCAATCTCAGGAAAGACTCTAAGCTTGCAAGTTACAGGAATCTTCAGACTCTTGCTCAGCGTGCTGACAATCTTCGCCAATAAATCCCAATCATCTTGCAAATAAGCTCCGTAGTGACCGCGCTTAGCGATTGCTTGAGGACACCCGATGTTTATATCAACCGCGTCGCAGTAAGGCTCAGCCAGTAGAGCTGCCTCCAAGAGAGTCGCTGGGTCGTTCCCGCAGAATTGGACTATCAAAGGACGATCCTCTGTTGTGCTGGCCAGGAACTCTTTCCGGTACTTGGGGTCCCGGCAGAAGACTGAGGAGTGAAGCATCGGCGTGTAGCACAACTGAGCGCCGTGGCGCCGGGATAAAAGTCTCCAGGCTAATTCACTGGCGTCTACCATCGGTGCTACGATTAATCGCGGGGATCCTAGATCTTCCCAGATATTGGTTGTCATCTAAAATATTTTTTTTTTTTTAATTACAATTTTATATTTTTTTTATTTTTGTAGTAAGATAGTTTGACTGAGAAATTAATCTATGTAAACATTGTTATTTTTTTTTTTTTTTTTTTTATGGAGATGGTATCATAGATGCTTTCAACAATGCAATGTTGCGCTCCATTAAAGTAAATGTTTTTGTTGTGATAAGTATCACTGTTTCGTGCAGGGTTGCAGAATATATTATTAAAAAAATTTTAAATATAAAAATATTAATTTCTTTCTGAAATTAATAATTTAATTTACTTTAATTGTAAATTATAAATTTTTCATTTTAAATAAAATTAATCTATATTATTAAGAGAAAATTTTATGAAAGAAAGTACAGTTCAATTTAACAAAAGTCATTATTTAATAAAGCAAAATTTTATTTATTTATAGTGACTGCAAGGTTGCTAGTAATTATAATTTAAATTATTAATTTGTTTTAATAATTTAATTCATTCTAATAAATTAAAAAGAAAATTTTAAAAATGGAATTCCCAAAACTTAGCTAAATTACCTGTTAAAAAATTGATATAAAAAACGGTCAATGACTTAATGATAATAAAACTAAATAAATATGTTATTTACTCTTGAAATAACCAGTTCCAATAATTGATTTACTTTTTAATCTCAGTAGTAGTAGTAGCAAACCCAGGAACAATTTTCATTCCGACTCACCTCGGCATTACGTGTCTACAATTCGAGCACGCTATTACAAACTTAAAGTATTTTGTCACGCGATAATAAAGCGATTCGTTTGAGGGGTAATAGAGGATGTACCGGCCGTGTTTTGCTTGACAATCCCTCGTTAGGTTCCCCATCAGGTACCAGTGAGTACCAGCTACAGAGGGGATTGAACTACGAGGTTTTAAATAACCTCCTAGATACACAACATCAGTAGTACATATAACCATTAATCATTCACATCAATGATTTACGATCGACTATTCGATATGTTAAATGTAAACTATTTACACAGCTAACAAGGACGCAGGACGGACCAAGTCGTTGCTCCTGGCCCTAAAATCAGCCATTACACTATCACTTTTATAAATGTCTATTAAGTCTTTGAGTATTAATCAGATGCAGTAGTCGAAGGCGGGAACGAAAAATGCTTGAGCTGCGGCGAGCGCGGAGAGGCAGGCTTAGATAATTCCGACTCTGGAATCGGGGACAATTGGGCGGATTGCGTAACGTGGGGGCTCATTTTGAACCTCGGCCGCCGGTGGAGCGATGGACGGCGAACTCGGCTTCTCTTTACAGCAGGTAGTGCGAAAATTACCCCGCTGGAGGCTGCAAGAGTGTCTAAACCCTCTATGGATCCATTTCGTCTGGACGGAAGATTAAGCGGTGGAAGTTTTATTGGCCTTTGCACCACTTCGGGGTCTTTTGGTGAAGGTACTGCGATTGTTTGGACCTAAAAGAAGAAAATTTTAGATAAAAAATTCAAATTTTATCGAAAAAATTGTTTTTCTGTGATTTTATAGGCTTTTTTGCTAAGAAACGCCCACTAGGGGCGTGGTTTAACGCCTCATTGGTCAATAGTTGCTATGGGGCGGGATCTAACGTCGTTACCAAGCAACTGTTGCTAAGAGGCGTGCTAAGTGGCTTAGAGCCACTGTAGGCGTTATTGAGACAATAAAAGCTAATTTTTAATAAAAAAAAAAACAACAAACCTGAAGTTCCTTATCAGAATCAGGAGTATTAACAGGCGTAACACGATTTTTCCTCCTCGAATTCTCCAAAGCTCTAGACCTAGGATTCTTCCTCCATCTTGTCCTCAAAAAGGACTGAATCCTTCTGACAGTAGTGCACCTAGTCATAGGTTTCTCTTCAGCATCCTTCTTCTTCTTCTTGCTCCTCTTATCAGACCACGTGTGATTCATAATGGAGAAGCAGCAGGAAACCGGTGAGGGTGTCGACGGCTTCAGTTCAATGGACCTTTCAACTCCAAGTCCAGGACTTCTAACCTGTTCTTCAGACCTGGAGGACAATTCAATAGAAGTAGCGTCACTGTGAGTCTCATAGGAAAAATACAAATGAAAATTCCGCTTCTCCTTGTTGATAGCAGAGTTTGATTGAGTGTGAGTTGAGCAAATAAAGACTTGATTAGAGTCAGGCTGGATGCCTTCAGGAACAACCGACTTGCAGAAGTGATACTGGTTGATTTCCGTGCAGAATCCATTGGGAACTTGCGAAGTAGAGCTCTGTTGGTTTTCCTGAAGCGCGTTTTCAGCAGCTTTCTTCTCCCGCTTGCTCCTGACGTACTCGTAGGTGGTGACTCCCAGGCAGGCGATGTACCCGTGGAAGAAGCAGAGGTGGATCAGCAGCGCAGCGGCAATTGCTGAGATGATTCCTACGATTGAAATGACAACTAGAGAACTAGTCCCTTGGATCGGCAAGAAAGGCAGCGTGATGTTGTCCATGTTGTCCAAGTTGGAGGTCTTGTCCCAGTAGAAGGTCGCGGTGACTTCCAAGGTGGTCAGCCCGGCTACGGTCAGCGCCAAGAGGATTGCTGAGACCACGCAGACGATGAACGCAGCGTAGTTTCTTCCCCCGATGCAGTTGTTCAACCACATGCAGTGGTGATCAAAGTTCCTGACGCACTTGTTGCAGACCGAGCAGTGCTTGGTTCTCTTGCAGCTGGTGGTGATGTTGCACAAGTGGCAGCGCCCGTTCTCGATGACATGGAGGTGCTTCGTCCGGTCGAACTCTGGGACTACTAGATTAGTCGGCTGCCGACGAATTTTTGGGTGAGCTGGGTCCAACAGCAGAGCTGTTAAGTGAGCCAAGATGTGGATCGTCAGGATTAAAGCCAGCAGGCAGGTTATTGGCTCGCGAAGCCCAGGAGCCAGCTGAGGCACCACCAGGAACAAAGTTAATGAACTCAGGAGCACCAGGACCAACCACCCGGCTACTTGTTGAGGGTGTAATGGTAATTGCACTCCGTTTAACCTCCTGGTTCGCCTCTGCTCAGGCGGCCCGAAGGTCGCTTGCAAAGAGCAGCAACTCCGAAGCTTTGCTGGTGGGTTTAGCATTACGGTTTACTCTAGTGTCACCTAGATGACACTCCAACCTCTTCTCGAGGAGGTCGTCGCTTGTACTGATGCATTTATGGTGACTTTTTACGACTGATTTAGAGCAACAAGACAAAGCCCACTTGGCAATTTTTGGAGGTTGATTTTCGAGAGTTTTATTATGCAATTCTTCAGTATCTCACCATAATTGTTAATAGTACAGTTAGCCGACGTTTTTAATTTTTTTTTTATCAATTATTAAATTAACTAAAAAGTATTTTAAAAAAATTACACTTATAGTTTTTCAATTTTTTTTAAAATAAAAATTTTTTTTTTCACTTTTTTTTGAATAATTTAAAAATTTTTTTATAAAAATAAAATCGTCCCACTTAAAAATTGAGCGTTGATGAGATTGTCGAGCTAGTAATCACAAACCGAGAGCATCTGTCAAAAGTGCACCAGGTCGGACGACACGAACAATACTAAGGATAACATAACTGGTTTAAATAAAATATAGGACAGAGCAATGCGCGCGTCTATAAAATCGATAGTGGCATGGAAACCTTATGCTCACCCACTCTATAAGAATAATTTTATATTATTTTTAAATTGGTTATTTACTTACCTGGACCTGGGTATTATATCCAATTATCACTTTATTTTATTTTTTACAATTCACTGAGTATTTAAGTGGGAATTACGTAGCACAAGAATCGACTTATCGACCACGTGTAATTATTTATTGACATGACCGTCAAAGCTGCCGAGGATTTATATTTTTTCCCACGTTATTATTCATGTGTCACACTTGTCACGTACTTGCTGCTCATAGCCAAGGGTAATTACGATATTGACACGGTTTTTTTTTTTTTTTTTTTATATATATTCTCTACTCTTTAACAATAATTTTTACTTGACATAACCTATAAACTCTGCTAAATATTATTTTAATAATTAAATAATAATTAATACGCACCTTTAATTAATATTTATTAAATAATTTCTTCTTATTAAAACTTTTTTAATTTTTTAAATTTATTTTTAACTTTTTATTCAGCAAAAAAAAGTTTCAATATTATGTTTTTTAAAGACACTGCGAAGACGGGTGACATGACACTGCATTATCCTCCGAAGGTAACTTTGTAAATTAATAAATAAATAAAAATTTATTTATTTATTTATAATAATAAAGTTAGCCGACATAGTTAATTTTTTGGGTTCTTTTTTAATTATTAAAATGGAACT
This sequence comes from Cotesia congregata, assembly GCA_905319865.3. Taxonomy (NCBI): domain Eukaryota; kingdom Metazoa; phylum Arthropoda; class Insecta; order Hymenoptera; family Braconidae; genus Cotesia; species Cotesia congregata. The sequence goes on along the minus strand of CAJNRD030001119.1, from coordinate 18,521,409 downwards.
AAATATTTTTAAAAAATTGCATTTATAATTTTTAAAAATGAATTTTATTAATAATTAAAAATTTTCTGACATTTTATTTTTTAAATCTTTTAAGTGTAAAAATATAAATTATAATTAATCTACAGTTTTTAATCCAATCCTTCTTTCTTTTCTTTAATAGCGTCCTGAAAAAAAATTATTTTTTTAATTATAATTGTAAGAAATAATTATTTATAAAAAAACTTACTTTGAATCTTTCTTCAAACAATGAAAGCTCAGCAATTAAGTCGGTGATCGCGTGCATAAACGCTTCGTGTGGTGTATAATCGGACGTTGTTTGGATCCTGATCACAAACTTATGCTCCAGAGGATGAGGCACTTTGTACCCAGCAAATAAAACATGTGGGTCCTTTAATAATTGACTAAAAATATAAATTAATAAGTTTAAAATTAATTTTACTCTCATAAAAAAATCTAACATTAAATTTAAGTCATTTTTTTTATTTTTTCTAAGTGTCAAAATTTATTTGTTAAAATTATTAAATTAAAAAACTTACTTTCTGATCATATTTCCAAGAGTATGGTCCTCTTTGTTGACCGTAAAAATTGCAGCGTTGGGAACTTTGGTGTCCTGTTCTTTGATAATTCTACAAATAGGTTAAGAATTAATAAATTATTCCATTTATTCAACATTTATTTAACAATAATTAAAAACTTACTTCTTTTCTCCATCATAAAGAAGGAATGACTCGAATGTTGGTGGCGCGTTCATTTTTTAATAATTAATAATTGTTAATAACAAAACTTGCAATTTTTAATCTTATTGTTGTGAGCAAATATCCAAAATCTGTTTATAACAATTTGACAGTAACAAGTAACGACATCTAGTGTCTGAAAAATTAATAATTTGAATTTGTAGTTGAGTAAGCCTCCGCTGGCGCTGCAAGTCATTTTTTCCGAATAATAAACGTCGTTCAACGTTGTTTATCATTTAGTCATTTAGTAGTATGGAGTTGGATATTTACATCGAGTCATAAAAGTGAAAATAAAATTATTTATTTACAGAAAAGTAATTTTAATAAATAATCATGTCGTTAGCTGACGAATTGTTGGCTGATCTTGAGGAAGATGAAGAAAAATTCAAACCAGATCCAGATATGGATTATGTTCCTGATGTTTTGCAGACACATACTCCTATGGAACAAGGTTAGTTTTTTAGAAAAAAAATTAATTAATAATAATTAATAAAAAATTAAAATTTTTAATATTAATTAAGACACAGAAGTTTTAGAAATTTTTTAAGTTAAAAATTAACAAAAAAAATTTTATTGTTAAGAATAATTCAATTTATTTTTATTTTATTATTATTAAAAATTCAGCAGTGTCAAAAATAATTATTTTTATAAATTATTCAATAATAAAAATTCAAAAATAAAGAATTAACAATTTAAAATTTCTAAAATTAATAATTATAGTTTTAAAAATAATTAAATATTATTATTAAAAATTTAGAACTGTTAAAAATAATTATTATTTATTTATTGAATAATAAAACATCAAAAATTTTAAATAATTAAAAAATAAAAAATTATAAAATTTCAGATATAAAAGTAAATTCCGTCCGAGAACTAGCAAAACTCTTGGACTCTCCGGAGCTGCAGAACATAATAATCCAAATAGACAAATACAGCAAGCTGCCCCGTAAATCCTCGGATATAATCGGGCCAGTAGAATCTGACGCAGAGTACCAATTAATAGTCGGAGCGAACAACATGGCGGTGTCGATCGACGACGAGATAGCGACGATCCACCGCTTCGTGCGAGACAAGTACTCCAAAAGGTTCCCGGAGCTGGAGTCTTTAGTAGTAGGCCCGCTGGAGTACGTAAAAACAGTCCGAGAGCTGGGCAACGACCTGGACCGGACCAAGAACAACGAGAACCTCCAGCAGTTCCTGACCCAGGCGACGATCATGGTGGTCTCGGTGACAGCCTCGACGACCCAGGGCCAGCTGCTGACCGAGGAGGAGAAAGACGCGATCTGCGAGGCCTGCGACATGGCTCTGGCGCTGAACAACTGCAAGCTGAAGATCTATGAGTACGTCGAGAGCAGGATGGCTTTCATCGCTCCGAATTTATCGGTGATAGTCGGAGCCTCCACTGCTGCTAAGATCATGGGAGTCGCCGGGGGTCTGACTAAACTCTCCAAGATGCCCTCGTGCAATTTACTCGTCCTCGGGGCTCAGAAGACCACGCTCTCGGGGTTTTCCCAGACCACGGCGCTCCCTCACACTGGGTTCATTTTTTATTCAGAAATTGTCCAGGAGGCGCCGCCGGAGCTCAGGAGAAAGGCTGCGAGGCTAGTTGCGTCCAAAAGCATGCTCGCCGCGAGGGTCGACGCTTCTCATGAGAGCACTGATGGACACATTGGTCAGGCCTTTCGTGACGAGATTGAGAAGAAGCTCGACAAATTGCAGGAACCCCCGCCGGTTAAATTTATCAAGCCGCTTCCCAAGCCCATCGATCCTGGCCGGAAGAAGAGGGGTGGAAAGCGTGTCAGGAAGATGAAGGAGCGGTATGCTACTACTGAATTCAGGAAACATGCTAACAGAATGAATTTCGCTGATGTGAGTTGTTATTTATTATTTTATTTCTCTACATCATTAAAAAATTACCTTGTATCTTGGGAAATATTGACATTTTTAAAGATATAAGCTCATCCCGATGTTACACTCATCGAGACCTTTCATTTGAGTACCCACATCAATTTTTCATATATTTTATATATTTATATATATCATATATATGTACATATGAAAAATATATCAAAAATGCATGTGGATACTCAAATGAAAGCTCTTGATGAGTGTAACCTCGGGATGAGCTTATATCTTTATAATATATATTATATATATGTATATATGAAAAATATATCAAAAATGCATGTGGGTACTTAAATGAAAGCTCTTGAGGAATGTAATATCAGGATGAGCTTATATCTTCAAAAACTTATTATTATTATTTATTATCACTTAAGGATAAAAATTGAAAATAATCATAATAAAGTAAATTTTTTAATATTATTATTATTAATAATAATATTAATTTTATTAAAAATTCTTAAAAAAATAAATTTTTCAGATTGAAAGCGACGCATACCAAGAAGACCTTGGCTACAGCCGGGGTACAATCGGCAAAGCGGGAACCGGAAGAATAAGACTCCCCCAAATCGACGAAAAAACCAAAGTCCGTATCTCCAAAACCCTGCAAAAGAATCTCCAAAAGCAGCAGCAGTGGGGCGGCAGCACCACCGTAAAAAAACAGGTCTCAGGAACGGCGTCCAGCGTGGCGTTCACTCCGCTGCAGGGCCTGGAGATCGTGAATCCGCAAGCTGCCGAGAAAAAAGTAAACGAGGCAAACGCGAAATATTTCTCAAACACCGCCGGTTTTTTGAATGTCAAAAAATCGTAGATTTAAATATTGCCAATTAAGTAAATAAAATAAAAATAAATCTAAGAATTAATAATTAATATTTCTTTTATTTTATCTTGTTTGAATATTCTTCACAGGTGTCTTGTATGACTAATAGTTAAGTAAATAAATTAGAAGAAAATAAAAGAGTATTTCGATGACAAGATATGTGTGTACTATACCTGAAATAAAATGATACAAGTTGGTGGTGAGATAGAGAGGAAAGGTGTGAGGAGTAAGAAGTAAGAGGTAAGAGGAATGAACAGAAAGAATGGGGCAACTTTTAGTTCAACTTATGCTCTAACACATAACACTTAACTCAAACGTGTATAGTAGTATCATATCCTTCGGTTCGTAAACTCTAGTACCGGTGATATTTTATTACACATGTGTTACGTGGCAAATTACTTTAAATTAATTAATTATTAATAAATTAATTAATTAATTAATTATTAATAGAAGCACTTGGAAATAAACAGTCGACATGGACAGCCACGATGATCTGAAAGCCGATTGGGGTACTTTGTGCCAGGAATGTCCCGAATGTTGGTCTACCGCTGGTAAGTTATTTTATTTTATTTATTTATTATTATTCTATTTTAGGTAAAGGTATAAATTTTACACGAGTGGTCTTTCAGCATATAGGTATTTATATACAATCAAAGTATATTGAAGTATATAAAGTATATTTATATATACAATAAAAGTTTCTTTGAATTTTAAAGTAGCCAGGTGATTGTTTATAAAGATTTTTTTAATTATTTTGCTAGTAGCGTTTTCATTTTATTTAATCAATATAAATAGCCTTAACAATTTAAAGTAGGACGAGTATGTGATATTTATTTAAGAGGTTTGACCAATACCCGAGGTATTGACAATTGCCCGATTTCGCTGGTTATTTACATATTTATTGGAAACGGAAAAAAAAACTTATATTATACAGTACAAGTATGTTTACTTTTAAAGCCAGTCTCAGAAATTCTGGTTATTTTCTATGTTTATTTGATTGTAAACACGTGGAAAGAGATGCGTCGAAAGTTACCATTCGGGTCCCATTAATGCGGTCTAATTGCCTTTATGAATGCAGGCATAAGGATTGTGGATATGTTTATGCATACTTTCCTTAATCTATTTTATTTACCGGGATATGTTAGTATTTGTGTTTTATTATGGAAGATATATATTAATTATAATTGTGAGAAGGTTTTTTGGAGTTGGTAATAGAGAGGTATGAGAGGTAATTTATTTATTAGATTGTAATTTATTGAGACTGGAGTATTTAATTACGTTTATGTAATTAATATGGTGATTTAGTTCTCGTGTCAATAAACTTTAAGTTTTTTTTATTGAAGGGATTTTATTCTGAGATTTTTTATTCAGGTTTTAAAGAAATTTAAAAATTATTTTTATCAAAATCTATTTTTGTTTTGAAGAATTTGAGTTTTAATCAAAGAAGAAATACATTTTTTTTATGAAGAAATTTTTAGAAATTGAAAAGAAGAAAAAAATTGCAAAATTTGATCTTAGAATACAATTAATTTATTTTTAATTTTTATTTAAAGAAGAAATAAATTTTAGACACTAATTTTTAATAAAAATTATCAATTATTTTAATTAAATGATTTTTTTATACATAATTTTATTTAATAAAGAAATAAAATTTTTTTTTATGAAGAAATTTTTAAAAATTAAAGAGAATAAAACAATTAGAATAAAAATTTGATTGGTTTTGATATTTATTCAAAGAAGAAGTGGATTTTTTTATGAAGAAATTTTTAAAAATTGAAGAGAATAAAATCAGAACAATAATTAATTTATTTTTGATTTTTATTCAAAGAAGAAATAAATTTCAGACACTAATTTTTGGTTAAATTTAAAAATAATCTTTATAGACATAATTTTATTTAATGAAGAATTAATTTTTTATGAAGAAATTTCTAAAAATTGAAAAGAAGAAATTAATTTTTATTTTTATTCAAAGAAGAAATAATGCTCAATCTAATGTTTGATAAAAATGATAAACAATTTTTATAACTGTTTAAAAAAAATTTTATTACTAAAAAAAAACAATCAACAAAGTAATAAAAAGAAAAAAAAAATGCAAAATCATAAAAGAAAACCAGCAAACAATGTTTTGTCGATTAACGTGTACATCAAAGTCCAAAAATTAGCATACAGAATACCATTACCATTGTCTTCTCGATAACAGCAGGTTATCTAAATCTTACCTTCAATATCACATCAATAATCCTAATCCAAAAGGCCCGTACAGTGGCGCTCTCTAATTTAGAATGTCTCGATAAAAGTTTTATTTATCGTGGTCTATCGAGCAAGGTCGTTACTGGCATGCAATATCACTCAGTGACGGAACAAAAAGCGGCGGCTTATGTAAAAACGCAATTATTATATTCTCATTCTCAGGCATTTAAATAATCAGTATTCTACCAGTTGTGCCCGAAGGAAACGTTAAAGTGAAGAAACTCCGTTACAATAAGTCGTGTCAAAAAAAATTTTTAACATTTCTTCCCAAGTGTATTAATCAAATATTAATTTATAAAACATAAAACATTAAATATAAACAATGAAAATTAAAAATAATCGCGCAGACGCATCATGCGCTATCTCTGACACTTTATTGATCGGGAAAAGTCGTGCAAGTAACAGCGCAATGTACAAATGAACTGGGGCGTCGCAAGTGCGTTTAGTTTCTGACATTTAAACGCTCACTTGTATTATTTAACTAAAAAAAAAAAAAATAATTAAAAATATATTTTTAACAATACTAAGATTAATTACACCTATTGCAGTTGACATATATTTATTAAAGTGATAGTGACGTTGAGTAATTACTCTAGTGAAAAAATATCTCAAGAAGAATTATTGAAGTTTAATATTTTTATCCGGTGACCACCTGGCAGCTTTTGTTTAACTTTATTAAATATTTAACTTGAGTAAAAAATTTTAAATAATATTTTTAGAGGTTATGAGAAGCTGGTTGGCCTTAAGCAAGTTGACTGCCGGAGCTCAAACAGACTGAGTAGAGGATAAATAATGAAACCGAGTGAAAGTAGTCTTCGTGACGGAAAGCGGAGCACATATTGAAATATTTTAATCATCTTGGGATTTTAATAAAAAAAAATTTTTTAACAACCTTTGGCTGAACCTGGAGCGTCAGGTGGTGCACCCGGGTCACGGTTCATGAGCACATTTAACTCTGCATGTGATAGAACGGGCCTAAAAGCTACAATGAGTCTCACGGCGGCCGCGGTCAATATTATGAGCCTCGACGACGAGGAAGCCGATAACAACATGCTCCAGGGTAAATTTCACTCGTTATTATTTATTTATGTCAGATTGCTGTTATTAGTTTTAAGTTAGAAGTTAGAGGTAATGGATTTACTGCTTCAAGCTTCTATCGAGATACTCTAGTTTTATTGATAAGATAATGTAATGTCGTTTTTTTTTATCGGTTAATCGGTATTTATGTAAGAATTTTATTGTGGTTTAGTTTTTTATGCTAAAAGAATTTTTTAGTCAATTATTTATAGGCTTAAAATGGTTATATTAATTTTTTTATTTAAATAAAAAATTAATTATTTCAACAGGTTATGGGTCCAGTAAATTTTTTTAATTTACTCCTTTTAAAACTTAAAAATGGTCAAATTAATTTTTTTTAATTAAAAGAAGGAATTAATTTATTTTTAATAGATTATGGGCCCAGTTGATGATTTTTTAAAATAATTTATTTAATTAACTTCTTTTTAAAGGCATTTAAATAGTAAAATAAAATTTTTTTTAATTGAAAAAAAAACCTAAAATAAAAAATTAATTATTTTAACAGGTTATGGGCCCACTCGATTTTTTTAATTTATTTAATTATCTTTTTTAAAGACATAAAAATGGTAAAATTAAATTTCTTTAATTGAAAATAAAGAATTATTTTTTTTTAAATAGGTTATGGGCCCAGTAGATAATTTTTTAAAATTAAAGTCTTTCAAAAATAATAAATAGATTTTTGTAAAAAAAATTAGTGTGAAGAAAACATTATTCTAATCAAAAAAAGTTTTTACTGAAGTAATGTTCTCGTTAGTAATTTCTCCAGAATGTGATTAATACCTAACATAATTAAAGAGGTATATAAATAATATATATTAGATGTTGCAACAATATAAATAATTGATTACGAAATAAAAATATAAATAAACGTTAATTGTCATGTTGAAATACGATGCAATTATTAATACCGGGTCATTAATTACAAGAAAAAGTTTTAGAAATGCATATATTAATAAAAATAGTGACCTCTTGAGCGGGAGTATTATTATTAACTAGGTCTAACTAGTCTATTATATTGGTTTTATATTATATAAATCTATTGATAGTCTCTATCAATAGCTTTTAGTTCCGTAAAAGGGAAATTGATATTGTTTCAATTAAAATGAAACTAGAACCCCCGTTGTCTTGATAACTTTGAATTATTATTGATATTTTTATTTTTAAGAGAAATTAGAAATTTATTTTTCATAAAAATTATAATAACAATATTAAATAAATAAATTATTTTTATGAAGAAATTTTAGAAATTTTAAAAGAAGAAATAAATTTATCTATTTTTAATTTTTATTAAAAGAAGAAATAAATTTTTAGACATTATTTTATTTAATAAAAAAAATTATTGATGGATAAAAAGGTAACTAGCGCCACCTGTAGGCAAACAATGCGAAATATTTATTGTATTTCGACCCTAACCTCATTTGGAACAAAGATGTTTTCAGAAAAACAATTATTTTGATGATTAAAGCTTGAAAAAAATTTCTAACAAACTGTCTGAGTTTATTTCTGAATTAAATGAATCAATAAATTGATCAAACAAAGACGTATATGCATATCAAGAATATCCATTACAATAAATAGAAGTAGAGTTATATATAACGAGTAACCTGAGAAGACAGTACCATAAATAGTAAATGAACTGTCGCTCAATTTATTTAATTTAATTAAACAACAGAAGAAAACATTGAGTGACTTTAGAAAGTCTTCCTATTATATTATTATTATTATTATTATTATTTTAACTTGACACGGGGATAATTATTATCTGGACCTTAACCTTCTGATAATTATTATCATTAAAGTATTATCCGTTTGTCTACAAATACTTTATTCGGTAAATACAAAATAACTTCACCAGTAATGATAATGGCAGTTATTATTGTTATTACTAATGATATTCTACGATAATTATAATAATACGAAATGACTGGTAACTAAAAACTGACCGGAGAAAAGCGAGTCCTACTTTACGGATAGTATGATGTACGATTGATACAATCAAACATACAGACACTCTTCCTATATCCCCTTGTAAGTTACTTCATCAATATGGCTTCATTCAAGTGTCTCGTTCATGTCTGGTATTGTCTGAAGAAATACAACAGCTTTAAACGATAACAAATATCATTCCGGCTCATTGTTCATTGTCTAAAAGAACACTCTATTCATAAAAATTATAAACAATATTTATGATTGTGCCTTTTTATCAGTTATTATTTTATTGATTTATGGAGTTGAAGTTTTAATCTGATGAGAAAAATTTTATTAATTAAAAATTAGAGATATTAAAAATTAACCATACAATTTTTTAAATAAAAAATATTAATTGCCTTTTTAAAAGATGATTTTTAATAAGTTTTTTATAAAGAATTTTTAATAAATTATTTGAAAATTAATTATTAAAAAATTAATTTCCTGATATTACATTCCTCAAGAGCTTTCATTTGAGTACCCACATGCATTTTTGATATATTTTTCATATATAGATATATATATATATAAAATATATGAAAAATTGATGAGGGTACTCAAATGAAAGGTCTTGATGTTTGTAACATCAGGATGAGCTTGTATCTTTAAAAATGTCAATAGTTCACAAGATGCAAGGCAATTTCTTAATTATGTATCTAGAGATAGAAAAACAAAATTTTTCTTAATAATAAAGATCAAATTTTGAATAATTAATTGAAAGAAATAATTTTCACTACAGAGTTAAAATAAAATAAAATAATAGAAATTAAAACTAACCTTATTATGCCGAATATTTTAAGATAAGAGGTCGGCAGTTCGAGTTCCAGTTGCGGTATTTTGTTAATTTGCAACTATTTAAATTATCTTTCCATAATTTATGAGTTCTCCGACTAGAAACAATGAAAAAAAAAAAAATCATCTGCAGTCAGAATAACTGTGAAAAGAGTAAATTATTTAAAAATTAATACAGACCTGGCTCGTGAAGGTATCACATGACAAAAATAATTAAATCTACTGAAGAAATGTCTAAATAGTACAAAAACGTTTTCTATAAACGATATTTAGTTCCAGCGACCTGGATATGCATCATGCAATACAACATAATATGTACTGCGATTACTTTTAGTGACCAATTACTCGATTGCACGGATTTTTCAATGCTCTTATGCACTTTCACACCTTTCTTATTGAGTTATCACTTTTTTTCTCCCAACAAAAAGTTATCTGCTAAATGATAATTCAAGCTCACGCCGGAAAACTCGGGAAAAAATTAAATTAATGCAGTAAGTGATAAGTTTGAATCTTAAGAAGTAAGGAAACAGTGTATGCTCGATTTCTATCCGTATCGGTTATCAACCATAAAAAGAATAATACTTTCTCTTAAAAATCTAATCAATATGTATACATATTGTTAATTAAAATTACATATTTAAATTGGAGTAATTAATCACTAATTAATTAAAATATTTGTTCATTTCTAAGAATTGGTATCTGATCTAAATAGTTTTAGTTTTTATTTTGCAAAATAATCTATATAATTAAGAGAAGATAAATTTTGTCTCTAGTGTATTTATATTATAAAAATTTTAATTAAATTTATATAATTAAGAGACTTAGTGCTTTTTGGTTTAATATATTTTTTAGTAGTCAATTTTTTATTTAAATTTTTTGGAGGAGTTTTTAATAGTTTTTTGGTTCTATAAATTTGTTCCGTGACATTTGTCCATTAAATAATTAGTAATTGATCCTGTGATAGCAATTTTATTTTTAAAATTTATTTAAAAAGTACCCAGACTATGTATAGTGTCATAAATATAAAAAAATCATCAAGTCTAAATTTTCTCATTTACAATCCTCAATTTTCAGCAGTCATATAGTGACTGCCTACTAGTAAGACTTCAAATTTTTAATAAATTAATTTTTACATTCACTTAAAAAGATCCTTAAAATAATTCAAAAATTATTTTTTTTGAAAAAATCAAATTTTTAACTAAAAAGCAGCACAGTGACTGCAAGTTGCTAAAATAATAAATAGAAATTGAACCAATAATCTGTAATTTGCTACATAGTAGCGTTTAAATAAGCCGTTAATTGATAAAAGTTATTTATATCTTGAAAATATTAAAACGGGATTCCAAGCGGCGGCTTCTTATCTCATTGATTGACTCTAATCTGATATACAAACTTATCCCGAGTGTAATTACATGATTAGCGGTTAATTAATTGGTAAAAATATTTACCAAAAAAAATAAAATTACTTTTTTGTCAAGAGTTACAAAATAAAATCTAGTAATATAATAAATATTAAATGTATTACAGCAAGCGTAGGATGGAATTCACATACGCCTGCGAATTAAAATAAATAATTGTTACAATAATAATAATAATAATAATAATAATTAAAATGTAATATAAGGCAAAACAGGAGCAGTGACATGAGTTTATAATAGACAAGACAAGATCTCATGAGTTTATTATAGACATTTCACTTTCCCGTTCACATATATGTTTATATATACAATAAACATGAATTTATTTAAATTCCTCAAGTAAAACATTATTAATATATTCAGGAATTTAAATAAAAATAATTTTTTTTTGCTACCTTGTAACTATAATTACATTCAATTGGGATTATTATTTTAAAAACTTTTCTCACCTTTTAATTCGAATTATTTCCGGCGGATGTACAAGGCCATTGTTTTTGCAAAAACAAAATCTCATTATTGTTCTGGTTAAAGTCTTGTCTAAAATAAATAAATAAAATAAATATTAAGTTGATCTTTTTATTTTTACAATTGTATACACTAATTTTGCTATCGGGTTGATGTAATTAGGATTTATATATAGACGCTAGGTGAATGCAGTACTATATATAATACCTTCCAAATAACGGTATCATCAGCAGTATTATTATTATTATGTGTGTATAAATATACAAGTAATGATTAAGGTATGTCTGCTGTATGGTGTATTATATATTGTATGTATACTGTAAATACCTCACGATAACTGACTCCTGGCCGTGCCCTATTCGTGCCTGGGATGCCGATCCCAAGGTATATAATATATAATATATCCTTTACTTTACAAACGACGCCTTGGGACTTTTATAGTATATATTCTTTATATTACTCCATGTATGTACTTATATTTTTATTTTTTAAACTATTATACCTGGAACGTAAACCACTCCAGGAGTTTAATTATACCTGTACACTAGGTCAATAATCCGTTCAATTCATTTTTTTTTCAATTACTATTCTTTTTTTTTTTTTTATCTATTAGCTTTATAATTGAATTTTATTATTATTTTCTTCCTAATTATTTATTTTCTTGTGTTAATTTTGTTTATAAATATTTAAGTGGTCTTCTTATTGAAGCATTTCTTCTGAAAACTGTTAATTAAAAAATGGAATATTTAAATTAAATTATGATTATTAAATAACGAACTCTTAATTCTACACCGATGCACTAGAATTTAATTCGTCGCTATACTCAAATATGCAATTACAATTCATGTAAAGTTATGAAAGATATATAATTAAATAATTTTATTTAAGTTGACAAAATTGAATTAAAAATTTAAGAAAAAATTTCTCGAAAAGAATTTTCTAATCAATTGCTTTCTAAAAAAATTTAATTATAAAATCTCTATAAATAATAATTTTTCTTCAATTAAAAAAAAATATTTAATTTAAAAAATTAACACCGGATATTTAAAAAAAGGTAATATCTAGGGGTGTGCGAATATCATTCGAATCGAATCGAATCGAATATTGATATTCGATTCGAAATTCGAACCGAATAATTCGAATTTTCGAATTAATCAACATTCGACGAATAATTCGAAACTTTTCGAATTATTCGTAATTTTTCGAATTAATCGAATTTTTTCGAATTATTCGTCGAATTTCGAATAATTTGAAAATTCAAATTATTCGATTCGAATTTTGAATCGAATATTAATATTCGATTCGAAACGAATAATTCGTAAGTTCGAATTATTCGCACACCCCTAGTAATATCTTTTACATAATTTAAATATGAAATATTTTTAAAGTTATTTTATTATAACGATTGCAAAATATTACATAAAATTGGCAGTGTTCCGTGCAATCAACAACATTGACGCAGTATATCATATAAATTTTCATTACATCATCTAATAAATTGTTATTTATCACAACAATATACAATATAGCATATCCACACATTGTTACTAAAATCTCCAGGGACATAATCTCTGAAACGTCCTTACCAGTAGCATAACTACTAATAGAAATCAGAATAAAAAATAATAAATATTAATAACGAATAAAATGATAGTAATTTCTCTATCGAATGTTAATTATATGCAATTATAATCACATTAGAAAGAAGCTAATAGTAAATTACAATATCAAACCACTAATAATAACAATATTTATCAAATAATCCGTAAAACTCATACCAACAATACTTTCGCGGTAAAAGTGGGTATCCAGTACGATGATCGTCGTCTTTTGTTACGATCGATGCGTAATTTCTATCTGTGATGCTTCCATGAAGAAAGATTTCTCTACAGATCAATCACGCCTTGCGATCACGCGATCTATTTGTAGATTCTATCAAAACCGATCTACATAACTGTAACAATTAGATTATCTAGTCGAGTGTTATTTAAATAGTATTTAAATAACCGCATTGATTATTGATTCCGGCATCAATCCTTCCAATAAACGGTGAAAGTTATTTTTCTTCCTCGACTCATCTTCGCAATTAAGGTACAAACACCAATTAGCGACAGTGATCCAATTATTGACACCCTATTTGAAATCTTATTTAATGATCTATAATATTAGTAACAATCGTTCATTTATTAATGCAATTACTAATTTAAAATAATTTAGAATTAAAAAAATTAATAGTTGAAAAATATATGATCTATATTGTTGAGAGAAAATCTCTCTATCTCTAGATACATTATTAGGAAATTACCTTGTATCTTGTCAACTATTGACATTTTTAAAGATATAAGCTCATCCTGATGTTACACTCATCGAGACCTTTCATTTGAGTACCTACATCAATTTTTCATATATTTATATATATATCATATATATATGTATATATGAAAAATATATCAAAAATGCACGTGGGTACTCAAATGAAAGCTCTTGATGAGTGCAATATCAAAATGAGTTTATATGTTTAAAAACTTCAATAGTAAAAAAAGTACAGTGCAATTTAACAAAATTCATTATTTAATAAAGCAAAATTTTATTTACTTATAATTCACAAGTCACGGCAGTCAAATTAAAAATTATTTTTTAAAAAATAAATTAAGTATTAAAAATTAACAATATTAGATATTGACATTCAACTGAATGATTATTAATTACAAAATAATTGATGTCAATAATTGGAACACAAAATTTAAGTGTCAATAATTGGTGGTTTTACATTATAAATTCTTTATTCTAGATCTGAAAAACAATAAATTGCATTGTTAATTCCGTTGACACCTCCAACAGATCGGGAAGATATAATACCGCCAGCGAAAGTACTTCCTGTTGTACTTTGATTTTTAAAAATAATACATTACACGGTGTCTTAACTTTTAAACTTGGTCTTCTTCTTCATACAAACCATTAAATTTCTCATTTTTTCCCATCCTTTGGACGATTTTTTTTTTAAACTCATTTTGTACAAAGTATTATTAATTTCATTTCTTCTTTTGGGCCTTTTCTTCTTTTATGTACATTAATAATAATGCACCTTGGTTTTGTAATGAAAGACATGATAACAGAGTGTTAATTTACATTTTAACAAGAGAATAAGGGAGTCACGACAATCCAACACGCCGTGTCACGTTTCCATCGTGACGATTTTATTTATTCGCTGAATTATATTCACAAACCGTGAAGATTTTATTTTTTCATCGCCTGAAACACAGTTGTAACTTTAGTTGTCAATTGTTATAAAGAAATTTAAAACGAGGAAGTCAAAGTACGGTTATAAATATTGTGGTTATGGATTAAATATATATATATATATATATATATATATTTCTTTTTATTATTATCTGATTAAAAAGAGTATTTTTTTAATTAATTTTTTATTAAATAGTAATAAAATTTTTTTTATCAATTTTATCACTTAAAATTTTTTTAATAATAAAAATTAAAAATTTTTTTTATTTAATAGCAATAAAAAAATTTTTTAATTAATGTTTATTGATAAAATTTTAAATAAAAATTGAAAAAAAAAAACAATTTTTTACACAAAAATAAAATTTGTAAAAAAAAGAAACTATTAAAAACTATAAATTATAAATATATTTAAAAGTCCCGCAATTAAAGAAAATAAAAAAATTTTGAATTCTAAAAAAAATTTTCTCTAAAAGAACTCTTCATAAAACTTTTTATTCCAAGCAATAAAACCCCGGTCATAAATAATTACCAAGGTTTAGTTCTAAAAATTAAAATGGCCGAACAGGTTTATTTAAAATTCACAAATCACTAAGACTGGTACACTGGCGTTCTCTGCCCCCCGCATCTGCTTGGCATAAAGAATAAGTAAGCAAATAAAAATTATCCACGGTCATATAGTAATGGCTCACCAAACTACCCACTTTACGGATTAAGATTTGACAAATATAAAAGCTGTCCGGAAAAGATTATAATTTTTCATCCTGGCGACTAAAATTTGGCTTTACTTCTACAGTGGGTAAATATTGACTTGTAAAATAAAATGAGGAGTTAGGTTCTCTACTTAGCCTTCGAAAAATAAAATTTCACTTACCCGAAAGATGAGTATGACTCGAGAACATTTTTCCTCAGAATAATTACACCCAGTTGATGAATATGACAATGCACTTGCGTGAGGATAATACGTGAGTACTTGAAAAAATATTCTCATTTAATATACATCAATAAGACGTAATCTTTTGTTATTCAATCGGTAAGTCCTTTGATATTTATTTTTTTCTTCTTTTAAATTACTGAAGAAAAAAAACCTGCAATTAAAGGAATTACCGGCGCAATAACACCAGACAGGTTAATCACTGTTATTATCAATAGGCAACATGACTTTATTTGCCAATAGTATTTTTAAATAGGACAGAATAATTAATTTATCTTCATAAGACTGAAATCAGCTGACAACTGTCAATGTTTTTTTATAATAATTTAATTTAGAAACTAGCAACCTTTTTGTTAAATTGTACTGTACTTTCTTAAATATTGACTTTTTTGAAGATATAACCTCATCCTGATGTTATACTCATCAATAGCTTTCATTTGAGTACCCACATGCATTTTTTATATATTTTTCATATTTACATATATATATATAATATATATTTTAAAGATATAAGCCCATTCTGATGTTACACTCATCAAGAGCTTTCAGTTGAGTATCCACATGCATTTTCGATATATTTTTCATATATATAATATATATAAATATATGAAAAATTGATGTGGGTAGTCAAATGAAAGGTCTTGATGAGTGTAACATCGGGATGAGCTTATATCCTCAAAAATGTGAATAGTTCTCAAAATATTCTTAAAATATTCACACCTAGTTTTTAAATATTAACCTTTATTAAAAATACCATAAAATTTATTAATAAATTTCTCTAGATGACATTTCATCAATTTTTAACCTAAGAATTAATTTCCATAACTTTCTCTTCAATATAATATTGAATATATATGAAGAGATGCTGCTTAATATTCAAATGCAAATTGAAATTTATATTACATTAATTTCTACAATAAAATATTTTATTTTTGCTGATAGTTCAGTGTTTATAATAACAATAATTGATTATATAATTTTACTATTTAATTACGACATTAAAATTGACAATTTTTTTATTTTTTTTTTAATAAATTAGTTCCAAAAAATTATTCTAAAAAATTTTTTTTTTGCCATAATTTATTCGTTTAAATTATTAAATTTACTTAGCATTAATAATAAATAAATTTATAGAAAAAAAATGACAATTAAAACTTTGGAGAAAATAAAAAAGTTTATTTTTAAGACAATAAATTACAAAAGTAACTCTAAGAGATTATAATGATGATTTATAAGAATTTAAACGGGTTTTATATAATCCACATAGAACTAGGATAAATATATATGAAGCCGAGTTAAATAAATTTCACCCCAGGCACGTGTCGAATCGGTTCCAATTATCCTTGGGGTCAATCCACCTCCAGAGATTGCAACTACTCTCTAGCGCTTCGGGTGAAAGTGCAACAATGCAGAAAGTGCAGATGACTGGACTGTTTTACAAATATTTTCATCTTTTTTTTTTTTTTTATTCTAATAATATAACTGTTTTTCAACACTACATAACCTTTCTTGATTCATAGCTGATTTGTAAAGTTTATATTAAGACATTAATCGTAATCATCTTCTTCCTCGTAACCAATATATTGCAAACAGTCGTAGTCGGGATTTCTGTAATAAAAACAATATAAAAATTACACATTTAATTTAAATTAACAATTAAAATAAATAAACTAACCCACTGATGTTCTTGAAAGCTTCTTTGGAACATTCCGACCAAGTTGGGTCGCCGCTGTGAACATCCATCCCCCCCCCCCCCCATTATATGAGTGTTTCCACATTTTGATATGTCGTCCAGAGGAATTCCTAGTCTAAAAAATATATAAAAATTAATGATTTAATTAAATAATGAAATAAAATGAATAAAAACATTCGTACGTCATCGCGATTAGTTGTGCAGCGTTCAAAGCAAACTCGTGTTCTTTCCACACCAGCCCTCCACTTCTAGCGATCCAGTCATTATCAGATTCCTCTATATTCGTACACTTGGGCTGGTCAAAAATATAATTAAAAAAGGAACCGTCCATCGTGATCGCTGGATTTTTAAACTGGTATCTACAATTGAAGGCTATATCAGATAAAATTACAAGAAATTCATTGCTATTTTTTTTACTTTGACATGTAGACAAACATATCGTAGAATAACGCTTCAAAGTCGTGTGTGTTATTGCGGAACCAGGTCTCCATTGTCTCCAATGTCGACGGAACATCGTAGTACTCAATTAATTGACCGTTCGGTGTTTTATGAGTGAGCCGCGAGCTCCAAATCTCTCGCTAGAAATTTATTTTGTTAAAAAAGCTAGTTTATAAAACAAAGGCCATTCGGCAGCCGAAATGGAAGCAGATTTTTCAAATAAACAAAATTTATTTTTAATAAAATAATGTATAACTTAATTCATGAATTAAAAACAAAATTCAATAATAAAACTATTTTTAAAACTATTTAGAACAAATTTTGGAAAAAAAATATTATCTTGTGAAGAAAAAGTTTCTCAAATATTTATCAAACAATTGTAAAGATTTTGTAAGATTTGAATTATAATTGGCTAAATTTTTTAAAAGTTGCGCCATGAGGACGGGTGCAATAGTTAGATTTTTATAAAATCTAGTAATAATTAAAAATTGAACTTACATCCGGAACTACCACTCCACCAATAATAAATTTTATTTTAGGAGTTTCTAATTTTTCAAAAATTTCGTCAACTTCGTTCCACATAGTGATTATTTTTTGCATTGAGTGGTTTGAATATTGGTAATCCAGACCAACTACCAATATTGACAAGAAATATGTGTCTGAAAATTTATAATTTAGTAATTAAATCCGTAATTTTATGATTAAAATACTTACCATCGCGCTTGCTTGGGTCCAAATAATATTTGAAATCCTCGGATACTTCGAACACCTAAAAAAAATTTTTTTTATATTTTTTATGAATATATTAACAATTTTTTATTCACTTACATGTCTAGAAGCTTTAATTTTTTTTTATAAAATCAGCGCGTAAATGTTCTAAATAATACACTGGGAGTTTGTGGTCCAACGATCACGCTGCTTGATACCGATCCAATCTTAAAAAAAAAAAAATTCAACATTAGATTCTTTTACTACTTAATTAATTTAAAAAAAACTCACCATGTAGAAAAAGATGTACAGTGCTGATATTTTAAAAATTAAGTCTGTAAAATTAAAAAAAAAAAAATTAATTTTAATGAAAAATTATTGAATTTTTTAAATTAAAATAACACTTACTCATTGTACAAAAATAGGTGATTAAATCTGTTAATGTTTTGGTAATGGGAAAAAATTTTTAAGTTATGAAAAATTTACTTGAGCCAAAAAAAAAATTTATTAACTTAAGAATTAATTTATTAATTCAAATCAAAAAGATGAAATTCTTAAAAATAATTTACTTGATTAAATTTAATTTTTTTTTCTGTAAAAATTTTCTCTTTGTTCTCATCAATTGTAGAATAATAGAGAGATGGTACGGTGTACATATGTACATAAATATATTTTCTTTTCCCGATTAATAAATTATGCTTTCTATCCCACGCGAGGACATACGGGACCCCGTTTACTCTCCGAGTATGTTCTTACACTGTACAATCGCATCCGCGTTACTTAAACGTGACTACAACACTATGGTGTATGGTGTATGATAATAATAACAATAACATAATAATATTATCCACTATAAATACACCAGTTATCTTAATACTTTTCTCCGACACCTCATTTACTTTTGTACCGTCTAAATTCCGTGAGAACTATTTTAATCACGCACGTTTATTTCATCCAATAATTCTTCATGTATTTCGTTGGATTAACTATCAATTTTATTTATCAACTGTTGATACTTTATTTATCTACCAAAGTTCAATTCCAAGTGTCAGGAAGGGGCTATTATTATGACGCATTTTTATTTTTATTCATCTTCCTGAATCATTTATGAAAAATCCAAAGTCTCAAGTCCAAAATCTGAAAAATAAAAATTAATTTATATTTTTTTAATTAAATAAAAAATATAAAATTCTTTTTAATTAATCTACATTATTAAGAGAATAAGAAAAATTTTATTGTGAAAAGAATTTTTATTTTAGCTAAAAAAAAAAAAATTATTGAAAATTTTCAACAAATTAATTTCTTCTCGAAAAAGTGTCAATTTTTTTTTTCAAAGAAATTTTTTCTTTAATGTATAGGTCAAAGTTAACTTGAAATAAATCGAATTATCGGAGTATAGGGTTAATGCAATTTCGAAATCTCTTCTCATATTTCAACCAGGTGAAAGTGCATCAACGGAAAGAATACTTACCGCAATTATTTGATAGCAAGAATTTAAAAATTCACAATAACTCACTAAAATATTTTAGAACTGTAAAAACAATCGCCCGCAGCGTTAATGAGAGATAGCTCATAAACCATAAAGGTATTATGAAATTTATTGCCGGCATTAAAGAAGTTTCCCGTTGCAAAAAGCTTCGTATGTTAATTCTAGAAACGCATCCGAGTTTTGTATATCTGATACATTAGATATGTATAATATATAATATTGTCATTTTGTCATACAATAACTACGGTCTAACGTTGTATGTGTAGTCCTTGATTACATTTACGTAACGTATAAAGACAAGTGTATTTGAAAAACCGGTTGCGTGAGCTATGCTGAGAAATCGGTTGTTCACTGTTGCTTAAATGAGGACAAGTTGTATTTTCGTTCTTAAATATCTACATAAACAATTGTTTCATTTTTTTTTTTAATTCATTTTTATGAATCATCGTAGTCCTGGTCTGACTTTATGGATTCCAGGGTCCACTTCAAACAGGAATATGATGAATTTCTGAAAAACAGAAAAAGGTTAAGAAAAGTTCAATGAACTTATGTATCTTATTAAGAGAGTAAGAAAAATTTTATGTCCATTGTCCAGGATAATCATATGATAAAATCGGTTTTTTTTAGTGAAAATCTCTGGACACATAACTGAGAAATGACATTGTATCTTGTAAAATATTGACATTTTTAAAGATATAAGCCCATCCCGATATTACACTCATCAAGACCTTTTATTTGAGTACCCACATCAATTTTTCATATATATATATATATATCATATATTTATATATATTATATATATCTATATTTGAAAAATATATAAAAAATGCATGTGGGTATTCAAATGAAAGCTCTTGATGAGTATAACATCGGGATGAGCTTAGATCTTTGAATACGTCAATATTTAAGAAATTAAAGTGCAATTTAACAAAAGTCATTATTTAATAAACCAGAATTTAATGATTATTTTTTAAAAATTTTGTTCCAAAAAATTGCATTCTTTATTTTTTGCTATAATTTATTAGTTTTCATAAATTATAGATGCAATTTTTAAAAAATTAATAAAATACCTTTCTATCTTCTGAAAAGCCGACAATGAACATCCAGACCAGGCAGAATCATAATTTCGGTCCCAATTGTCCATCACATAACCGCCTTCACATCCAACATCTTGATCATATGGAACTCCAAATCTGAATAATAAATTAATATTTTTTTTTAATTAAATTTATTAAAGCTAATAACAATTAAAAGCTTACCCGTCAGCAATAAAGTGTGCGCCGTAAATATTATTAATACCAAATTTGTCTCTATCATTATTATAATAAAAAATTCCTCCAGGAGGCCTAGTCGCTTCACTTATCTTATTATTCTTGTAATGACAGACAAATGGAGCTGTCATATAATTGTCATTAACATATCTTTGTCTGTCGTCATCATAATGCTTCAGCGGCGAACTATTTAAGCGGAACGATTATAAAATAACAGTTTACCAAGATAACTAAGTACACTTACAGTAATTTGGAGATCTAAATTAGCTTTCTCTTATTATTAATAATTGCTCAACCTCCAAATTAGTCACTGAACATTCTAGTGTTGATAATTTTTAAAAACTAACCTTGCCACGTACACAAATGCGTCGTATTTAATGTCTTCAAAGTTTCCTTCGTTGTCTTTCAACCATTTACTCACTTTGGACAAAGTCTCGTTACTGATGTAGTACTTTTCGCCGTTTGTTACATTTGGTTCAGGTAATATACCCTCGCGCTGCAATATGGTTATCTAGTTAGTAAATTGAAAGACTTAATTGGTAATTGTGGTTGTAATGAATAAAATACTTACCGTTGGATAAATCATTCCAGAAATAGCTAGTTTTATTTTTGGGTTTGTTAATTTTTTTAAATAATTATTATCCACATTTGTCCATAATTCCATCTGTAGCTCTTTGAAAGCCATCGGTTCTCGTTTTTTATACATATCATAGTCACATATTAATAATAAATTCAAAAAGTATGTTCCTATAAGAAGAAAATTTTATAGAAAAAATTTTTATTATTAATTAATTTTTATTAATACCTAAATGATTTGATTTGTTGCTGTACTTTTGGACAGTTGCTCGTGAAGCCATTAACTTGAAAAAAAAAAAAAAAAAAAAAAATAAATAACAATCACAATAATAAATAATTTTATTAAACTTACCCCAGTTTCGCGATCAATCTTCATAAATTTTCCATGAGTATATTCCAAATAATAAAATGGTATTTTTTCAGTTATAATTATACTTTCAGAATTTTCAATCTTATTTAATTCTCGCTAAAATTTATACAAATATTTAATTAATAACTTATACAATAATAATCATTAATAATTCATTACATACCTTAAATTTACGTTGTAACGAGTGTACAGAAATTAGATTTATTGTAATTAGTGCAATTATTAACACTACATATTTACCTGCTAAATAAACAAGATTATTAATTATTAAAAGGAACAAATCTTTTAAATAAATTAAACTAAGAAGCTACTTGCCCATTTTTTTAACTTCCCGCTAAGACAATTGAAATTTTTTTAATGTTAGTTCCATGTAATACAATGTCAAACTAAACAACAAAAAAACCCGAGATTAATTGCATTTGACAACGATTTAAAGCACTTAATTTTAAGTAATCCATTAGGAAAAAAGGTTAATTATCAATTTATAGTGCTCTATTAGTTAAAAAACTCGGGAAATTTTTATTGATAAAGTTATTAAATAAAAAACATTTAAAATTACTCTAATTTTTAATTTTCGCGCCTTTAATCCTTTTTAAATCCATTTAACAAAATGGCGACGGTCTACCAGCTGATGCTTCCAGTTTTAGCACAAAAATCCTTATAGTACTTAAACAAAAGCGAATTAAACCAAATTTTTCCGTAGAATCATCAATTTAATAATCTAGAACCTAAAAAACATAAAATCTAATAAATAAACGCATTATTTTAGAAGATATGGTCAATTTAAATTTCAGAAAAAGTTACCTGAGGATTGTAATAGCATAATGCATTAGTTTTCATATGGAAAGTGCGTAATTTAGCTGAAAAAAATGATAGTAATAGATAAAAAGGCTATAATAAAATAAAAAAGAATTTAAAATTACTATAATTTTAAATTTTGGCGCCGAAAATCTTTGTTAAATCCATTTAACAAAATGGCGACGTATCACCAGCTGATGCTTCCAGTTTTAGGACAAAAATTCTTATAGTACTTAAACGAAAGCGAATTAAACAAAACTTTTCAGTAGAATCATCAATTTAATGATCTAGAATCTAAAAAAACTAAAATCTAGTAAATAAATGGATTATTTTAAAAGATATCGTCAGTTTAATTTTCGGAAAAAGTGACTAGAGGATT
The DNA here is from genome assembly GCA_905319865.3 of Cotesia congregata. Lineage (NCBI taxonomy): Eukaryota > Metazoa > Arthropoda > Insecta > Hymenoptera > Braconidae > Cotesia > Cotesia congregata. The sequence goes on along the minus strand of CAJNRD030001119.1, from coordinate 18,498,090 downwards.
TTAATAGCATAAAGCATTAGTTTTCGTGTGGAAAATGCGTAATTTAGCTGAAAAAAAAAACGATAGTAATAGATAAAAAGGCTATAATACTTATAAATCCATTAAAAATTTAGATTTTTAACGAGTAGGTAAATTGGAAACTAATGAAAGGTCGAGGAACAAAGCTGATAAGGTAAATATCAGGTATAGACAAAAAAAGGTAAATCTAGATGAATGTACAACAGGTAGTTTGAAAATGCCAAATGCGAGTGTATGTGCACTAACACTTGTTGAGTAAGTAGGGACAGGTTCAAAGAGAAAGGGCTTTAGGTGGGGGAGTAAACCACCACTGGGCACTGGAATACTCTAACTGGTAATGCATAGCTCCTCTCAGTATTGAAGTAAGTGTACCTGGTCATACCACGTTGCTTGTTGCTTGTTGCTTGTTGCTTGTTGCTTGTTGCTTGTTGCTTGTTGCTTCGTGTTGTGGATAAGTGAGAATAAGGACTGGATATTTTCGCTCAGTGCATCCATATCCAGTTCGCAGCATTCACTTCTATCCAACAAGTACTTGTGCTTACACTTATAAACCATCTTTACGTTCTCATTGCAAGTACTTCAACTTTATTATTCCGGGCAGTCACGATCCGATCTTAAACCGGTCTTGCCGTATAGTACAGATTGATCGTGCTCCATTCAAGTTTCGCTGATTCCTTAAATTATTGAGGGTATCAACGGAGTTATCATCTAAATTTTCGTCAAATTGGATTGTAATTACTTGTAATATAATGTGAAGTTCTTCCGCTGGGTGACTTTTGGATTTTAAGGGTGTTTTGAGCTTTTTAATTCGTTGGATTTATAAGTGTGGGAAAATGAGTGGTCAAAGTGTTGACGTTGTTTGGGAGCCTCCTCAGTTAAGTTCATTGGACTGTTGGGATTATTCTATCGAGTTGGCTTGCCTTCAAGGTCCAGAAGGTAAATTGCAATTTTTTTCAATAGAAAGAAATTTGAGGAAGAAATTTTGTAAAGTTTTATCTTTGTATAAAATTTCAGTTTTATTTTAGTTTTACCTCGTTGAATATTCATAAGACCAGTTATAACGATCTTTAATTATTAATTATTATGTTTATATAATTTATTATTTTTTTGCCTTGGGAAATAGCAAATTAAGGGGGATTGTCGTGTATGATTAGGCATTACATAAATTCTTCTTTTGAATTTATTATTCTTTTTTTTTCTGTTGGATTATTTCATAGGAATTTAGATTATTTAGATAAGAAAAAAAATGCGTTTTTTTTAATAATCTATAAGTTTATATTGCAGTAAGATGGAATATTAGGTTACTTTAGTTGTAGATGGACAAATCTGGGTTCAAATCTTGGGAATATTTTTTTTAATGAACAATTATTAAAGTAACAAGGTTTTATATTTTTTAATATAATAATAATTCTAGTCTTGAATTTGTGTCTTTTTAAAATTTTATTTCATTTTCACTGATAGTCAATTTATTATAAGTATTTAAGCTGTATTTGAAAATATCTCTAATAATTGAGAAATGACCTTGTATCTTTTGAAATATTGACATTTTTAAAGATATAAGCTCATCCTGACATTACACTCATCGAGCCCTTTCATTTATATACCTACATCAATTTTTCATATATTTTATATATTTATATATTATATATATATATATAAAATATATAAAAAATTGATGTGGGTACTCAAATGAAAGCTCTTGATGAGTGTAACATAAAGATGAGCTTATATTTTTTAAAAACGTCAATATTTAAGAAAGTACAGTATAATTTAACAAAAGTCATTATTTAATAATGCAAAATTTTATTTATAATTCACAAGTAACGGCAGTCACGTAGTGACTGCAAGGCTTCTAGTTATTATTATTTTCATAAAATAATATAAAATGATGCAACAAATAAAATTTCTAAGAAAAAACCGGAATGCGGTACGTTTTTTACATCATTGACATCGGAATCCAAGTAATAATTTTTTATTAATTGTGTTGCAGATCTTCAGTTAGCGGCAGAGCTGGGTAAAACACTTCTGGAACGTAACAAGGAACTTGAAACAAGCTTGAAAGCCCATCAGACGACGATTGACGAGCAGACTCAGGAAATCGAGGTGATTAACCTTGTTTACTTACAAACTCGTCGGGATTACTGCACCATCATATACTTTTGTTTTTCATTAAGTATAAGTGTATGAATAAATGGCGATGGTGTAAATGATGTAAATAAATTGCCAAGTTAAGTAAAGACTCGACGAGTGAGCGTGGACGTGTGATATATACATATAATAGTACGATATATAAGGCGATGAATTAACGTGGGAAGTTAACGAGGTGACTTTCAGTTTTGTTCGATCACTTTTCATTTTTTATTGAGCCATCAATTAAAACCGCCTACACGCTTCAGTTTTAGTTTGCTGAATTTTTTTTCAGGTATCCGAATCGCAAATCTCTGAATTACGAGGATCCAGAGCGTAACTTTCATTCAGGAAATTAAATTAATTACAGTGTTGTACACAATTGAGTGATGCCATCTAATCATGTGGTACCACTTCCGCGACTCACATCATTACATTCTTTAAGTTTTTATTTTTCTTTAATTAAACCTTCAATTTTTCTTCTTTTTTTTAAAAGTCGGTCAATTAATTTTTTTTTCTTCCAAATTTTAATTAAAAAAATTTATTTAATTATTTAATTATATATTGTATCAAAAAATAATAGCACTGAATAAAATTTTAATAAAAATTTTAGATAGATAATTAAAAAATGCTCTTGTATCTTGTGAACTATTGCCATTTTTAAAGATATAAGCTCATCCTGATGTTCCACTAATCAAGACCTTTCATTTGAGTACCCACATCGATTTTTTATATATTTTATATATTATATATATGTATATATTGTATATATGAAAAATATATCAAAAATGCATGTGGGTACTTAAATGAAAGCTCTCGACGAGTGTAACATCGAAATTAGTTTATATCTTTAAAAATGTCAATAATTAAAAAATGACCTTGTATTTTGTGAACTATTGATATTTTTAAAGATATAAGCTCATCCTAATGAACCACTCATCAAGACATTTCATTTGAATACCCACATCGATTTTTCATATATTTATATATATGAAAAATGAAAGCTACAAATGAAAGCTCTTGATGAGTGTAATATCAAGATGAGCTTATATCTTTATAAATGTCAATATTTAAGAAAGTACAGTGCAATTTAACAAAATTTATTTATTAAATTTTTTTTTTTCAGTATTTAAAAAAACAAAATGCGGCGCTGAGAGAAGTGACAGATTCAAGACTAAAAGTGTACGAACAATTAGAAGTAAGCATTCAAGATTTAGAACGTGCCAATCATAGACTCGTTGTCGAAAGCACAGCCAATAAAAAACTCGTCAAAAGGTATTAATTGTCTATTAATTAAATTCTTTATTATTTATCAATTAAAAAAAAATAAAAAGTGTAATTAATTAAATAATTTTTATTATTTTCCAGCCAATGTTTAACAATCGAAAATCTCGAGGCAAAATGCGAGGAATTGTCAAAGACAATCGACGAATTAAAGACGCAGCATGAGAACTACATCCGAAAGCTGCAGAGCAAGCAAAACAATGTTGCTAAAACCACCGAGGAGACGACCTGGACGAGCATTTCGAATAATGGCAGCATACACCAGGTAATTATAATTATTTATTGTTTTTAATGTGTCAAAATTTATTCTTGAATAAATTGTAAGTACCTGGATAACCGGGTTTTTTTGGAAAAAAAAAATTGATCATGATAATAATAATAATTGTCTCCTGGAACAGACAGCTGTAAAAAGTCCGTCCAAGACGTCTCCAGGTGATTTAAATGCGCGAACAAACGGCTCGGAGGGTGACGAGGTGAATGAGCTGCTGATTCAACTGCAGGAGACGCGGAACCAGCGAGCCAGAGAGCAGAAAAAAGTATCTGAGCTGCGGCAGCAGCTCGAGGGAATACTCAAAGATAATCGCGCACTCGAAGAGCAGCTTAATGAGTGGCGCAATAAGGCCCAGGATATGAAGAACTTGCAAGATGAAATTAATACCCTGGAAGAAGTCAGGTAATTATTTTTTATCTGTATAATTAAAAGAATAAAAAAAATGCTCTATTTCTAGATTCATAATTAAGAAATGACTTTGTATCTTGTGAACTATTGACATTTTTAAGGATATAAGCTCATCCCGATGTTACACTCAGCAAGACCTTTCATTTGAGTACCCACATCAATTTTTTATATATTTATATATATGTTATATATATATATATATGTATATATGAAATATATATAAAAAATGCATGTGGGTACTCAAATGAAAGCTCTTGATGTGTGTAATAACAGGATGAGCTTATTTCTTCAAAAATGTCAATAGTTAAGAAATTACAGTGCAATTTAATAAAATTAATTATATAATTAAACGAAATCTATTTAAATTAATTAAAATACTTTTTGTTTTAAGGCAAGGCAAGTTATGCGGCCGCTGCCTCCGAGGCTACGACGCGAGGCCTCACGACGAATTGTCGCTGATGCTCGACGCCGAGGAAGATGATGACATCAGTTTGGCAGAGTCTTACCTCAACAGCCAGCGGGACTCGGAAATTTTGGTCGAGGTACTTGACACTTTTTTTTTTATTCTTTTTTGCCAGGGAGCTGTTCGACAATTGTCCAATTTTTTAATATAATTTTTAGTACTAATTTTATATAATTATTTTGCCCTTTTTGCATTTATTGCTTGACTAGTTAATCCATGATTTATTTCTCCAGGCGACACCAACAAACAGTAAAAAATTAACAACACAAAACAATACCGACACCAGAACAATATTTAACCGGCTCTGGAATTTAGTCACTAAGATCAACACATTTGTTAGAAATTTATTGGATGTTCCCAGCCACGTCCATCGATATATTATTAGACTACTCACTAGCCCGTTCCAATTGCCGCTAATTATTCTCAACAATCTTATTTTTTATAATTTAAAAAAATTAACTTAGAAAAAAAATTATTTTTAATACTTTTTATAAATATTAACCAATTATTTAACATGCTCAAATTAATTTTAATTGCTTCAGGTTTTAATTAGCAGTAGTTAGTATTTTAATTTTTTTCTCGTAGTGTGTCTAGTCATATATTATTTTTATACATTTTTTTTTGTATAAATAAAATGTCTTAATATTAAAAATTTTTTTTATTGACTAATTTTTTTTTTAAATAAATTTATTAATTAATTTTCAGTAATTAAAACAAATAATTTTAATCGTTAATTAATTTTTAATAACAAAAATAATTTTTATTAATTAAAATCATTAATTTAAACGACTAATTAATTTTTAATAACTAAAATAATTAATTTTACCAATTGATTACTTTTTATTAATTAATTTTAATAATTTTTTTCTAGCAACTAATTAAAAAAAAAAAAAACTAATAAAAATTGTTAAAAAAAAAAAATTTTGTTTAGGACATTGACACACCGGATTCAAAAGAACAAATAAAACCAGACGCAAACCCGTACCGAGTACTAGTAGAAAAATACGAAGCTCTCCTAGAAGTCCAGCGCCAACCGGTAGCCCGAAAGAAGCCATCACCAACGCCCCCTTGCATGTCTCTGCAAGAAGAACTAGAAATGTCCGGGGACTTCAACAGCTTGCAAACTGCGCCGTCAGAGGCCGCCCCGGAACCAAAAACAAACGGGTTCCGGCGCTACCCTAAGAAGCCGTTCTCCGGAACACCAACTGACTTCTCCGAGGCGGAAACTTCATCCTCCGGATTCTCAGACGAGACCAGTAACAAAGAGACTCAAACAGACGGTAGGTTAGGTTCCTTGCTGTGTTCCATCGCGGACGGCGAGGACTGCAAGTTTAGCATCTACGATGACAACAGCCCGTTCGAGAGCAGGTTCCGTAAGACTCCGGAGTACCGTCAGCTGTTCAGTGAAATTTTCTGCATCCTGAAGCGCGCTGCAGAGGCTAAAGACGAGGGAGAGAAGCTCCCTCTGTTAGACAGCACCGTTTCTGCGTCTGCGCGTAGAGACGACCCTGCGCAGGAACAGGGGGAACTGACAGATGACACGCAGAGTGTTTTGTCCTCTGTTATCTCCTCGGTTGTTTCCGAGCCGGTGATTCGGGTTCACGCCTCCACGCCCGAGAAGGAGAACGAGAACCAGAAGAAGTTCCAGGAACCGCCCAGGAACCAGCGGCGCCACCACTTAGATTACCTCTCCATTCAAGTTCGCAAGAAGAACACTGCTAAGAAACACCACAGAAAGATTTTTAATGATTCCAATGAAATTATTCCAAGTTCCAGGAACCAGGTTCCTGGAACTCACAGCCCGGTTCCTGGAACCGGCAAGCCCAACCGCAGAATCAAGTTCCGCCCTCTTACTACTGCGGAACAGGATGGAACTCACTGGAACGGAAACACTATTCATGTGTTCGCTAGCAGGAACAAGGAAGCCAGGAACAATCACAGGTTCTGTTCCTCGAACAACGTTCCAAACAACGGTTCCTTGGAATTTAAGCCCAGTAGCGCGTCTGAAGAAGTTGCGAGGCTCAGACGCTTGGAGATGTCTTATGCTGAAGCTCTTCGCACGCCAAACAAATCCAAAGCAGCCAATTGTACTCGTAGATACTGAGCGACTTTGTCAAAATTTTTTTCTCGAGTGATTTTGTTTTTTAACCTACTTGGAAGGAACAAGATGACACTGGTTATTATCTCAGATTATACTGAGTGAAATCTTAAATAGTAGCTAGTATAATCCAGATTACAATGAGTATAATCTGAGATTATATCTACTATAATCTTGTTTTTTTTTTTGTGTAGCTTTTCAGTATTTTATATTCTGTAAATAATTATTTAAGTGTGAGTGGTAATTTATGCGTAGAATTATTAAAAAAATGTTTTTAAATTTTATATTGATTTTGACATTTTAAATGTGCCATGAATATTGATTGAGGATTTAGATATTTGAGAATGGGATATTTTGTGATGGTACTTGGGAGGGTACCGATAGTAGATATAGCTTTTGTATTGTATTGAATAACTAGTACTCGAATTAAAGCATTATTATTGCTATTAAAATTATTATTATGACTATATGATTATTATTTAATAAACAAGCTATAAATGAACAAGAAGTTTATTCAACACACAATTCTAGTAAATAAATTTATTACAACGTTTATGTAAAAAAATGTACCCTTGATTGGAGGCTTCCGAGTTAATAATTTATTTGGAAAGTTAATTATGGCAGTCGTCAAAAAGGGCGCGATGCACCGCGCCGAGACTTGGTTGTACGTAGCTAGTACTTCCTGATCTTCTTGATCTGAAAAATTATTTTATTAATTTTTTAAAATTATACTAGTAACCTCGCAGTCATTATGTGAATTATAAATAAATAAATATTTTGCTTTATTAAATAATGAATTTTGTTAAATTGCACTGTACTTTCTTTACTATTGAAGTTTTTAAAGATATAAGCTCATCCCGATGTTACACTCATCAAGAGCTTTCATTTGAGTATCCACATGCATTTTTGATATATTTTTCATATATACATATATATAAATATATAAAATATATGAAAATTGATGTGGGTACTCAAATGAAAGGTCTCGATGAGTGTAACATCAGGATGAGCTTATATCTTTAAAAATGTCAATAATTCTTAAGATACAAGATCATTTCTTAATTATGTATCTATAGATATTTTTTAATGCTTGAAAAAATAAAATTCTTAATTAAAAAATAATCAAAATAATAAAAAAAAAAAAAAAATAATAATTACTCAGAAAGAGGTCGTACAGCAGGAGCAGTTGGATTGTTCTTCGGCCTAGGATTCACCAGGAGGCACTTCATAGGATGACCATCGAGCTGGCGGTTGTGGTAAGTCTCCACCGCCTTGGTAGCATCCTTCAGGGTCTTGTAGATGACCTCCGCGGTGCCAGGTCGAACTAACCTCGAGACGAGGAGCTCCCCAACGTCCTCGAACAGCTCCTTGATGTCCTCCTGGGTGACATTGGCCTGGAGGTTGCTGACCACGATCCTGTAGCCAGTAGTAGGAGAGCTTTTGCTGCGAGAGTTCATCTCTTGCCTGGACTTCATGCTGTCCAGCCTGGATTTTACTCCCGGCTGCCTGGAGCTCCTGTAGTACTTGTCCTCATCATCCAGGTCCTCGTCGTCGATTATTGTCCGGGACTTGCTCTCGAAGCTCCAGTCATCGTCGTGGTAAGCGGGTTCTAGCTTCAGAAGAGATTGCGGCGCACGGGCTACTACTTTTAGCTGTCTAGGGCGGTCCAACTCCGCGGTTTTGCGCACAGACCTATTGACTGGCCGCGACGGGGCCAGTCTTGAAGTGTTGACGCTGTTTTTGTTCGACCAGTTGTTCACGTATGATGGATTATTCTTCGTTCCGAAGAGTGGAGGCGGCGGGGGTGGGGCTGCGTACTCGTTGCTGACTGTTCTTCTTAGAGGAACCTGAAAAATTTTATTGTTATAAAAAAAATTGTACATCTTACTTATTTTTTGTTAAATTGCACTGTACTTTTTTAAATATTGATGTTTTTAAAGATATAAGCTCATCCTGATGTTACACTCTTTAAGAGCTTCCATTTGAGTACCCACATGCATTTTTGATATATTTTTCATATATACATATATATATATATATAATATATATAAATATATGATATATATGAAAAATTGATGTGGGTACTCAAATGAAAGGTCTCAATGAGTATAATGTCGGGATGAGCTTATATCTTTAAAAATGTCAATAGTTCACAAGATACAAGGTCTTAATTATGTATCTAGAGATAGAGAATTTTCAAATGCAGCCGACTTATCATTCTCCGATTTTATCTTATAATTTGCATTAAATAATTTTTTTTTTATAAGATAAATATATTAAAAAAAAACTATTTCTTTATTTTTAATGATACTAATTAATTAAATTCCCCCAAAATAAAATAAAATTACCTGAAGATCCATAGAATAGTCATCCTGATACACCGGTTCCTCTTGATAATCCACAGGCGGATGATAATTGACAGTCCTACCACCACCGACTGGCATAGGTTGTCCCCCAAGATGATTCATCGGCATGACATGCCTGGGCCCATGTCCAGGACCAGGTCCAGCTCCAGGCAACGGGTACGGAGCCAAGTTCCCCAACAGCGGCGGAATTTTATTAGTACTCAGCTGCAACTTGCCATTTCTCCCCGACTTTCTTGAAATAGTCCCAAAAGAATTGCCGGGTTTCTTAAAACCGGAGCGCAATTTCTCTAATTTCAATCTCGCGTCCGATTGCTTGGCAATTTCTGCCAATTTATCTCTCGCGTCTGTCAGCTTCGCGCGGTTCTTCTGGATAATCTTCATCCTGGCGTCTGTCACCACCTCAGGACGTTTCGGTCGAGTGCTCACGGGGATGTTCTGTCGTTGACGACCTCTAGCCGGGCCATTGTGTACGCTAAAATATTTAATGAAAATTAAGTTTTTAATTTTTCTATTTATTTTTAATTAAATTAATAAAAAGAAATATTTTTAAAAAATTGCACTGCCAGTTTTTAAATTTTTTTACATATGACAATTTTTCTTTCAATTTTTTTGTAATGATTTTATCAATAAAAAAAAATTATAAAAATTTTTAGATGTCGGCTATAACTTAATTTTCAGTATTATAAATATTTAAGGTTAGTTTAATAAAATAATTTTATTATTTCATTTTTTAATTAAAAAAAATAAATTAAATAAACAATTTTTTTAAAAACTTACCCACGATTAGACTTAACAGGAGCTCGTGGTGATTTTTTCTTTTTAATAATATCATCGAGAGCCATATCGGCCATATTATTTACGGTTACTTGATATAAGGCTGTTGACAGGCGGTCAACTGTTGTTATTTAATTTTTTATTATTTTCACGCGGTAATTTTTATTAAACTCGCTACGGCAACATTGAAACTGTTAATTAAAGTTTATTAAAATGGAGTTTGCACTAACACTAGTTTAATTGCAAGTTTGCAAGGCGGAGGATTGATTAAATTAAAACTATATAATCAATGAGTAAATTATTTTATAAGTTTCTGTAGGCGGTCTGAGGAGTTAGTTTGAATTTTCGCCGCTAGGGCGCAGGTCAGAGAGCATGACGGGGGAGAAATAGAAAGAGTCATGCGCACAAAGTCACAAAATGGCTGACCGGCTGATGGAAAAGACGCGTTCTTTCGGGTATTCTTTGTATTTTTGAGTTTTAATTGTTATTTTTATTTATTTATTTGAATTTAGTATTAAAATCAGCTTTTAATTAATAATTACTTGATTTTATTTAACAAAAATAAACATTTTCTTGAAATTACGTTTAAAAATTGCATTTTTTTTAATTTCTAGAATTTTCTGTCATTTGTTATTTATTTTATTAAAAATATTTATAAAAAAATTAACGGAGCACATATTTAATAATTTTGAAAATTTTATAAAAAATATTTTTGGATTTTTTTTTATTAAAAGAATATTTTTTGATTTTTTAATAAAACAAATAAAAATTAATTTAGCAGATAATTAATCAATTTAATAATTTTTGTAAGAAATAAACTATGGCAAAAAAATTAGAAAAAAAAATTGAGGTAGAGATTTTAATAAAAATTAAAAATGTAATTGATTAAAAATAATTTTTTGCAAAAAATTTGTTTGTTAAAAGAAAAATTTTTGTCAAGTGACTCTGCTAACTTTAATGTCATTTACAAAAAATCATAAATATTTTTAGATGTCGGCTAACTTTATTTTTATTTATGGCTAAAAAAATAAATAAAAAATTTTGAGATCTATAAATTAAAAAAAATAAAAAATGCAATTTTTTACAATAATTTTTTTGAAAAAATCTTTTTGTTAAATAAAATTCAAAAAATATTATTAAAATCGTCAAGTATCTGCTAAATTAATTTTAATTAATTATTTATGTGTGTATTTAGTTTATAAAAATTGTGTTTTTTGTGTGAAAGTGGTTTATGTGTCAAGTCGTGAGTAAAAAGTGACAAATTGTTATTTTTTTAGTGATTTAATTTAAGAAAAAAATAATTATTTTAATTTTTAAGTGAAGTGAAGTGAAAATTGAATATTTTACAAGAAAAATTATTTTTTCAAGTGGATAATTGTAAGTATTATTTTTTTTATGATTTTTTAATAAAAAACAATATTTTAATTAAATAATTTATTTTTTTTTTTCAGAAAAACTTCAAGAGTTGCAGATCCGGTGAGTCAAAATTTAACTACCCAACTGTTACAACAATTTATTGTTATTTTTTTTCAATTTTATCTTTATTATTTTTAATTATTATAATTTCTATAATAAAAAACACAAGTATTTGTCATTTTTTTTGCAATTTTAAAAATTGCCGCCATTTTTACACTGAGCACCGCGCCATCTTTCTGTCATCAAACCTATTTCTACCACATGGCAATTGTTGGTCTTGTTGGTGTGGATTTAATAATTATATACACCAACCACGTTTTCAAAGTCTAAAAGTGAATTTTTAAACAAAACAATTTATTAATTATTAACAATAATAGTTAAAGTTAAGTTTTTTATTAAGTGATTTTTTATATTAGTTTTGCAATATAATAATCATGGTGGCGATTGGTAAAAAGAAGGTAAATATTTAATATTATTATTAAAGGTTATGTTTTATTATTAATATAATTTTTCAATTATTTAATTATCACATTATATTAAATACATACAATAAATATCAAATAATAATTTTTTGAAACTAAAGAAACTAAAATATTTAATTTGATAAATTTTTTAATATGTAAATAATTTTTTTTCTAAAAACGTGTAAATATAATTATCAATTTTATTTAAAAAAAATTTTTTTTTCCATTCTACCAAAAAATTTTTTAATTATACTAATATTTTTAATGATACTAAAATTGAGAGCCATAATAATTTTTAGAATTTCTTTTAACAAAAAAATTATGGTAAAAAGAATTTACTTAAAAAATTCAATCTTTATAAGCTCTAAAAAATTGTAAATGCAATTTTTGAAAATAATTTTCTAGACCTAGCTTATTAAAAAAAAAAGTCAAAAAATCACCAAGTATTAGCTAATATTAGTGTCATAAAAAATGGTCTATTTTTTATAAAATAAAAATTTAATATTTAAAAATAACAATACTAATTCCAAAATGCCTTGCAGTACCAATCAGGAGAAGGAGCGCAGTTCCTGACCCGAAAAGGAGCCTTAAAAAAGCTGCAACTGTCATTAAAAGACTTCAGAAAACTCTGCATCCTAAAAGGAATTTACCCACGCGAGCCAAGGAACCGCAAGCGCGCGCAAAAAGGCAAGTCAGGGATAAAAACTCTTTATCATGTGAAAGACATTCAATTCCTCCTTCACGAGCCAATAATTTGGAAGCTTCGAGAGTACAAAATATTCAGCCGGAAGGTAGGTCGTGCCAAAGCAATGAAAGATTTCGCGGCGATGAAGCGCTACTTAGCGAATCACCCGACTCTAAAATTAGACCACATCGTGAAGGAGCGTTACCCTACATTCATAGACGCTCTCCGTGACCTAGACGACTGTCTCACCCTCTGTTTCCTCTTCTCGACCTTTCCATCTCTGGCCCACATTCCCCGGGACCAATCTGTGCTCTGCCGCAAGCTAACCTCAGAGTTCATGCACGCAGTAATCGCCGGCAAGGCTCTGAGAAAGGTATTTGTGTCCATAAAGGGTTATTACTACCAAGCGGAAATCAAAGGCCAGACAATAACCTGGATCGTGCCTCACAATTTCTCCTTCGAGCCGCAATCTCGCGCTGAAGTTGACTTCAAGGTGATGTCTACCTTCGTGGAATTCTACATTGTCATGTTAGGGTTCGTTAATTTCCGTCTTTACCATTCGCTGAATCTGTTTTACCCACCGAAGCTAACAGTCTCGGGAATTGACAGCGAGAAGGTGCTAGTTGATGAGGAAGCTTACGTAGACGAGCGCGTCGCTGCTTTGAGCATCCCTTTAGTCCCCATGGACTCTTCCGTTGAGGTAGAAGAAGTTGCCGATGAGTTCCCCGTTACCGACCACGAAGACGCTGAAAAAATGCGCATTGAAGCCGAAAAGAAAAGGAATTTGAAGACTTTGTTTAAAGATATGAAGTTTTATATAAATCGCGAAGTCCCTAGGCAGGAATTGGTATTCTCTATCCTCGCTTTTGGCGGGAAAGTCTCTTGGGACAAGCTTTTGTTCGTCGGAGCTACCTATGATGAGAATGATGAAAGTATAACGCATCAGATTGTTGACAGACCTTTTATGGGAAAAAGATTCTTGTCCAGGTACTATGTACAGCCTCAGTGGGTCTTTGATTCTATTAATGCTATGGAGTTGTTACCGGTTGAGGAATACTTGATAGGCGCCATCTTGCCGCCGCACTTGTCGCCATTTAATAACCAGTTTGATCAGACTTATATTCCTCCGGAAGAAAGAGCCATGCGTGATCCTTCTTATAAGATGGCTAATTGGCAGGATGATGAGGAGGATGATGATGATGATGATGATGATGATGATGATGATGAGAAGGATGAGGAGGGAGATAAAAAAGAAGAAGAAGAGAAGGAAAGTGAGAAAGAAGATGTTATGGAAGAAGAACAAGATGATGAGGAGGATAAAGAGAAACTTAGGATGAAGAAGAAGCAGAAAATGCAAGTTAAACCTGGTGAAGTAGTCAAAGAAGATCCTTGGGCGAAAGCCAAGCAGGAAAAGCAAGAGTTCCGTCTAAGGGAAAAAATGATCCCGAGAAAACACAAAGGGCTCTACAAGAGCATGGTCGCAGGTCGTGAGAAGCGCGCTAAGGAAATATGGCTGCTGAAGAAGAAGCGGAGGATTCATGATGAAGAAGAGAAGAAAAGTAAGAAGAAAGCTAGGAAAGCGAAGAAAGCTTAGAGTTTAAACATTGTATGGTTTTTATTTTTGAGTATCAATAAAAAGATTTTTTTCTATATATAAAAAAAACAAGTTTTTATTACTCGACTGAGCAATTGTTACATTTAAGGTCTAGATGTATTACAATATTGTGAGATAAACTTTGTTTTATATATATTTATAGTAAGTGGGCAAAATAATTGAAATAAAATGTTAAGTTTATTCTCACAATTAATCTCGTACAGGTATACGTTGTTCCTTAATCCTAATTGAGATTACAATGGTATAAAGAATTGTAAAAATGTATATAATTATTTTTAATATTTATATTTATATACACTTCCATGAAAATATATAAACAATAAATATTTATATATTTTTATGCTAGTATATAAAGGTTTATTATTATTTATTTATATATTTATATATATATTTATATATATTTATTAATTAATTATTTATAATGACGCCAGCTCGCCGGAGAAGCGAATCATTGTTCGGTCCTCCGTGCGAGCCGCAATTTGAGCTTTGTCGCGCGCATATTTATTCATTTAATATTTATATTTTTAAAATTCATTTAGCTAATGCTTTGGAATGTTTTTTAGAGCCACGGTATGCGCTAGTTAAATTAGTTCCCAACTTCAAAAGTCCTACAAAAACTTATTAATGATTAAGTAATTAATTAATTAAAATAATTAAGACAAATTAAGTAGTGTTATTGTTAATGAGTAAGTAATAATTAAAAAAAAAAAAAATAATGTAAGACTCTCAAGGCATAAAAAAACAAAATTGCAAACTAGCGCCTACCGTGGCCCGATATCGAACCAATAATAAAATAACAATCCAATTAAATAGTTAAAAAAAAAAAATTTGAATTTACGCGCCAACCAGGCCATTAACTGCCTGGAGAATAAGTACCGCCATTTTGTCGACGGGTTAAATTAGTTATAAAATAATTACAAAAATCGTTATTTTCAATGATGTTTTATCACAATTTATATATTAAATCAATCGTTACTTTTTAGAATAATTTTAAGTTAAAAAAAATTTTTTTAATTGAAAAAACACTGGCGATAAGAAGGCACAATCGTTAACCTATTTTTAGCCTTCTATGATCGTAAAAAAATTTAAAAAATATTGCCATTATTATTTATCGTCGTTTTGGCACCACGAACTTCTCCCAATCGCTGTATTTGTTTCTCGTGTATATCGTTAATATTACAATATTAATAATATAAATTATCAATACGTATATTATACTAATATAAAGTAAATGTTTACATTTTGGCCACTCAGTTAACGATACCGTCGGATGGAGCACAATAGTCTGTATCTCTTATCGCGACGATACTGTGATATTGAGAATTATTCATTTCGTTTCGGATTCACTTTTATACAACACTCAATTCACACACGATATCTTCCTCTCGATCATATTCAGTTATCATTATCATTATTAATATTATTAATCATTAGTTTTAATAATAGCGGATAGTTTTAATAATTAAGCGAACTATCCGAAGGTGCTCATCTTCGTCGTCTCTTGGCAGTGGAAGTTGCGATCATTCTTCTGATCATTGGCTCTGGAGTGCATGTTTGAGGATTACATTCCATGTTTCCATCGCTTCCGCAACTGAAAATACAAATTTAATCATTACCAAAATCAAATCTGACCTTTGTGAAGAAACAATTGTTAATATCAAGTAGAACAATACTTACGTGCATTTGAGGCAAGGCCCAGAAGCCGACTGGATGGTTTCGCCGACGCGATACGCTTTTTTGTCAATAAGACATCCACTTCTTTTGGCCGCACCTTTGTAAGGATGCGACAGGAAGTGAGGTGGCAAGGTTGTCGTTGTCGTCGTGGTGGTCGTCGTGATGTTCAGCGAAGTTGCCATGGATACGTGGCACTCGTACCTGGGACAACAGAACCCGCTGATCGGTTCCTCGTGGCACCCAGGAATTGGTGGAGGACAGCTCTGCTGAAGACAGATTATGTCACTGCGGAAGCAGAAGCAGAAGTCGCAAGGATCGTCTCGAGGAATCTGCTGAGCTGAGACGTAGACCTTGCCGCCGAAACGACAGGTTCCTGGTCCGTAGACTGCTTGGTCATCTTCGTCGTAGTCTTCTTCGTCGGGGTTCAGGTAGCTGCCTGCGTTTACTGGGAAGTGGGGGTTGTCTTCGCCGGTCACGGTTTGTTCGGGGTAGTCGGGAGTTGGGGGCGCCAGTGAACTGGAGTGGTCTGGTTCTGGGGTTGAAGAAATTGGTTCTGGGACGTGTTGCTGGAGGACGTCGTGTTCGATGGGGCTCATTGGTTCCTGTTCTTGTTCTTGAGAACCTGGGAGGTAGGTCGGGTTTGGTATGGGTTGCTGAGGAATTTCTTCTTCTTGTCCGGTTGGTATTTGGTCAATCGAGTCTGGTTTCTGTTCCTGTTGTTGGTCTGTTGGTATTTGTTCTTCTGGTTTAGGTTCTACTGGAATTTGTTCTTCTGGTTTAGGTTCTACTGGAACTTGTTCTTCTGGTTTAGCTTCAACCGGAATTTGTTCCTCTGGTTTGGCTTCTACTGGAATTTGTTCTTCTGGTTTGGCTTCTACTGGAACTTGTTCCTCTGGTTTAGCTTCTGTTGATGGTTCTTCTGGCTTAGCTTCAACTGGAACCTGTTCCTCTGGTTTAGTTTCTACTGGAACTTGTTCTTCTGGTTTAGCTTCAACCGGAATTTGTTCTTCTGGTTTAGTTTCTTCCGTTGGTTCCTCTGGTTTAGCCTCAACTGGAATTTGTTCCTCTGGTTTAGGTTCTACTGGAACTTGTTCTTCTGGTTTAGTTTCTTCCGCTGGTTCCTCTGGTTTCGTTTCTTTTGTTGGTTTCTCTGGCTTAGCCTCAACTGGAATTTGTTCTTCTGGTTTAGGTTCTACTGGAACCTGTTCTTCTGGTTTGCCTTCATCTGTCGTTGGTTCTTCTGGTTTAGTTTCTACAGGAATTTGTTCTTCTGGTTTGCTTTCAGGCAATTTTTCAGGTTTTGGTTCCTCTTCAGGTTTAGCTTCAGGTTGTTCCGCAGGTTTATCATCTTCAGGCTTAACCTCAGGTTCTGCAGGCTTGTCTTCCTCAGGTTTACTTTCAGGTCCTACTCGTTTATCATCTGTTTCTTCCGTAGGTGTCACATCTTCAGGCTTAATCTCAGGTTCACTGGGCTTTTCTTCAGGAAGTTCTGTCGGTTGTTGTTCAGGTTTGGCCACAGGCTCTTCAGGCTTAGCTTCAGGTTCCAATGGTTTGGCATCTTCAGGTTGTTCCGTAGGTTTCTCATCTTCAGGCTTGGTCTCAGGTTCAGCAGATGTTTCTTCTTCAGGCTTAGACTCAGCTTCTGGCTTAGCTTCAGGTTCTTCCGGCGTAGATTCAGGTTTATCTAACTTACCGTCATCTACAGGAGATTCTTCAGGACTAGAAAGTGTTGTCGACTCTACTTTGTCTTCCGGAGTCTTTTCTGGCGTCTCACTTGATTCAGCAGCTACAGTAGAAGCTTCCAATGGAGTTGAAGTAGCTTCAGCTTCCTGGCTGACAGATGTCGTCGAAGTAGCTTCTACTGGACTTTCAGGTTCTTCAGTCATGCTTTCAATAGGTTTCTCTTCTTCAGGCTTAGGTTCTTCAGGTTTATCTTCTTTAGGAGCTTCAGTAGACTCTTCAACCGGAGCTTCCGTTACAGCAGGAGTAGTTGGTGATGTATCACTCGTAACTTCCTTCGAAGACACCGTAGTTTGGTCCATAACTTGCGTGATTTCTTTCTCAGGTTCAGTAGTCTCTGCACCAATCTTGGTGTCTATCGTAACTTCACCTTCCGTAGCAGAGGCATCAGTTGGTTTAGCTTCTTCAGGTTCTGGAATCGCGGTTTTGTTTATCGCTACAGGTATTATCAAACCTTCAGTAACTTCTGGAGCCGATTCAGTTGAGCTTTCAGTTACTGCTTCCTCAGGTTTGTCTGAAGATTCTTCAGGAGTACTCTCCGGTTTTGATTCTTCTTCAGGTTTCGTTTCTTCCTCAGGTTTCGCTTCTTCCTCAGGTTTCGCTTCTTCCTCAGGTTTCGCTTCTTCCTCAGGTTTCTTTTCTTCTTCAGGTTGCTCTGATGTCACAATCACAGGAACCTGTTGGTCAACCTCTGGCTTTTCTTCACTCTTTGCCGTCGTAGCTTCTGCAGTCACAGTAGTTTCTTCAGGTTTCTCAGTTGGAGTCGCTTCTTGAGCAGGTTTCTCACTGGATCCTACAGAAACTTCTTCCGTAGCTTTCGTCGTGTCAACAGACTCCGGTGAAGTTACTTCAAGCGTTTCCTCAGTAGAAGCCTTAGGGACTTCTGTTGAAGCTTCAATTAAACTTTCCGTAGCCTCAGAAGTTTCCATGATTCCTGCAGTCGGCGTTTCTTGCGATGACGCTTCAGTTTGAGCAGCTTCTGTAGATGATTTTTCCGTTTGAGTTTCTTCTGAAACAGTAGATGGCACTTCTTCAGCCGTCGAATCTTTGTGTTCATCCTTTGGCTCAGCTGAAGGCACTGCAGTAGTTTCTGCGTTCACTGACGGTGAAGTTTGATCCTGTATTTTGATTTCTGGAGTCTCAGTAGCCTCTGCTGGAGCAGAAGTTTCACTTAGATCAGATTCTGTTGGTTTTTCTTCTGGACTAGCTTCAGTTGACTGGCTTTCTGTAATCACTGGTGCGGCTGTTGTAGCTTCATCAGTACTTTCTGGTTCCTTGGTTTCAACTCCTACTGTAGTTTCATCTCCTGGTTTCTCAGTTAAGCCTGCAGTAACTTCTTCCGCAGTTTTCGTCGTGTCAACAGACTCCGGTGACGTCACTTCAAGCGTTTCCTCAGTAGAAGCCTTGGGCAATTCTGTTGAAGCTTCAATTGAACTTTCCGTAGCCTCAGAAGTTTCCTTGACTCCTTCAGTCGACGTCTCTTGCGATGGTGCTTCAGTTTGAGCAGGTTCTGTAGACGATTTCTTCGTCTGAGCTTCTTCTGAAACAGTAGATGGCATTTCTTCAGCCGCTGAATCTTTGTGTTCATCCTCAGGCTCAGCTGACGGTACCGCAGTAGTTTCTGCATTCACTGACGGTGAAGTTTGATCTTGTATTTTGATTTCTGGAGCCTCAGTAGCCTCTGCTGGAGCAGAAGTTTCACTTGGAGTCGATTCTGTTGGTTTCTCTTCTGGACTAGCTTCAGTTGACTGGCCTTCTGTAATCGCTGGAGAGGCTGTTGTAGCTTCATCAGTACTTTCCGGTTCCTTGGTTTCTACACTCGCAGTAGTCTCAACTGGGTTCTCAGTTTCAGCCGATGGAGCCATTGTTTCTTCATAAATTGGAGCTTCAGTGACTTCTTTAGGAGCTTCAGTTTTCTTTTCCGCAGGTGTTTCAGGAGTGACTGTTGTTTTCTCTTGAGCCGCTTCACTAGCAGTGGTCGATTCTACACTTGGAACGTCATTTGAAATTTCTGTTGGAGCTTCCGTAGAAGCTTCTTCCGTCTCATGAGCAGTAGGTGTCTGCGTAGCCTCTTGAGGGGCCTCCGTTGACTCTTTAGTGATTGGACTGGACTCTTGAGCAGTTGTAGTTTCCTCTACCGGCTTGGATGTAGCCTCTTCAGCGTGAGTTACAGCAGTAGCTTCAGTTTGTTCTTCCGGAGCCTTCGAAGATGGTTCCTCATGAGTCGTAGCTTGAGTTGGAGCCGATTCTTCGGATTGAGTGTTCTTAGTTGGTTCCTCTGGCGCTTGATCCGGAGTTGCCGTTACGGTTTCTTCTTTCTCCGTAGCTGCTGAGGTCACTTCTTCCACAGGAGCCTTGGTGGCTTCTTCTTCCTTGACACGAGTGTCAATAGTGGCAGTCGTCTCAGCCTCTGGTGCTGAAGTAGCAGAACTTTCCTTCACTAGAACCGGTGTTTCTTCACTGGGTTCAACTGGCTTCGCAGGTTCAGGAATTTCTTCTTTAGGAGCCTCCGCTTCTTCGGCAGTGACAACAACAGTCTCGCTATCAGTCGTTGCTTGAGTCGTAGATCCCTCTGGAGCTGGAGAAGAAGCTTCATCTGGTTTTATTCCTTCAGGAGCATTTGTGGAAGATTCAGAGTCTGGTTTTTGGTAAACTGGAGTGTGGTCTTCAGACATCTGGTTGTCCACCTGAAGGGTTTCTGTAGAAGCTTCGTTGGTGCAAGAGTACATCGGGCAGCAAGTATTCTCTGGAGAGTGGACAGGCATGCAGTTGGTCATGTGGCTAGGAGGAGGCGAACACTGCACTGATTCACATTGAACAATACTGCTAACGCACTTGCAGCTCAATTGGCAAGGGTTTACTGGTGGAATTGCTGAGTTGTTGTTAAAAGTTTGACCGTCAACAAGACAACTTCCTTCGCCGGGAATTCCTACAGGTCCTGAATCTTGGGTAGTTTTTTCTGGAGTTTCAGTCGATTCGCTTTCTGGACTAGTTTCAGTTGATGAAGCTTCCGTTGGTGCTTGAGTTGCTTCTTTTTCAGGAGATGAAGCTTCTGTTGGTCCTTGAGTTGCTTCGTTTTCAGGAGATGAAGCGTCGGTTGGTCCTTGAGTTGCATCTTTTTCAGGAGATGAAGCGTCGGTTGGTTTTTCCTCGGGTACTTGGACAGTTACTGGAATAGGCTCTTCTTGAGTCTTGTCAACTGGTGCAGGTTCCTCACTTGGTTCCGTTGGTGCTTGAGCTGATTCAGTTACAGTTTCGGGAGCAGGTGACTCAGAACTTTGAGGTTCTTCAGAAGGTTTTTCAACTTCAGGACTTAATGGAACTTCTGTCACTGCAGGTTCTGCTGATTCAGGAGCTTTAGTAGCTTCTGGCTCAGAAGATTCTGGAGCTGTTGTCGCTGCTGGTTCTTCAACTGATTCAGGAGACTTTGTGATTGCAGGTTCCTCTACAGATTCAGGAGTTTGAGTGCTTGATGGTTCTTCTACAGATTCGGGAGCTTTGGTTGAAGTAGGTTCAGCTGATTCTCGTTCTTTGGTAATAGTTTCTTCAGTTTCAGGAGCTGTAGTAGCTAATGGTTCCTCTGCTGATTCAGGAGCTGTGGTAGCTGATGGTTCCTCTACAGATTCAGGGGCTGGAGAAGCTGAGGGTTTTTCTTCAACTTCAGGAGCTGTAGTAGCTGATGGTTTCTCTTCAGCTTCAGGAGATTCAGTGGTCGATGGTTCTTCTGGAGATTCAGGAGCTGTAGTCGCCGATGGTTCCTCTATAGATTCAGGAGCTTTAGTAATTAATGATACTTCTACAGATTCAGGAGCTTCAGTTGCTGAAGGTTCCTTTTCAGCTTCAGGAGCTTCAGTAGCCGATGGTTCCTCTTCAGTTTCAGGAGATGTAGTGACCGACGGTTCCTTTTCAGCTTCAGGAGCTTCAGTAGCTGATGGTTCCTCCATAGATTCAGGAGCTTTAGTAGCTGATGGTTCCTCTACAGAATTAGGAGCTTTAGTAGCTGATGGTTCCTCTACAGATTCAGGGGCTTGAGTTGCTGAGGGTTCTTTTGCAGCTTCAGGAGCTGTCGTAGCTGATGGTTCTTCTTCAGCTGCAGGAGATTTAGTGACCGATGGTTCCTCTGCAGCTTCAGGAGTGCTAGTAGCCGCTGTTTCCTCAACAGTTTCAGGAGCTTTGGTCGCTGGAGACTCTTCACCTTCAGATGCTTCCGTTACTGCTGGTTTTTCACCTTCAGATTTTTCCGTCACTGCTGGTTCTTTACCTTCAGATTTTTCCGTCACTACTGGTTCTTCACTTTCAGGTGTTTCCGTCACTGCTGGTTTTTCACCTGCTTCAGTTGCCTTTGTTGCTGATTCAGGAGCATCAGTTATAGAATCTTCCGGTGATGTTGGAGCTTCAGTTACCGTAGATTCTGAAGATGTAGGTCCAGCTGATTCAGTAGCAGTTTCCGAAGTCACCACCGAAGGCTGAGTGCTTTCTTCGGCAGGTTCTTCAGGCTTGACTGAAGTTTCAGGTTCTTTTTCATCATCACCTGGTTGTTTTTCAGTAACAGAAACTGGAGTAGCTTCTTGTTCAGTTTCTTCAGCAGCTTTTTCGGTCACAGACGCCTCCGTAGGTTTAATTTCAGCTTCTTCTGACTTCTCCGTCGCCTCAGAACCCTCCGGTTTCACAGTACCTTCACTAGACGCTTCCAAAGGCGTAACTAATTCTTCCTGGGGACTAGACGTTTCAACCACTGGAGTAGTAGACTCTTCTGGAGCTTCCGAAGGTTTCATCTCAGGTTCTTCAGTCTTCTCATCAGAAGTAGCCTCAGTAGTTCCATGCTCCACCGGAGCTTCAGTCTCCTGGTCACCTTTCGTCGGTTTCTCAGTAATCTGATCACTTTCAGTGACTTGATCATCCTTTGGAGCTTCTGTCGGCACTGGTTCTCCTACAATCGGTCCCTCAGTCTTCTGCTCATCTTTATCACCCTCAATCGACTGTTCCGTTGGTTTCAATCCTTCCTCCTCAGCAACTGGTTTCTCTTCTTTCTCCTTCTCCTCCTCCTCCTCAGGCCTCTCAGTAGTCGGGGTCTCAATTTCTTCTGGCTTATCTTCCGGCATCGAAGCAGCAGTAGATCCATCACCCTCTGGCTTCTCTCCGTCACCTACCAAAACCGGTGACTCCGTAGCCTGCTCACTGGGTTCCTCAGAAGCTTGGGTCTGACTCTCAACTGGACTTTCCGGTTTTTCAGTAGCTTGCTCCTCTGTTTTTTCCGTAACCTCGCCTTCCGGCAAACTGGAACTGGTTTCAGCTGGCTTGGAAGTTGTAAACTCCTCCATAGACACCTCTGAGCTGCTCTCTTCTTCCTCCGAAGAATCAACCGGTTTTCCTTCCTTAGTCGGCATTTCCGAGCTTGTTTCTTCTGAACTCTGCTCCCCACTGACCTCTAAACCCTTCGTGGGTGCTTCTTCTTCAATTTTATCCTCCGTAGATCCAACAGTAGTCGCTTCTTCCTCAGGTTTTCCACTTTCTGCTTTCTTCTCCGAGCTTTCCGTCACTTCCATTCCTTGCTCGTCACTCTTTTCAGTCACCACCGGCTTTTCCGTGACCTGGCTATCAGATTCAGTGCCCAATCCTTCAACAATTGGACCTTCAGTCATCTGCAAGTTATCTTCCGTCACAGCGTCCTTGTCTTCAGCCTTTGTAACTGGTCTCCTGGTTGAGACATCAATTCCAGGAGGTCCCTGGGTCGGAATCTCTTCATCCAAGACTGCTGGGCTGAAAGCTGGTGATTCTGTCTGCTGTCCTTCAGGCTTTTCTTCAGCTTGACCTTCAGTAACCTTCAAACCTTCCTCCGTTACCTTTGTAGCTTCTGAAGTATCCTCCGGCTTGGTCTCAACTATAGGAATCTCATTATCTTCCCCAACCTTAGTAACCACTTCAGGTTTGTCCTCTACAGTTTTATCCTCAGGCGTAGTAGCAATCTCCCCTGGCGATACAGTAGTCTCTGGCTTATCAGCTTCAGTCGGGATCTGATCTTCACTGCGAGCAGGAACTCCAGTCATTGGTTTATCAGTAGAACTCATAACGTCTGGTTTTTCAGTCGCTTCCGTAACTTGATCCGCATGCGTGACTCCTGAAGTTTCTTTAGGCACTTCATTGCTTTCCGGTAAGGTAGTCTCCGTAGATTCCATTACTGTTGATAAATTATCATCCGTCACCCCGGTGACCTTATCATCTTGCGGGATCGCGTTGTTAGCTCCTGGGAATCCTTCTACTTTTTGCGTCTGCTGATCATCCACCGGTAAGGTAGCTTGCGTGGGAAGTATCGCGTTCTCATCCAGTCCGGTCTGTTGGTCCTGTGTTGCTGGTTCGTCTTCTGCAAAATAAAACCAAATTAGAGGAAGGAAAAGAAAAAAAGCTAGTATTTGATCGACTAGAGTATTCCAAGCAGCTCCATAAAAGTAATGGATGACAATGATACTCAAGACTAGATTGGATAGAAATGGATGCGGTAAATGGAGAGTATAAATTGATTTTCTTACCGCACTCGTACGTGGTCGGGCAACATTGGCCTTCTGGTGGTGGCAAAGCGGTGCAATTCTTTCCGTGTGTCTTCATCGGAGTACCGCAATCCTGAACAACACACGCAATATCACGATGGAAACAGTAGCAGTGTTGGCAAGGTTGTTTTGAATAAATCAGCTGTCCGTCTTGGTAGTATTTGCCCTCGTGATAACACTGTGGTGAGTCGACACTTGGAGATGGAGTTGTTGTCATGATCAGTCCAGTTGGCTGGGTCGTTGTCAGCAAGTTGTCTTCGTAGTCTGGAAAAATTAAATTCAGTGTTAATAATGATGATTTAAGAGAATCAGTAATTGGTTGGTCATTCAGAACTTACCACAATTGTATTTGACTGGACAACATATTCCTGGATGATAAACAGGTTTGCAGCCTACGACTTTAAGCGTGCATTCCTGCATGAGACAGGTCGTACGATTCCGGATGCAGTAGCACAACTCGCAAGGATTATTAGGATTGCCGGGCATTTGGACACCGTCTGCGTAAAATTTATTATCGACAGTACAACCATAGTTGTCGGGGAATCCAAGCTCCGTCGAGGTTTGCTGATCGATTTCCGATGTAGGTGCGCTGGTTGTCGATGTTAGCAAGTGTACTGGGACTTCTGGGCAGGTTATCGCCGGGCAACATTGGTCTGGTCGCTTTTCAACTTTGCAATCCTGGCCAATTGCTTTTGTGAATGGACAGACTCGCAGATAACACATCAGCATTCGATTGTGACATGTACAATTCAAACATGGCTCGTTTGTGATTATCCTTTCTCCTTCGTCGTAGTATTGGAAATTGTAGTAACACCCTGTATCTGGAATTCGAATGACGTTGTTTATTATCAATGATTTAGTGATGGTACTTCACAGTTTGAGTTTGGAATCAATTTTAATGACTTAAAACGACAGTATAAATTGAAACTAACAAAAACTGAACCCTAAATAAGACATAAAAGGTAACTTACTTTCATATTCTGCGACTTGCGTAGTATCCTCATCGTATACCGGGGCTGGAACAAAATAAAGACTGTTTTTAAAAAGTTATTACGGCAAGTGTTGATATGAAGGAGCGAAGAATAAAGAGCCCCTGGAGTTCCATTATAATCGCGCAATTACTCAGTGATTTTTCAGTGAGAAACAATATATCCTTACGGACAAAAGAGGGTCGGATTTTGCATAAACAGAAAGCTTTCTGCTAATAGCGCTTTTTAATTATTTCGAGTATAAAGTCTTGGAATGAGTTATAAATTTCCCACGCGTGATGCGCTTACAAACACTGGAAAAAGATTTTCCACGAAGTCCACGAGGAGCTTGATCGATCAGAATATTTATATGCTTGCTATCGATAAATAAGGTTTAGATGCGTGTCTCGTCTGAGAATTCCATGGCAAGCTAATGCGTGGCATACGTCTTGTGTCTGATCGTCTGCATTAGACATTAACGTCGATTATTATAAATAAAATAAAAAAACTTACATGGTAATTCCAGACGCAAACAACGCTACAAATAAATAACAAGTCTGAGAATGTTATATGTTGTTTCCGGCAAATCGAATTGTTAGAAATATCTCCGTCGCCATTTGCAATTTATATTTGTACTTTATTCCGCAATCAATGCAAGATGGAGAGAATTAAGTACCACGTATGTCTTGTGTGATATATCTTATTTGTATTGCCGTTCCATACATTTCTTCTTTGTCTGTCTTTGTTCGTCTATGACTGGAGTTCATCACGTATTACGTATAACGACACTCGGCACGTACTACGTATTATTACACGTTTAACGCGCTATGAACACCACGGATAATTACCGTATTATTCATCCTTATTTATTATCTAATGTAATCAATTATGGATTTAATATTCTGTGCTTAGGATGATTGATTCGCCACTTTTAATTAACCTCTATTGCTTATAACTTACAAGTTATTATTTTAGATTTAACTTTCCTTTTTAATGACTCAATGTCGTATAATTTAATGTATCTTTATAATAAATTATCTTCATTTCATCCATTTTATCGTTTAACAACAGCAAATTGAAAAAAAATTTAGATTTACTAATTTTTGGTATTTTAACAGCAAATTTTTTATTGAATTCATTAAAATTTTTGTTAGATATAGTGAAATTTAGATTTTACTAACTTTATAGATTGCGATTCCGTCGAAAAATTCTAAAAATTCCGTACATCAAATTTTTGGCGTGGCTAAAATGGTTAAGCGTTTGTTTTTAGTCCAGCCAGAGCAGGGATCGATTCTCGACTTGGGTTTTTTTTTTTTTATTAATGGGGAAAAGTAAGAATGATTGATACCACGATATTATAAAATTTTTAGAAAGAAAACGAATGAAAAAGTTGTCAATAACTGGATTGTAAAGCTAGAAAAAAATATTACAAAACAATTGGATTACGGTATTTACGAGTTACGCGTGACGACGTTTGATCCTCTGAATAAATACATCAAGCAATATAACGGATCGGTTGTTGACCCAATCAAAAAAACTCTAAAAAACTCCAAGAAGAAGCTATAAGGAGAATAGAAGTTAATGCAGGATTTAGGAATGGGTTTACTCATTCCGATTACTGATAATGCGGGTTAACAACTAATTTTTACTCCCGTAATTCTATTCCCATGATAATAAAGAGCTTGAGTTAAAGTAACTTATCGGAAAATAAACAAATTTTATTTAACGATTTGGTGCGTTATCTTCTGCTTGGTAATTACTGAGGCTCCACTGAACCCGGAAACTTCTCATATGCAATCGAATTCTCGGGCTTATTATACCCAGACCGGTTGTTATTTTAATCGTTACCAGTTTTATTTTTTAAAAATAACTATCTTTTACATAAGTAGCTTTTTTTTAGTTTAATTTATGGGAGGTATTATTTACGGTTAAATATTCGGGTATTCAATATTTTTTATCGCTTGCAAAAAATTAATTTATTTATCAATTCATCTTGGTAAGCAATTATAATTAAAAAAAAAAAAAAAATTAACTTGACGGAGAATCGAACCCTGTTCTTTCTGGACTAAAGATAAGCGCCTGACCAACTTAGCCAGTCCAAAAATTTGACCTACGGAATTTTAAAATTTTTTCGCCGGAATCGCAATCAGGGAAGTTAGTACAATCTAAAATCCACCTAATCAACCACAATTTAATGATTATTGATGAGCTATTCGGGTTTTTTCATCAGATACAAAAACTCGAACTTAAACTTGAACTAACAAAACCGAATAATTACAATAAACAAAAAAACGGGTGGTAAAACTCGTCTGTAATGGGATTCATAAAATAACAGTACCCATTAGCTTTGACCTCGCGAAATTCTCTCACGAATAATTAATTCACTTGTACATGTAAGCACCCATGTAAGCATGCTGCGGGCTATCTCTATCTCAATATCTCCACATACATGCATAACCTCCACATATATCTACACGAATACATAAATGTAAATAAGAAAAAAGTGTGACTTATATAATATGTCAAAGGAGATCTTGATCTCGGTTCTCTCGCGAATTACTGGAGATGTTACTAGTACTATCGCTTAATCCGTGTCACGCTGACGTTGCACCCACACGGGTCCGTTACATCTTACATCCGAGTGGAGTCTACTCTGACCGTGACTGACCTCAGCAAGTAGCCTGCAGAAACAGAATCAACACACATACGGGAAGACATAACCTATACGGGGCAATGCTCAATAGATCTCTTCTTTATGTATATATACATTATACATATATACATATGGATCTAACAGGGTATACCTTGGTTACTATTTACTAGTACACAAACAATATGGCCTCCTTAAAATCTTCTCACGGCCCTGATCGGCGCCACTATCTAATCAGCTGATTAACCTTCGATAACTCCGAATCGACGGAGTAGGTCAACATTTGGCTTATTTATTAACTTATGGTAACAATGCCGATAGATGCTCGCTATAAACCTATTTTAAGGTTAATGGATAACTAAAAGGTGAGTGTGATTTGTTTTGTAGGTTAATTTTTTTACTTTCTTCTTTATTCAAAGAAGAAATGTTCAAAATCAAAATAATTTAAAGTGGTAATCTATATTATTAAGAGAATAAGAAAAATTTTATTTCTAGGATAGGTAGTCATATGATAAAATCGGTTTTTTTTTTTTATTATGATAAGTATTTAGGCTGTATTCGAAAATGCTCTATCTCTAGATACAAAATTAAGAAATGACCTTGTATCTTGTAAAATATTGACATTTTTTAAGATATAAGCTCATCCTGATGTTACACTCATTGAGACCTTTCATTTGAGTACCCACATCAATTTTTCATATATTTTATATATTTATATATATTATATATATGTATTTATGAAAAAGATATCAAAAATGCATGTGGGTACTCAAATAAAAGCTCTTGATGAGTTTAACATCGGAATGAGCTTGTATCTTTAAAAACGTCAATATTTAACAAAAGATATTATTTAGTACAGTCACATAATGTTCAGAATTAGTGTAAAAAATAATTGATAATTTGATTTTGTAAATTGAAGAATAATTGAACGTAATAAGATAGGTGCTTAAAAAATTATTATAGTTTTAAAAACCAAAAATGTAAGTTTAAAAAATAACAAAAATTTGAGGTTAATAAAGAAGAAATATCACAAAAAGAATCACTAGTTAGGTTATAAAGCCTTGTATTAATTAAAAAAGAGTAAAAGATGACTAAAATTGATGAAAAGCATATATGAAGGAGAAGAGAAGAGTAGTAAAAGTAAAAAATTTATGAAGAAGTCTCGGGCTAAATAAGTCTCTAGCATAGGGTCCTTAACCTTGCCGAAGAAGAAAACCGGCTGGACTTTTACGGAAGTTACAGGGTTCTTAGCCCGTTGCTCTGTTGGTTGGCAACCTATGTACCTATCTACTATGTACCGAGAGCATAAAGACGAGAAGGAGTTTGTTCGGGAGTCGGGAGGAGTCTAGCCAGGATCCATACAACTGCCCAGTATAGCATTATAGTTGAATAGTGGTATAGTAGTAATGGTCTTTAGTTATAGTACAGAATAATAACAAACGTATTTGTTGTTTGTAGATTCTCTGCTGTTACTGGAGCTGTAGTGCTAGTGGCTATATGTAAGTTACGTACGAATATAACGCAAAAGCCGATGAATAAAAGACCAAGAAGAAGATGAAGAGAGAATAATGCTCGTAGTGAGCACCCATTATGGCAGCTAAACACCGGGATTCCAGATCTACCGTCAGTTAGTCCCGAGTATAGAGTTCAGGTACTCTACCCAGCATTCAGGAAGCTCGAGATATTGCACGCAATCGCTTTTTTAGGATTTGTATCATCCCTAATGCTAACTACTATTTTTCTTCTTCTTAGAGTTTTTTTTATCTCTTTTAATTCAATTGATTTTAGGTTCAATAATTGTGATTACACAGAAAAAAAGATTTATTTGTGCCAAATATGTGATATTTGGATATAGCCAAATGAATATATATTTAAATGAATTAATTCTAAAAAATTTAAAGCAACTTACCAGAATAAGTGTAGTGAATTAGGATTATAAAAAGCCACAGAATAAGTCCGGGCCGATAGCGCCCGGTATTCTCCCACACCATCCTGAAAAAGAAGAAAAAAATGAAAATTAATTAATTTAATTAAATGATTTAGGTGTTTCTTAGTTAAGGAGAAGAAAATAATGTCGGAGAAAATATTTTAAGTAAGGGGTAATCATATTCCGCGTTCCACGGTAATGGTGAACGAATGGTACCTCTACGTACTACTCTTAGCCTCCAGCCTCCAGGCTACTAACGGCATACGCTTACTTGTGTGCCATCAAAACGTCCACGCATTATACATGTGAGTAAATATATAAGTAAATAACATAAAACATATAATAACAAATGAAAATAAATTGTAAGGAGAGTTTTTTTTGGTGTTTAAATACACTTTTGTCTCTGAGATTTTCTTAAAGGTATTTTCCAACAATGCCGAGGGATTTTAACGCGCAAGTACTAATTGATTGGTGAAGTAAGGGGCTATTGTATATATATATATATATAATATATATATATATATGTATTTATATACAGTACACAACTCTGCTATGTGAATTCCCGTTCACGTTCAAGTTCCCGTGGGTTGACGTGCTGACTCTAATTGATTGACCGCAGATGTTTCTTCAATCTTAAATCCTGAGAGTCTTGTTTGCAATTTGCAAGAAAGGGTAATTTAATTATTCAATTTAATTTAATTTAATTATTATTTTCAGATTGATGCTCAACAGAAAGTAATTATGGGAATTAGCCAGCGATAGGCAGCAAGAGCAAAAGTGAATTTAAGCTTCCGTGATTAATTAATTTAAACTTCGGTGTTAAATTAGTATGAGGTAATATATATGGTTAATGTGTGAGTTTTTACAACTAAGGTTAACTATTAGTACGGAGGTAAGCGACCTCTCTATCGGCGAGATTCCCGCAAAAAATTATAACCTTCAAAATATTAATTAATTTATTTATTTATTTGCTTCGATCCTGGAGTAAACTCCTTGGGACCATATTTCTTTAATACTAATTTTGAACAATGTTATTAGCTACTCTAATTTAATTTTATAATTTTATAATTTATAACACAGAGTACATAGGGACATTAATCATCGCTCATACATATTATTAACATATCAACGTATCACATCTAAGCATCAAGTCCAAAATTAAACTCCTGATTTAATAGATATATAAAGTAAATTTTTTTTTAAATTCGTCAAGTGTCCCTGGTAGAAATGAAATCGAGTTTTTGGTGGCCAGTAACTAGCCAGTTCAACTAGACTTTAACCAGAAACTAGCCAGTATAATATCGAGTTTCTGTCAAGTAACTGGCCAGTTTCACAACAGATCCAATAAAACATGGCGGCTTTGATAAAACTGTCAATTTTGAATTGAAAGTTGTGAGGTTATCAGTATTCTCAGTCGATCAGAAATATCAAAAGATTTGTTTTAAAAAATTAACAATTAAATCTAACGTAAATCAACGATTGATAAAAAATCAATAAATAAATAAATATTAATTTATATAGCAATGTTTACGACTTAGTTGTAGGTGGCGCGATTTCTAGTTCTTACTCGCTATCACTGGCCAGTTACTGGTTTAAATCCAGTGAAAACTTTATTATTTCTACTAGAATAGTGTAAGATTTAGACAATAGGATCTAAACAAGACCAATTATGGTTACACACTAAGTCACTAAATTAAGATAGATTTGAATTGAACTTGCAAACTTAATAGATTAGATTACATGTATTGCAAATTTACAAAAGGCGTCCAATCGATATTAGAAATCAATTGATAATAAACATTCAATTTTCTTTTTGTATTAGTAATTTAATTAGAAACTATTTTAATGATATTTGATCACTTAAAGGCGAGTTAATGCGCTCTATCATTAACACTAACCGGCCGATAGAGAGGTTATAAACCTTAGGTACTAATGGAGTGTATTAGTGGTTTGTGGGCGGTCGAAATTTTTGTTCGAACCTTTAAGGCTCCGATTACTCTCAAAGTTTCTTGTATTTTTTATTTGACTTTTTAATATTGTTGCACGCTCGAGAGCCGGAATAGGCGAAGGGTGCTCAGCAACAGGTCGCGGTTAAATGTAATGCAAAGGCGGCTATTTATAGAATCGCGTGTACAATCACGGTGGATGTTACGCGATAGGACGAGTAGAAGAAAAAAAACATCTATCTTGGGTATGTGCTGAGCTTTTATAATTCTCAGAGTCGAGGATCGTCTAGCAAAAAAGGTTTTACCGTTAATTTTGTTTTATTGACTATCGAGGAAATTATTTTACGGGCTTAATAATTCATAGCAGAAAATGCAGATTAATAATCTAGTCTAAAACTTTATTTTTTTTTTTAAACTGCTAAGCTTTAACACTATTTATAATTTTTAAATAATAATTATAGTTTTATTCTTCAGATTCAGATTCACACTTGAATAATTAAAAGAATAACAGCCTCGTATTTATTACAAAGGTTAAAGTACTATCGTAAATTACCAAGACGCGAGCCTCATTCTCGAATAATTATTCTTATAAATAGTTTCTAATCAAACTCTTTTTTTTTGATAAAGAAAAAAATGACTGTAAACGTCCTCGAGAAGATTTTATCTTAAAGTGATGTCATTCTTATCTACAAGATCAATTAAATCTTAACACATTAATGCGGTTTGTCAAAAGCTTAATATTTATATTTATTTACAGTCAAGTTAAGTGCATTACCCATAAATATCTTTGTATATATATACATTTTACCGAGATTTATCGTTTATATTTTATAATAAAAAATATTAACCGTGTAACTTTAATGTAGACGATGATCTTGAGCGTGAATATTCACGCAACGTTCCATCTCATTCAAACAAATTACGTAAGTCTCATCCATGACTTACTTACACTCTCATAATCAACGCGTTTATCTACAACACTTAATCTTTTCACTCCTCCGTAAGCATTACATATTACACACACACACTCACATATAACTAAATAATTTCCCATACAGCATTACTAATTTTCCTCTATTGTTTTTTTCTCTTCCTTTTTAATTCATACCAAGATTAAATCTCTATTTTTTTTAATAACTTGTTTTTAAATTTCCTACTACACTTTTTAATTGCAAATCAAATCAAGCTAAGTCCGAAAAAAATAAAATTAGCAAATTTTAATCTTCAAGGAGTTAAAAAAAAATCTGAAATAAATTTAATTTTGAATAAAATAATATTTGTTTAAATAAAATAGTTCTTACAGAGGATTATTACGAGTAAATATTTGCCGATAAACTTTTTTTATTTGCTTCAAGAGGGGTTTAAATTTCGAAAGTCATTTTAAAATAATGAAACAAGGTGATTTGACAATTCTGAAGCTAACTCAAGCTGATTGAAACAAACGGACTCGAGAATAGTCGGTATAATAAAAATTTATAGATTTTATTATGTTAACTAAAACTAATAGTTTATTATGTGCGTGAATAGACGATGGGGTTTATTCAACAATAAGAAAGACGTATGACCGTTAACTTTGCTCTTCGGATAATAATTATTGAGAGCCGCACCTGCTTTACATAACGGATTACATCCGTTGTGAGAGTTATGGACCGTGTTAAGTATCATCTTATATTTACATTTTTTCCCTTTTTATTCTTACCTTCTTTCATGCCTTTTTAAAACTTTCAATTTCTATAATTTATTTAATACTGACCATACTAAACCCTGCTTCTATAAAAATTATATTTTTAACTTGATTCAAATAGTAAGGTAAAGGCTCCAATTATAGTGCCAGGGATCCAATTATTGACACCCGATTTTATTAAATCTTATTTAATTATCTACAATATTAATAACAATTGTTCATTTTTTTATACAATCACTATTTTAAGAATTGAAAAAAAATTAATAGTTGAAAAAAATATAGATGATCTATATTATTAAGAGAAAATGCTCGATTTCTAGATACAGAATTGAGAAATGACCTATCTTGTGATATATTGACATTTTTAAAGATATAAGCTCATCCTGATGTTACACTCATCAAGACCTTTCATTTGAGTTACCACATGCATTTTCATAAATTTTTCATATATACATATATAAAATATATGAAAAATTGATGTGGGTACTCAAATGAAAGCTCTTGATGAATGTAACATCTTAATGAGCTTATATATATTTAAAAAAGTCAATACTTAAGAAAGTACAGTGCAATTTAACAAAAATAATTATTTAGTTAAAATTTTAATGTTTTAATTTTTTCTGACAAAAGTTGTCAAATTATAAATAATAATGTATGAGATATAATTAAAAGGCATAATTTGGCAAAATAATTAAGCCAACGGTGTTATGATTAAAGATTACGGGATTATAAATATGAGAATATAAAAAAATAAAGATAAATAACCCCCAGGTGAATGAACCTGGATTTAATTGTTGCGCAGTTGATGTTTTTTTAATTACCGCCCACCTGGATCTGGAGAGTTTTAGAGTTTGAGATCGGGTATGAGTATGAGGTCAAGGAACGTGATTGAATGGGAATATTGCTGACCAGTACACACATATACATACACTAACTCAAGATGGTTTGTGACCGAGGGACAAGTACAACTTGAGAAGTTGTTAGTTGTTATTGTTATTGTTGGTAGACGTCGATGAATCCAGGAAGCATTTGCTGATTTCACCTTACGCAGCTCCAAAGAATATACACAGTATATATGTCTTAAGCCTCAAGTCCAAGTGTTTGTTTAAATCATTCTTTTTACTCTTAACCATTTAGCAGTGTGCCGGGACTATTTACAGTACGGTCGCAATGCCCGGAAAGAAAACTGGTCCGTTAAAGACTACCCGTCTCCAGACACGTATAGACACGCTGTCAGGACAAACGGACCGTTGTCTTTTCTGTGTAAGAGTGTTTTTCCCTTTTCAAATCACCTTCTATATACAGAGCACAGCTTGAATTAATTTATTTGTTTCGTCAGCAAACTTTCTTTGGGAATAACTATTAATTCCTCCAGGCTTGGCAACTATGTACTCATCATCATAAATGAACTATTTGTATGAATGATATGGAACCATGAAAAGACGCAACTTTCCAACGATACCAAATTTAACCCTAAAAACCTATATTATCATATAAACACACTGGCCATAAAATTTTGCTGATTCTCTTAATAATATAGATTACCGACAAAATGAACTCTCTCGAGAATCGATCAAAAAATCAATAACCAAACTGTTAATATTATATTTACCAACAGAAGATTGATAACCAATGTTCAGGTAAGAATTAACCTGAAAGAATTAATAACTTGTTGACTGAGCTGATATAAATGTTAATTTGGTTTGAAAGGCATGTCGAATATCATTGGAGTTAACCTCTTACCTCAGGCGTGTTGGCTCTTACTGTTAGGACGGTAGCAAGAAGAAAGAATAACAAAAGTAGACACTTAAATCAACAATTGCTTATTGCTGAGTAGAGGTAGTTACAATCAGATGGAGTTTGAGAGTGGATGTGGTTTGTTAACGTGGAGGACATTGGAAGGTTAGGGTGGGTGGCTTGTCCATGCCCATGGCCCCTGCATCCGGTTCATCCACATTATTTTGCACTCGTCTCTTTTATTTTTTCTCACCCGAGCAACTCTTAAGAAGAAATAATAATAAGAAGA
Source organism: Cotesia congregata (assembly GCA_905319865.3). Taxonomy (NCBI): domain Eukaryota; kingdom Metazoa; phylum Arthropoda; class Insecta; order Hymenoptera; family Braconidae; genus Cotesia; species Cotesia congregata. The sequence continues at coordinate 18,462,941 of CAJNRD030001119.1, read as the reverse complement.
ATAAGGTCTATTTATACATCAACATCCACCGGAGAATAAGAATAAGAAAAAGGAATAAGAAAATGTTCCACCTGGGACCTGGGCCACGGGGACATGCTTGGAGTCTGTTCTTGTGCTGGACCGCACGACCGACATTCTTATTCTCTAAGAGTACAACCAGAGACTGAGTAGTTCTTAAACCAGAACGAGAAGGAGAATCAGAGTAGCATACAGTAGCACTTGTTTCTTTGGATGGTGGTGTAGTGGGTACTGAGCTAAGCGTTTTATCGCGATTACTGTATACCGGTCACGCAAACTATTCCCGAGGAACAGAATACAGCTACCGATTCTCGATCATTGAGTTTTGTTCACTGTCCTCATTATCGCACTACATATATACTTTGATTGTAAGAATGTTGTGCTTAAGTTCCTAGTATATTTAGTACGCAGTAACGCTAAGAGGCGACGGTGTATTCTCGAGAATACTTAACCTCTATTATTATTATCATCGGTTGTTATTATTATCACCGGGTACCTGCTTATGGGATTTAATTAGAAGGGAGGTATTTAAAAAGAACATGTTTGAATATTATCAATTGATCTCTAATATCGATTCGACGCCTTTTGTAAATTTGCAATACATGTAATCTAATCTATTAAATTTCAAACCTATCTTAATTTAGTGACTAAGTGTGTAACCATAATTGGTCTTGTTGAGATCCTATTGTCTAAATCTTACACTATTCTAGTAGAAATAATAAAGTTTTCACTGGATTTAAACCAGTAACTGGCCAGCGATAGCGAGTAAGAACTAGAAATCGCGCCACTTACAACTAAGTCGTAAACATTGCTATATAAATTAATATTTATTTATTTATTGATTTTTTATCAATCGTTGATTTACGTTAGATTTAATTGTTAATTTTTTAAAACAAATCTTTTGATATTTCTGATCGACTGAGAATATTGATAACCTTAAAACTTTCAATTCAAAATTGACAGTTTTATCAAAGCCGCCATGTTTTATTGGATCTTTTGTAAAACTGGCCAGTTACTTGACAGAAACTCGATATTATACTGGCCAGTTTCTGGTTAAAGTCTAGTTGAACTGGCTAGTTACTGGCCACCAAAAACTCGATTTCATTTCTACCAGGGACACTTGACGAATTTAAAGAAAAATTTACTTTATATATCTATTAAATCAGGAGTTTAATTTTGGACTTGATGCTTAGATGTGATACGTTGATATGTTAATAATATGTATGAGCGATGATTAATGTCCCTATGTACTCTGTGTTATAAATTATAAAATAATAAAATTAAATTAGAATAGCTAATCACATTGTTCAAAATTTGTATTAAAGAAATATGGTCTCAAGGAGTTTACTCCAGGATCGAAGCAAATAAATAAATAGATAAATTAATATTTTGAAGGTTATAATTTTTTGCGGGAATCTCGCCGATAGAGAGGTCGCTTACCTCCGTACTAATAGTTAACCTTAGTTGTAAAAACTCACACATTAACCTTATATATTATCTTAGACTAATTATACTGGCCAGTTTCTGGTTAAAGTCTAGTTGAACTGGCTAGTTACTGGCCAAAAACTCGATTTTATTTATACTAGAGATCATAAGTAACTATTTACTATCTACTACAAAATAGCTAAAAGCTTAGCTAAGTGGAACGATTAAGCTCTATAAGGGATGACAATATCGATGTATTGGAGGAGGATAAAAAGAGGCGATGGATGGTGACATGACCAAGGTACTTTACGCCAAGTACTTTTACCTCGATTTAGATCGATCTAGAATATATATCGTGGAATCGAGTGTATCTTGAGAGAAAAGGCTGCTCATGAATTATTCTACCGAGGAATCCTTCTTACTCTTAGGAGAGTCCAACACCACTGCCATCTATATCTTCTTCTTCTTGCTCTTGTACTTCTTCCTGAGACAAGATGCCGTGCTCTCTACGCGTTTATCGTCTCCTCTGTCGTTTATTAAGGATCATCTGGTACAAAACCGCCGGATTTAAAAACTGGATATTTATTGTTTTATATAAATTACTATCTTGACTAATAAATAATCCTGAGTTGATTACAATGATTATTTCTACCCAGATTCTACCCTAACTCTTTTGTTCTAAAGAATCAAATTTAATACCAAATATTGTTTGGAAGTGTTAAATAAACTTAAGAGTTACGGAGCTAATGAACGCTTCTTAGAGAGGAAATTTAGGGAGTCTCAGTTGGATGCACATAATAGCTGCAGTGTGATCTCACTGATTTATACTTAATTGTCCGCGTGCGAAACTCGGGGTTATGTTCTTCAGACTCTCACCATTTTTATGGATATGCTCTTTATTTATTTATTTATTTATGTAGTGAGACATTAGTTTGCTTTTTGCGTTCACTGAGTTTGTTAATTTATAAATTAGAAATAATTGTAGTGTTTATTATCAAGATAAGGTTAAATCTTGTTTACGACGCCATTTTTTTAAATTAGAAAATTTAACTAGATACATAATTAAGAAATGACCTTGTATCTCATAAACTATTGACATTTTAAAAGATATAAGCTCACTCCGACATTACACTCATTGAGACCTTTCATTTAAATACCCACATCAATTTTTCATATATTTCATATAAATATATATATATATATATATACATATATAATTATATATATGTATATATGAAAAATATGTCAAAAATGCATGTGGGTATTTAAATGAAAGCTCTTGATGAATGTAACATCAGGATGAGCTTATATCTTTAAAAACGTCCATATTTAAGAAAGTACAGTGCAATTTAACAATGTAATTATTTAATAAAGCAAAATTAAATTTATTTATAGTTCACAAGTCACATAGTGACTGCAAGGTTGCTAGTTTTTTTATTAAAAAAATTTATCTGAATTTACAGCAATAATCGGATGATCTTTATAGTGTAATCAGTTCGCTACAAATAAATAAGTTCTTTTTACACGTGAGTTCCGTTATTCAGTGAGAAAAAAGCTCGCCACGGCTAGGTAATGATTTATTAATGATTTATAATCATAACCTAATGCAATAAATAATAGAGTAATGGCGGATTAATTAAGACAATATTATATGAATGGTGAATTAAAAATAAATAAGAATGATAATTTAAAAAATGAGAATATGATCATGTCTTTTGGAAGTTGAGGAGTACAAATGTGACGAGGTATATCAACTAATTACCGGTCGTGTAATATAATTAACCGTTTATAAGGTACAACAAGTCGATCGTGGAGCTTTACCGTTACTAGACAACCCACGGAAGAGGACTATATATAAATGTATATAGATATATAAAACCGGAGATTAATCTCACGATAAAATTACTACCCCGCAAACGCAACTTGGTTTATTAAAAATCTTTTTCTTCTAAATCTCGGTCTCAGTACTAACTACTTAACATTTATTTTTACGATCTGTTTTTACACAACTCTCTGTTAAAATTATTCAAGAATCTATTTACCCAGTTATTTTAAACCGATTTAGAGTTTTTTCAATTACCGATTCTCCTTTTCAATTTAATAATTACTGTTACGATCTCTGACTACCCAGACCACGGTAGCATCTTCATCCTTATGGTTATTATCATCATCATAATGCTTAATCCTCGTTACAACCTAACTCATAAATATTTTAGACCTGGAATGTCGTTGTGCATAAATTAACTTCATGGAACTTTGCAATGTTTTGAGTACTTTATATACCGGGTGTCTTTATTTATTAATATTATAAGTAAATATATTTATTATTTTATTTGTTTGTATTTACAATGTTAAGTGCTTGTAAATAATTTAAAAAAATATTTATTCTACCACTTAAAAAAAACACACTGTTTACTCATTAATAATTAATTAATTAAATTATTTACTACTTTAATTACATCGGAATCTAACAACAATTTTTTTTAACTTCTAAATATTTATCATAGATTTTTTGTGATTAAAATTCCATATTTTTCCGTGAGAAAATTAGATTAATTATTAATTTTTTTCTATTTACTAGCAACCTTGCAGTCACTATGTGACTTGTGAATTATAAATAAATAAAATTTTGCTTTATTAAATAATGAATTTTGTTAAATTGCACTGTACGTTTTTTAATATTGACGTTTTTAAAGATATAAGCTCATCCTGATGTTATACTCATCAAGAGCTTTCATTTGAGTACCAACATGCATTTTTGATATATTTGTTTATATATACATATATATGATATATATAAATATGTAAAATATATGAAAAATTGATGTGGGTACTCGAATGAAAGGTCTTGATGAGTGTAACATCGGGATGAACTTATATATTTAAAAATGTCAATATTTCACAAGATACAAGGTCATTTCTTTATTATGTACCTAGAAATATTTTCGAATGCAGCCTAAATACTTATTATAATAAATTGACTATATCCTGAACACGAAATGTTTCTTATTCTCTTAATAATATGGATGAAAATAAAAAATCTAGAGGAAAATAAAAAAACAATTGAGAAAGACAATTGTTGAGTGCATTACTCAACTTACGGTCTAGCAACCTGTTACCGGTTACCGATTATTCGGTCGTCAAGTCAGCCGTTTCACCCACACACTCGAATTTATTACTCACATACTCACACATACTGACATAATTTCAAGTTCAAGCATAGTATATATAATACAGTGAAGTTGCTGTTACAAGAAAATACTTGGTTTCTCTTTTCCCCGTACGTATATTGTATAGAATATATACAAAATAAAACAAGAATATACAATATAGGATCTCGGATGTTCCATGTTCAGATTCAGGTTCAGGTCTTTGGCTCTTGTACGCATTCCTCAGAGCCCGGTCTCAATTACGCAATTAAATGAAGTTAAATTCAGATGCCAGTCTTCTTGTACAAGATGCCTTCACCTCAACTTTAAATCCATAATAATAATAATAATAATAATAATAATAATAATAATAATAATAATAACAGCAATAATGATGATAAAAGTGCAAGGTAAACCTGTTACGGTCAAGTTCTTCGATTTTATACACAATGTAATAAATATATAATGTAATATAATAATTGCAAGTAATACAATAATGTAATTACATGTCTATTCATGTTTACATTAATTACGCAACAATACTAATTTGTTTGTTTGATTTCACGTAAAACAAATGTCGGTCGATTTATTTATTTATTATAAAAAGCCGACTTTTTATTCTTGAAATATTATTCGGGAGATTTTAAGAAGTTGAGCCATAAAATGGAATATGTGAATGTAGATATTATGAGGATCGTATTTTATTGGCAATAATTCAAAGAGATCCTACACGTGGTTATGACTTGACAGTTGTGACATACATTGAGGTTATATTGTTTCATGTTAATCAGCGAGCCGGCACGGGGCAATGACCACGTATTATATGTTAGAGTACGACTGCCCGAATGAACTTTTAACTCTAGTTAGACAACTGGATTTTATTTTTTAAATGGTTTAATCAGATTTTTAAGACACAATGTTTTATGAAGAGGTTAGTCGACTGACGGACATTTTGTCGTGACTTGAGATGCCTAATTGTGCCTAATAGAAATGAAATCGAATTTTTGACCAGTATAATTAGTATAAGGTTAATGTGTGAGTTTTTACAACTAAGGTTAACTATTAGTACGGAAGTAAGCGACCTCTCTATCGGAAAGATTCCCGCAAAAAATTATAACCTTCAAAATATTCATTTATTTATTTATTTATTTGCTTCGATCCTGGAGTAAACTCCTTGGGACCATATTTCTTTAATACAAATTTTGAACAATGTTATTAGCTACTCTAATTTGATTTTATAATTTTATAATTTATAACACAGAGTACATAGGGACATTAATCATCGCTCATACATATTATTAACATATCAACGTATCACATCTAAGCATCAAGTCCAAAATTAAACTCCTGATTTAATAGATATATAAAGTAAATTTTTCTTTAAATTCGTCAAGTGTCCCTGGTAGAAATGAAATCGAGTTTTTGGTGGCCAGTAACTAGCCAGTTCAACTAGACTTTAACCAGAAACTGGCCAGTATAATATCGAGTTTCTGTCAAGTAACTGGCCAGTTTTACAAAAGATCCAATAAAACATGGCGGCTTTGATAAAACTGTCAATTTTGAATTGAAAGTTTTAAGGTTATCAATATTCTCAGTCGATCAGAAATATCAAAAGATTTGTTTTAAAAAATTAACAATTAAATCTAACGTAAATCAACGATTGATAAAAAATCAATAAATAAATAAATATTAATTTATATAGCAATGTTTACGACTTAGTTGTAGGTGGCGCGATTTCTAGTTCTTACTCGATATCGCTGGCCAGTTACTGGTTCAAATCCAGTGAAAACTTTATTATTTCTACTAGAAATTACCTCAGATCCTATAAATGCATTGCATTTATTAATCTTTAGGATCTATTTAACGAAATAAAAAATAATTTTATTAAATAAATTATTTTTTACGAAATTTAGAGTTTGTGCAACAAATCATGAATATCCTAAAAATTACGTAAGGTCATTCAACTGACACCAGTTATACGAACTTTTTTTTCGGCAAGAATTTCGCATAGAAACGTTTTGAGAATAAATCTTATCCTTACATTGTCTACGTGAATATGTGTGCGTATGAAAAAAAAGTTGAGAATTAAAGACGTTACGGCCCGGAATTTTAATGCACAAACAGGAAAATCCTCGAGCCTAATTATAGTTTAATTGTTTGCAAGTAATAAGTGATAAGTGATAAGTAATGAGACAAAGTCTGAGGATTGGTCAAAAAAAAAGGGACCACTGAAATAAATCGGCGAACAGTTATGGTAACTGGAACGATTATGTAAAGTATGCGTGAGAATAGGATCGATTTGCAGTCATCCGAAGTATAATCGTTATGTACGTGGGTCATGCCGTGCCCGTCGATTACTTTATACGTTATACATTATACTGCGTTAAACATTTAGCGTTTAACGATGAAAGCAAATCAAACATGGGCAAAATGGAGGAATAAAATATATAAATTAAGTCCACATGTTAACGCGTTGGAATTCGATGACCGACGTGCAACGACTTGGTAATTTGGGTACCGATAATTTCGCAAGGAATAATATTTCAATGAGGGTAAGTAAGTACATTTTATAAATTTTATAAATTGACCTTTTTTTTTTTTCGAATTCAATTTAAGCTTTTAATTTTTGCTGATGTTTTAAAAAATTGCGGCAATATTTAAAATTTAAGTGTAGGTTGTTATTTCGGAGGGTTATTTCCTGTTGAAATAATTTTTTTGGTAATATAACCGCGATTATTTACGGCTACGGCGAAGATCCAAGAGTTTAGTACCCTTTAGTTATTTTAATTATTGTTATTATTCTATTCACCTCTTTATTAAACGCAATCGTTAAATATTTAAAAATAAAACAAAACTTTATAATAACGATACAAATTACTAAATGAAGACCGTGACTTGCGGATACTCTAATCCATTAACTTTTTACTTGGTCATGATTAACAAGTTTAAGGTCCCATAATTATCGATTATTATCAATACAACTAATTACATCTATTATTTATTATTTATAGTTGTTATTATATCTATTACATAAAAAATCTAAGTAATACAATTGATGTGTAATTATCGTGATACCATCATCTACTTTTTTATTTTTCACACTGCCTTTTTATCTTTGTTTTTTATTTTAATTATTCAAATTTAAAAAAATAAAGATTTTTCAATGGATAATTTATTCTATACTTAAAAATTACATTTTTCTTTTTAATTATTTGCATTATTAATTATTAGTTATTTTATAAAATTTCAAGAGTTTTAATTTTTTATTTATTTTTTTTTTAAATTTATTCTAATAATTTTCAAAATTTTTTAACATCAAATTATTTTTGATATACTAAAAATAGCAATTTAAAATATTTTATTCAAAATTTAAATACTCAGAAAAATTTATCAATTTTTTTTTTGTTAAAAAAATTTAATTTTTGACCACTTAAAAAAATAACTTTTAATACTTAAAAATTTTTCTAACTTTTTTAAAAATTTTTTTTCTAATAATTTTCAAATTATTTTTAATATACTAAAAATAGCAATTTAAAATATTTTATTCTAAATTTAAAAACTAAGAAAAATTTATCAATTTTTTTTGTTAAAAAAAATTAATTTTTTACCACTTAAAAAAATAATTTTTAATACTTAAAAATTTTTCATTTTTTTCTCTGCAAAAAATAAATTCATAATTTCCACTTAAAAAATGGCTAATTTAGTCCCAAAAAAAATTCCCACATAAAAAAATAAAATAATAAATCACTGATCACTCACATCACTTGTATTTCTACAAATCACTTTAAAAAATAAAATAAATAATAATTAAATCTTACCTTAAGTAACAAGATCTCCTCCGTCAAGGTGTCTGCAACCACAAATTCCGTCTTAATTAAAAAAGTGACTACTAATATTAATAAAATAATAAATAAAAATTGGTATCAATAATAATTACTTGTAAAAAAGAGTAAATAATTGAATAGATCGGCTGTAGTATGGTAAAATCTAGTGCTCCGCGTGAGAGCCTGCGGACGAATGAGCGGAAACCGGCGGCGAGTTTAATAAAACCCGGCGTGCGCGCGCGGGGTGAATTTTCCGGGGTAAACAGTCGATCAAATAATAGTTACATAAAATAAAAACTAACGTGACACAGTTGATAATTTTTCTTAAAAATAAAATAGAAAATTGTCACTGAAATTGTCACCCTTGCACTGAACCCCTGCTCAGCAGATAAAATCTCGGCTCGAGGGTATGAGGGTGTTACTCTTATTGTCACGTCGGCACACGAAACAGAAGTAAACTACTCGTGCGCCGCCTTATGACGGTACCTTAAATACCGTCGGATACCGGCGTTATTCCCCCCGTCAGGCGGCTGGGCTCATCCTCATCCTCAGCCGGGGTCCTGATTGGCGGACCGAGAGAGCGAGAATGAGAAAAACGGAGGGACGAGATCCCAAGAAAGAGAGAGACCGTCAGATGCCCCAGGGCCCACTCTTGGTCCCGACAATACTAGTCTTCTTCTTCTTCTTCTTCTTCTTCTTCTCCTTCGTCTTCTTCTTCTTTTCTTCGAGGAGAAGCCGAGAGTTTGTTGGGGTTCTGAGGACTGAGGACTAAGCAATCCCCCCCTTACGATAATTCTCAGCCCCCTCTTATCTGAGGAGTTCTCTTGCGAGAAAGAACTCTGGTGAGACTTTTCAAGAAGAATTTGATTTTCTAGATTTTTTTATTTAAAAAATTATTTTTCTTATATAAAATAGAATTTTTATAAATTTATTTTTTTTGTGGATTTAAAATTTTTGAAGAAAATTAATGTTTGATTTGCATTCAAAAATATTTCTAGATACATAAGAAATAACCTTGTATCTTGAGAACTATTGACATTTTTAAAGATATAAGCTCGTCCTGACATTACACTCATCGAGACCTTTTATTTGAGTACCCACATGCATTTTTGATATATTTTTCATATATACATATATATATAATATATATAAATATATAAAATATATGAAAAATTGATGTGGGTAGTCAAATAAAAGGTTTTAATGAGTGTTACATCGGGATGAGCTTATATCTTTAAAAATGCCTATAGTTTACAAGTTACAAGGTCATTTTTTAATTATGTAATATATATTTTAAAGATATAAGCTTATTCCGATGTTACACTCATCAAGAGCATTCATTTGAATACCCACATCAATTTTTCATATATATGTATATATGAAAAATATATCAAAAATACATGTGGGTACTCAAATGAAAGCTCTTAAAGTGTAACATCGAGATGAGCTTATATCTTTAAAAACTTCAATATTTAAGAAAGTACAGTGCAATTTAATAAAATTTATTATTCAATAAACCAAAATTTTATGTATAGTTCACAAGTCATAGCAGTCACACAGTGAATGCAAGGTTGCTCATTATTATTATTATCTAAAATTAAAATTTAATCAAAATATTACAGAGAAAAAATTGAAATAAAAAAAGAAATAATCATAATTAATACATATCATAAATATAAATAACATCCGTAATCTATAATAACAATATAAATTATCTTTACATAACTAGAATCGATTGGTAGTTATATTATTAATACAGATCGGAACTATTACATATATAATACATCGCTGGTGGTTTGATGCTCCCGGTTCTCCTCCTCTGCCGATTATGTCAGTGTCAATGCCACTCTTACGCCTACAATATACTTACTCCCATACTCCAAGTTATATTTATACTAGGTACTCGTATAATTTTACGCCGATATTTACTCTCTCTCCATAAACGCCTAACAAGTTATTATTGCATTACTCTCATTATTATATATATGTATAATCAGTTCGCTGAACCTTCCAAAACTATTATTTCAATTTTTATTAATCCAAGTTACAATTACATGTTTAAAAAATTTTCAATTTTATTAACATCAATATTTATTCCCAAAAATTCCCGATATTATTATTTAATTTATCATAAAAATTATGTACGAGCATCTCATAAATATGCGGAAGTTTTTTTTTAAATTGACAGCCAAAAAAAAAATTTTTAAACTTGTTTTTAACTTTTCGATCAAGCAATTTAATTAACTGGCAGAATAATTTCGCGTAAAAACCCATTGCGGTTTATAATAATAATAATAATGATGGATGAGTAGTATATATGTATATATTTCAGGCACCTAACAGGTGGCCCACGAGATTCTTGATACCCTACGCGTTCATTCACACTGGATTTTAAATAAAAAAATATTTTTTTAATTTTTTATTAAAATTTTTTATTTTTTAAAATATCTAAACACAATTTTTATTTAATTAAAAATTAAACAGACTCTATATTAAATTTTTGGCCTCTTAAATTAATTTAATATTTTTAATTAATTAAAAAAATAAAATAAAATAAAATATTTTGACAGCAAAATTATTTTTTTAATATTATTAATAATTTTAAATGTCTAAAATTTTGGCTGCAAAATTGCCTTTTTAATATTATCAATAAAAAAAAATTATTAAATAAAAAAAAAAAGTGTTTATTCTCACTAAAATGGATCGCTAGCGCATAATTGTGTTCTCTGCTCGATACTAAACAACTATTGACAGTAAAATTGCGGTGTTTGATAAGCAAAGGATTAATTTGTTTGGAACGGATGATGAGAGACGGGTAATGTGTATGCTTACGCATAGATTATCACCGCGAACTAGTGAAGTGAGAACGAGAGAGACAGAAGTGAATTTAAGTGTCTTGCACCGAGAGCTAGAGAGCGAGAGTGAAAGAGAGCCGGGCAGCCGGTGAACTTGACCTGAATTTCCGAGCGAGGAGAAAGAATCATTGTCGGTTTTAGTTCATAAGGAAAAAGGAGAAAGGAAAGAGAGAAATTACTTTCGTTACGATCTTTCTTTCGAGATTGTTATCGGTGTTACAGTTTCGGAAAATTCTAAAGGCCAAATTTTCATTTGATCGGGAATTAATCGTTTTTTGTTTAAAATTTTAATTCCGGGCTTTCAAAATTGCAACTTTAATTTTAAAAAATTCTAAATTGTTCAAAAAAACTTTACATTTGCAAAAAATGTTAAAATTTCAAGCTCAAATTTCTTTAAAGTGATAAGCGATATCGAAAAATTGGAATTTTTAATAAAAAGTATTAATTATTAGTCAAAAAAACTAAAAAAAAAGCCTATTAAACAATCTTTTCTTTGTTTTACAAATGAAAATCTCTTTTTTTGAATTTTTAACCAATAAAATTGGTTAATTCTTGCTTTGTATGTTCTACAGAAGCTCCCTGCAAAATTTGGATGAAATCGACTGACCCTTAAAAATTGGGTCAAAAATTGAAATTTTAAATTGTTCAAAAAACTCTAAATTTGTAATAAAATGTGGTTTAAATTTCTCTAAACTGATAAGTGATATCAAAAATTTAAGAATACTTTTGATAAAGAGTAAAATTTCCTTCAAAAAAGGTCTTATCATTTGTTTATATCTTCAATATTTAGGTATGAATTTTGAAAAATTCTTCAAAACTGAAAAAAATAAAGATTGAACTTAAAAAAAAACTGATTTAATAACAATGAGTCATAGAAATAAAATAAAACACAGTGCAAGACAAGTAAATTATATCAATATTTTAATAACAATTAACAATCACCTCGTGGAATTCACCTTGTTCTAAAAAAACCCAATTAACAATAATTAGAGTCTCTTTTCTCAACCAATAAATAACAATTATAATTGCACATCAATGTCAAAAATAAAAATATCCGTGCAGTAATTTGTAATTAAAATTTATTATTAATAAATAAGCGTCTTTTGAGCCTAGTATCGATTTAGCGAAAAGATGGACCCAAAATTTACGACACATAGATATATCTCGTTCTCGGCATACATTGTTCTCTCTGCCAGAAGGGACGGAAGGAAATCAATAGCGTTGCTAGGAGCGTAGAGGAGATGAAGCTGTTAAAACGTAACCCCTCTGTAGAAAGGAAAGTTCTCACCGCGTCAACATTTTCGCACTTGTCCAGATAAATTTGATAAACAAATGCCAGATATATTCCCGGATTATGCTAATCTTCAACAGGATTAAACTTACTTCTCAAAAGGAATTATTTATTTTTGCTACTGATGAAATTATTCTCTTTTGTATGATTATTAATGCTATTATTATTATTATTATTATTATTATTATTATTATTATTATTATTATTATAAAACACCCTGGTAAATTTTGATGATGTTCCTCATGATTGGATAAAACGAAAATCAATTATTTAAAAGTTGATAAATTATTTGAAAGGTAGTCGGTAATTCAATATATGATACCGTTTGATTAGTGTCTATAGAACGGGAAATCACGTTAGTGACAGGCTCAAGAGGGTGACCCAAGAGTCTCTTGCTGGAGTCATATGTCACAACCAGACGTACAACCGTACTACCTACAATTTGCGAGTTTTTTTTTGTAATAATAAGTGGGAGATGTAATTTTCGGTTGATTTATAACAGAGATTGGTTTTTTTGGAAAATTGCTTGTTTTTGAGTCCGCCTATTTCGTTCAAATTTTGCAGGAAGCTTCTGTAGAACATACAAAGCACGAATTACCAAATTTTTTCAAGTTCAATCGGTTAAAAATTCCAAAAATGGACTTTTGATTTGTGAAACAATGAAATGATTTTTTTCATTGGCTATTTTTGGTTTTTCTAATCACTAATTGCTACTTTCGATAAAAAATTATTAATTTTTAAGTTAATCTTAGTATTTCAAAGGAGTTAGTTCAATCATTTCTTCAAAATGTCAACTTTTGATAAAATTCAATTTTTGACCTCATTTTTGCGGGTCCGCCGATTTCGTCGATATTTTGCAGAAAGCTTCTGTAGACTATATAAGGGAAGAATTGCCAAATTTTGTTAGTTAAAAATTCCAAAAAGGGATTTTTGGTTTGTGAAACAATGATAAGATTGTTCCTTGGTTTTTTTAAGTGAAAATTGGTACTTTTGATCATAAATTCTTGATCTATTACTAAATCTTAGTATATCAAAGGAGTTCGTTCAATAATTTCAATTTTGGACCTATTTTTGAGAATCCGTGAATTTTCTCCCAATATACAAACCAATATTACCAAAAAAAAAACTCATCATTCTCGAATTGCCATTAAAGCTCCTTAAAAATGAAACTCAATCCACTTCCCCGAGAAAAATGAAAAAAAGCCAGCCTGTCGATAGAATTATCAGCGTTCGCTTTCAACGGTGCACTCTCGGGAAAATCCAATTTGGCATCCCATGACCCGAGAGAAAAAGGATCTTGCATTACGCGACCCTACTCTCGAAAATTCTATAAAATCAATAGTGTGCTCCCCTGAAGACCTAAATTGCGGTAGGTCTAGCTCTAAAAAAAAAAAACTAAAAAACCCGTAAAGTCCATCAGCTTGAAAATAATTCAAAAAGTAAGTTAATTGTTGCAAAGTGAATATATGCCGTAATGGTTCGGGACAGTTAGCTCAGTAATATAGTAGTGATCTTTTTCAAGTCATCGATCAGCAATTTAACGGTGATCAAATCGGCAAAGGATAGTCGTAGTCCCGAGGCTTAATGCTGAATAAATGCGGTTTTTATTATGGTTTCTCTCTTTGGATGATGATTTTATCTCTTTGTTGGTTGGTTCTCCTCGATGGATCCGATTGGATTGGTATTCTGAGCATCAACAGTTTGATTACTCGTTGCCCGAGGGACATTTGGGGGCTGTAATCACCGGGTACTCAGGTTATTCATTACCATGGAGAGCGATGAGTCTCGATCGGTGAGTTAACGTAATCGCAACAATAACGGCCTTGTTAAAAACCGCCTGTTGGTCTTACTTCTTCAATATAGTAAACTCTTAGCTCTTAGTCTCGTTACCCAGCACACACACACACACACACACACACACACACACACACACACACACACACACACACACACACACACACACCAATACTTACATCCTTCTGTATCCTTAATGGTGCATCTTTTCGTCCTCCTCGATCATCCCAATACTTCCAACACTTATACTTACATAAACCTTATTTCATATATTCACATATGAATCGTGTAAAGTAGACTCATAATAGCCCGCAATTCAACCAAGTAATATACCTACTCAAGTAACCGTTTTCTGTTCCTCTCATAATTCAATTATTTTTTACACTTTTTTATTCCCCGCTAAATTACCAACTTAAGACCAGAACAACATTTTGTTTCTCAGTTGGAAAAAATTTTAATTGATCCCTTTACGGGTTTTGGCTAATCGACCTTACAATCTGCCGAACAGGATTCTAGGCTGTAATTTGCTTCAGAGTGATAAAATTTAGTTCTAGGGCCTATACGCCTAATTTCGGGTGCTTTGAACGAAATTTTTAGACAGTTACTTTGGATAGTTTTAGTAAAATGCAGCCAAGTTTGCTGGAGGGTGTAGTAAAAAATAAATTGAGCAATTGAGACATGGAATAAATAAAAAAAAAAAAATTACTCAACCTGAGAATCGATCCTAGGTCCTGTTCAATTAAAGACAAGCGCCTAAACAACTTAGCCACGCTAGAAATTTGACCTAAGGAATTTTTTAATTTTTTCAACGGAATCGCAATCTGGGAAGTCAATTAATATTGATGAGTTATTAGAATTTTGCTAGAAAAAAATTTTAAATTAGTTTATTAAAAAAAAAAATAAATAAATGACCCAGCCGGGAATCGATCCCGGTTCTTTTTTAACTAAAGAAAAGTGCTTTACCTACTTAGCCACTCGAAAAATTTGACCTGTGGAATTTTAAAATTTTTCCACCGGAATCGTAAATTGTAATGTTGTTACTGTGTAATAGTACCAAAATTGAGGGAAAATTCAAAAAAATCCGATAATTTAAAATTAAAATAAAATCTGGGTTAGATATCTAATAAATATTCTCTAAAACCTCCGAGTAAAACAGTATTAATTTCCCATAACTCGGCGGAGCGTAGTGCCAATGGGACGGAATGTGTCGCGCATATTTTCGCAACGCATGGACGATCTTGTACCCACATGGCGCCAGAGTTATGCGTTAAACGCTAAGCTGAGTAACTCGTGTGCATTCCTGAATCTATCCTCAATGCAGGTTCCATTCCATCAACATAAATAGTGATCCCAAGTCCTCGGGCCATCTTCTGCCTCTTTATCACCATCGACATGTACATTTAAATAGATCTTCAATATTTATTACATAACCTAACCGCCAGACAAACTGTTTTACTAGTAACCATTGCTATTACTATTACTATTCCTATTAATAACCGATAAATCGAGGCTTAACCGTTACTCATTTCGAGTTATAGAACAAGATGGCTCCTTGTTAATATTTTAACAAGTTTTTTTTTTTTTTTATCAATACTAATTATTTCCCACGGGGTCAATGGTCTTGATCCTCAAGCTTGAGAACCCGAAATAATAATTATTGTTGATACAGTAAACAAATGTTCGGTAATTATTGTTATTGCCAAGGTGTCATTAAACGGGAGGCTTCTGGAGGGTTAGGTTAACACATCAAGCTAACGGTATGCTTTCAACAGGTTATGGGTGTAATTGTCCCCGAAAAATTTTTATAATGAATATTGATGGCCCACTGGCCAGACAAAGAAACTAACCGAGTGAGATGAAGATAAAATGAAGATGAGATCAAGAAAAGTTGTACGCAGAGAAAGAAAGGGAGGAGAAGAAGGCGTTAACAGGCACGCTGTACACCTATTATGTTAGCACTTGAAATCACACGTAACGTGGCGTGCCGTGGCTTCCCGCAATTATTAGGGTCCAACGACCTCCAGGAAAAAAATATTATTCCACTGGTTCAAATTCCCCCCTGGAAAGTAAATACACTGTCCATCAATCTTGTAATTTCTTTTTGATTCTGATTAATTCGTTGCTCACTGCTCTAAGGTTCCGTCGCACTTTTTTTAGGCACCCTGCAGATTAAAATTTTGGGCATTTTTTCCAGTGAGATTACTTAATTGGAAAAATAAATCTAGTTTTTCGGTCCGTTGATTTTGTTGGAATTTTTCAGGATACTTCAGTGGACATATAAAGCAAGAATTAACCAATTTTATTGGTTTAAAATTCAAAAAAAGGATTTTTAGGTTGTCAAACAAAGAAAAGATTGTGTCAGTGCCTATTTTTAGGGTTTTATAACCAAAAACTTATACTTTTTATCAATAATTCTTGATTTATTAATAAATTTTAGTCTTTATACGTATAATTTCAATTTTTGACAAAACTTAATTCTTTTGGGTCACTCGATTTCGTCCAAATTTTGCAGGAAGCTTCTGTAGAATATATAAAGCAATAATTAATAAATTTCATCAAGTTTAATGGGTTCAAAATTCAAAAAAGGACTTTTATTTTTTGAAACAAAGAAAATATTGCTTCATAGACTATTTTTTGGTTTTTCTGACCAAAAATTGATACTTTTTATAAAAAATCTTGATTTAATCAACAAATTGTTATATTTATATTCAATTTTTAACAAAAATCAATTTTTGACCCTATTTTTGTGGGTCCGCCGATTTTGCCCAAATTTTGCAGGAAGCTTCTGTAGAACATACAAAGCGAGAATTAACCAATTTTATTGGTTCAAAATTCAAAAAAAGAGATTTTTATTTGTAAAACAAAGAAAAGATTGTTTAATAGGCTTTTTTTAGTTTTTTTTTTTGACTCAATATTAATATTTTTTATTAAAAATTCCAATTTTTTACTAAAGACTATTACTTTAACCTATTTCTGTGCGGGTCCGCCGATTTCGTCCAAATTTTACAGGTACTTTCTGCAGACCAAAAACAAGAAGAATCACCAAATTTTATCAAACCTAAAAGAATAAATATGTAAAAAATGATAATAAATTATCCGATACCTGAGGCCTGGTTCCATAAAACCAATTTTCTGAGCGATGAATCAACAGTAAACCCGTGTTCCAATCGGGCACAAATGAAATAATTAAACTGAGCAAAAAAAGTGTTTAATTTTCTAATGACGGTAAATAACGGGGAGCTATTCGGGTATCGCTTTGTCACTTTAGTGACGAACATATAACAGGTGTACGAGGATAAATTGATGACTAAGATCTGTGTGTCTCCGTATTGTGCCTCACAACAATCAACTGAACCGTGTCCCACTGAATAAGTATGTGTTCTAGTGTGTGGGTATGAATATGATGGTTAACAACTTGAAACGGTTTGTAAGACACTGGCCGTAGCGGTTTTTGTTCCGAGTATTGCTTGAATTTTTTATTTCAATAAATATTCTCGAAATCTGGGTAAATAGATCTCGAGCATTGGGACAGATGCAAAGCTCGAAGATCTTTTTATTAAATATGAAAAAAAAGCGCATCTGTTGCTAATGTCCCATTACAACGAAATTTTTAATCTGCACTTACATCAGACAACAACTTAACTTCTTGCACCGCCACATGTGATTACAGGAATTTAGTCTAACCTCGGTATCATTCCGTTTAAGGTTAAAGATGGTTAATTGGCCGTGTTAGGCGGCAAAAGTTAACTTTTTTTCTTAAAACACATTCAAGAACAAAAGTCTCTTATTTATGGTTTGGATTTTGGTAGGCCAGACTTTTAAAAAATCCTCAAGAGATTCAGACCGCTCAGATGGATATTAAAATATAAAAGTACTGTTATTATATCCTCTGTGAATAACTCTCAAGAAAGTGAATCAAGTCTTTGAGGAATATTAATAATGTTGTAAAACTTGGGTATTTTTACAAACATTTTAGACAACTTGGAATTTTTATTAAATTAATCAACTGTTGGACGCGTATTTTCAATATTCTTTGGCATTAAAGAGATTTAGAAGAGAGATGTTTTTTTTAGGGATTAGAAGTGTTGCAGTTTCTGTAACAGTTGATTTTTGCCCAAAAATGGGTGTTTTAAGATAAAGTTTTGGATCAAAAGTGAATTTTTAGAGTTTAAAAGGCTGAAAAAAAAAAAAATTTTTATGTTTAAAACCTTTAAAAGATTGTAATACTAATTTAAAGTGTTACTTTTCATGTAACACTTGATTTTCGGCCAAAAATGGGTGTTTTAAAGTTAAATTTCACTTTTTAAGTAAATTTTCAACATTTATAGGCCTTAAAAATAATAATTGTAACTTTGGAAGCGTGTTTTCAATATTCTTTGGCATTAAGAACGAGATTTAGAAGGATTTTTGGAGATAAAGATGAGTTTTTAGGGACCAGAAGTGTTACAGTTTCTGCCCAAAAATGGGTGTTTTAAGATAAACTTTTACATCAGAAGTGAATTTTTAGAGTTTATAAGGCTTAAAAACAAGAATTTTAAGGTTTAAGACCTTTTTAAAGATTGTAACACTAATTTAAACTGTTGCTTTTCATGTAACACTTGATTTTCGGCCAAAAATAGGTGTTTCAAAGTCAAATTTCACTTTTTAAGTAACTTTTCAACATTTGTAGCTCTTAAAAATAATAATTCTAGCTTTTAAAGCTTCTATCGTATTGTAACACGATTTTAATGTGTAACAGTTGATTTTAGAGAAAAATTGGTATTTATGAGTGCAATTTTGGATAAAAAGCGTATTCTTTGCATTATTTGGCATAAAAAACACTTGAATTTTTGTTAAAAATAGATTTTTAACATTTTCAAGAATATTTCTCCTCGACAGTTACATCTTAATCATTTTAACATATCAAAAGAAAACTTCCCATCTTTATCTTCAATCACTCGGAAATATGTAGCGTTAAAAAAATAAACTGTTACATAATTTATTCGCCAATTAAATGAGGATAATAATATTATCCAAAGATTACTGAAATATTTATAACATAACACTTAAAAATCGTTACGTAAATACGATAAAAAAATTAATTAAGAAAAAATAATTAACACAATCCTTTTATATTTAAAATAATAATAATGTAACAAAAGATATATTCCCTCATAACTCACAACTTACAACTTACCGGAGACCTTGACTTTTGAGCTGATGGATTTTTTCCACGCTCGCGTAATGTCACTGCTCTCCGCCTAACTATACACATAATAAAACGGACACACAACACACAATATATAAGACACACGAAGGGTGCAAGGAGGACATCCGTTCCCGGTGTGAATGTCATTCAACTCGTGAGTTAAGTGTCTTACCAAGATCATCATCTTCAAGGAAACACCTTTCAGCATATTTGTATACACACATATCATATATATATATATATATATTTATATCTGTATCTATATTTACTGTAGACGTTATGTATAACTCTCTCTTTTGTCACCAGACCTATCTGTACCTTCAATCTCGATCTCAAATCTCCGGTCAGCTCGTGCCGGAACACCGATAAGATTATATCTATCACTTTTCGTTTTTTGACCGTCAAAAAAATCAATTTACTTTCAAATTGTTTCACTGTCATTTATAACCCTTCAGAAATAATTATTTAGTGCTTTTCAATTTAATTCAAGTTAGTTAAGGTCATTTTTGATAAATTATCATTTTTTATTCGAATAAAATGCCAAAGAAAGTTAAAACACACTGTCAAGTTAAAAAAAATTTTATATTATTAAATTTGCAGTATAAATCGAGTGTTACATAAAATTTTACACTGCAAAATCGTGTTAGAATATTGTATAAGCTTCAGAAGATACAATTATTGTTTTTGAGGGCTACCAATGTTGAAAATTCACTTAATAAGTTAGATTTAACCTTAAAACACCTATTTTTGGCTGAAAATCAAGTGTTACAGAAAATTTTACCCTTAATATTACTACAGAAGTTCATTATTTTCATAAAATAAGTCAAAATCGTATTTTGATGCCATATATTGTTTAAAATACGCTTTTCGTCCAAAATTGCACTATTAAATATAAATTTTTCACCAAAATCGACTATTACATAAAATGTTACACTTCGAAATAGTATTACAATGCTGCATAAGCTTTAAAAGCTTCATTTATTATTTTTAAGGACTATTACCCATTTTTGACTAAAAATCAAGTGTTACTTAAAAAGTAACATTTTATTAAATTAGTGTTACAATGTTTTAAAGGTCTTAAACGTTAAAATTTTTGTTTCTAAGACTTTTAGACTCTAAAAATTCACTTTTGATCCAATACTTTATCTTAAAACCCCTATTTTCGGCCCAAAATCAAATATTACAGAAACTGTAACACTTCTAGTCCCTAAAAACACATCTTTATCTTCTAAAATACTTCTAAATCTCTTTAATGCCAAAGAATATTAAAAATACGCTTAATACTTTCTTCCAAGAACCCAAATTGAAGCCGAAAACTTCCAAGCGTTCAATCCTTTGAAATGGAAATGAAAGAAGAATCAACTTGAAGGTTATTATCCATCACAACCCGTGCAATAGATCCAAAAAAAATTAATAGGAATAAGATAAATGTTAAGTGTGCCAATAGAAAATGTTGGAAGACATTGTGTGACACAATGACAGTGCATATCTCAGGAACCTCATCCTCATCATAATGATAATCTCTAACATGGTTCTTACCAAGGACTAGGGACCTGCTGGGGTCTTTGCTCAGAATGACCAACACGATTAGTTTTGCCGGAATGATTTGTCGAGCGCATCAAGGACACCGTTATCGTGAGCCATTACTATATGTTATGCTGGACAACGATTCTAGACCATCAATGATTTATTATCACACTAGTTAACCTGTACCTGGTGCTCGTAGGTTTCTTCAAGCTTTAGCGTGATCCCGTACTGTGCTTGGAAAAAGTCTCAAGATATCACTATCAGAGGCTTTGGTACTGAAGCTGAATCCCATCCCAGGATCGGTTAGAGAGCCAAGACGGAAAACATTGACATGAAGAACTGCAGGAATGTGTCAGGAAAAAATAAAGCTATGACATATGACGCTAACGGCTGGCAATCAATCCTCCGAGACGTTTCGGGCGATCATATACATTACATACATAGCAGAACATCCAAGATGATGTTAAACTCTCGGAGAAGAAAACGGAAATACTCAATGACATCATACGTCGTATCACGTCGAGATTGTTACCGCGGCCATTCCCCACGAGGGAGTTCCGATTCGTAACTACTCGGAGATGCCTGATACTGATTTTCGTTCAGCTCGAGCCGCTTTTTATTATATTATATTATATTATATTATGGGTGCCTTTTTTTTTTTATTTATTTTCATTCTTTACGTTCTATTGGTACCGTGAATCGCCCAAGGCTCGTGATGACTAAACGTGAGAATAAGGATCTGAGGACCGGACTGACCATCTGGATATCGTCGAGGATTCTAAGGAAATTTCGTTAGAAGGCTGAAGGAATTGCTGAAGATGCTTCGCTGATTGGGCTTGGAATTTGCACACAGAAAAAAAAGAATTATTTATCTATAACAGAATATAAATGAAAATCAGCATAGCAATTAACATATCTCGACAATTTCCCCGTCAATCTTTGGGATCAAAAGAGTTATACGCAAAATAATCTGTTGTTTCCTCACGACGTCCTTGCCCGCGGCAAAATCTGATTATTTATAGGCGATGATACCCTAGACTCGTTCCTCCCTTCCAGTTCTCTCGTCACTATCTGACATCATCTCTCTCTCTATCATCGGACAAAGTTCTAAACAACTAGCAAGTTAGCTTAGTCTCAGGTTCCCGGGTCTTATGACTCGTCCCGTGAATCATCTTCGCGCGGCTGACGTTCGCGGGCCTTATTCACTAGGATATTAGTCCCTCGACATGGTAAAACGTCCAGGATACATATCTCTGGCTCGTAAAATATAAACTTTATTTAAGCCGCACGCGTTCTCGTAAATATACACCTTTCCTTATACTTATTTACACACAGGTAGATATTACTGTTGTTAGTCGTTAGTTCGAGGCGTATCTGCCTACTCCTTACTCCTGTTGTTCTTCATTATGATCATCATCCTCAATCCTCGACGCACAAATCTATTCAACTTCTAGTCTCGGGATTTGTTGTTGACACAGACATTTATTATCGCTTTCAACAAACAATCTCTTATTTATTTACAAGCTATCATTATTTTCCACCTCGATAAATCTTACATTTCTTCCACCCACCTCTACACAAGCTTATTAAATTTCAAAGAAAAATACTTAACATAATCAAGATCATTTTTTCTTACCTAAAACTTTGCATTTTTAACATTTTCTATCATTTTAATCCAAAAATTCCACTTTTAACATCAGAAACGCCATTTTCAGTCTTTTAAATACTCCAAAAAATTCTATTCTTCTAAAAAACCAAAATAACATCCCAAAAATCATTACTTTTTACCCAAAACTTAAATTCCTGTAGATTTTGCACACTTTCAAACATAAAATGCCAAAAATTAAACTTTTAACATCAAAAACGCCATTTTCAGATCTGTTTTCATGTTTTTAAAAGTTATTTTCCGTAAAAAAGCAAAAAAATTAGTTAAAACTCTTTAACTTTTCAATTCTTGCAAATTTGGCACAGTTTAAATCATTAAATTCTACTTTTAACACCAAAAACGCCATTTTTAAATGTTTCTGCATTAAAAAATCTTTTAACTTACTCCCAACTGCAATCTAAAATCAATTCCAATAAAAGATCAATGCCCGTTCAAATTTAATGATCAGTAGAATGACCAGGCAGGTTAGACGACCCTCCCCTCTGACTATTACTTCTCAAAACTACTCAAGCGTCGTAATTTTTTGTGATGGGCTGAACCTCGAAAAAAAAAAAAACAACTGTTACTTCATCATCATAGTTAAATCCTCAAAACCAGGAATCCCAATGTGACATAACATTTTGATAATGTTAATTTAGTAACGTTACTTCACAAGGAGGGGCCCGATCAGGAATCAGGAATTCCGATATATTATGTAATCGCCGGATAAGGCGAGAGTAACTGGTGGATCAACGGTACACCGGATCGTTTATCTTGTAATGTCGCTTGATCAATCTCCAACGATGATGCTCAACTTTTGTCCATCTTTAATTAAACTTTGACTCTATTTTAATATTCAGAAAATTCCAAATTCTCATAAGTACGTTTGGAATTCCCTGATGGCGCCATCTGTGTGCATAAGTTTGCACTAAAGCCTAGGATAACCAAAAAAGCAAGCTTGTGCAAAATATTTCATAAAATTAACATTTGGTACCTTAGATGTTATAATTGAAGGATATCTTGCAAAATTGGACTAATAATGAACCTGTTGGAAAAGATATCCTTGGAATTATTTTAAATTACCAAAATTTGAAGATTTGGTGAAGATATCTTGATGCAAACATTAGTATTCAATTGTTGCAACGTCTAAATTTGATAACATCAATTGAAGCAATTGAAGCTTGGCTTATTCTTGTAGCTATAATCAGAAATTAGTATTCCAAGAAGCACTGGTGGTAATAAATAAGTTTTGAATTAAACCCTGGTGGTTGATTTTCCAGGTAGGTGGTCTCGCGCTCCAGTGCGAATCTAAAACTAAAGATAGCAGTACGGGATTCTCTTACAGAGAACAAACGAGTGTTAAGTGTCTCTCTTGTGGCTCTTTATCGGAATAGTATGTTTTATGGAAATAGATCGTCTGGTTAATCAATAAAGCGTAGTAAGGACGATTGATAAAGGAACAGTGGTGGGATAGATATAGCGGCCTCGATTTGACATAACGGCCTGCAAGTTAAGAGTTGTACTATGTGTACTATGTGTGCTTCCTTTCACGGTCAATCCTGTTCCCTCTCACTTAAAAACTAAACTCTGGCTGAGATATGTCTAACGGGTCAGGCATAACAACCTCTTCTGCAGCCGAGCAACGCACATGTGTGATCCAGCTATTTAAACGATTTTATAATAAAAACTCACCAGTATTTTTATCTTATTCTCGATAGTTTCGTCATCAGGAAACTAATCGTCGCGTGGATTGTTGTTGATGTTGGTCATGCATGGGTTTGCTCGAACCCGAGCCAATTTACTGGCTGCCGAGATAAGAGTGATGATACCACGATTCAGCTCTCACGCTTTGGCTTTGCTGTGTGTGCAAATCCAGGATAAAACCTCCAAAGTTTAATTGAATCACATTGAAATGGTTGGAGATATGACGAAGTGATCTGGTGTGTCATCCAGTGGCGCAGTGATGGCAATTTTAATTACCCGGTTGGTAATTCCAGATCGACATCTCGATTAATGATAATCTAGTACAGATTTAGCCTAAGCCGAGCTTATTTTAGCATCGAGCATGGGAAAGATCTGTATCAAGACTGGTTCCACCGGAGATAGATTGATAATTATTATTAGAGCTAGAAAAATAATCATCAATATGGATAAACTAAACTGGAACCGGATTCTGCAAACCCGTTGCCGTTAACCGCTTGTGGTTTCTCGGGGACTGTTTTGATGGCTGCTGCTGCTGCTGCTGCTGCTGCTGATGCTTCTAAATATACATTGATCCATGAAGAGTGAAGCGAAGGTGAATATCGTTTTCGTTCAACTGCAGGTGGCCACTTCCTGGCGCATGATACGATGATGAGGGGTAACTACCTCCCGTGTAATCCCAGGTAATAGGTAATTCGGTAGCGTGAGATCCAGGAAATGTATAGAGGGTTTCCAACACTCTTTCGGCTGATATGCGATTGATCGCATGATCATCCCGAAGAAGGTAAATATTTGCCAAGGGTATTATCTATTTAATGACTGCCTCGGAAGCTTCGAGGTTAGGCTGACAATTAACCATGAAAACACTTCAAAATAAAAAGTATTGTTTCAGGATACAAAGTACAGAGGGAGTTTTCTCATGGTAAAAATATGTATTGTGATTATCAAAAGCCCAGTATAGTAATCAGAGCATTACTGAATTTAGTTTGAGGTCTATACTCTCAGTAATACTATAGTAATATAATTTAATAATTTAAATAATTATTCATTTGAATAGTTATTAAAAAATAAAATAATGTCAGTATAGTGAGGTTATAATCATTTGATTAAGCATTCGGTATTTTAACTAGTAAATTAAAGTCATAAAGAGAGAATTAATATGAAGTAACGAAATCAAAGCCAATATTAATTTATCCTCAAGTTTTGTGTTTGCTAAAACTCTCGACTAATTACGTAACCACACTGGTTAAATATTTGAGGAAGCATCTAGGCCAGGGCCTTCTCCCACATTAGCTGATAATTATTTTCCATAAAACTCTAATGCTCAAATCCTACAACACGATTCAAGATTAATTCGTCGGAGTATCGGCAAAGGTCGGGTAGCTTGTACCACAATCTGATGAAGGTCAACGGTTTGGATTTAAATAAACCGGCATAGGTTGACAGTAAAATATCAGCAGGTACTCACTGGTTATAAGATTGGATGATAGGTTAGCGCGGGTGCTCCTTTACCTTGGTTGTGGTTGAGCTTCTTCTGGGTGCTGGGTATGGGTACTGTTAGACCCGATGAATGATAACCCGACGATATGCCGGGTAAGATACAATACAATAGAAAGGAATATTCTGCTGCTGGAGAATCAAATTTTTACAAAGGATCAAAATTGTTATTTCTGGGTTAAATATTGAACTAAAATTCTCTATCAAAGTCAATCAAAGCCAAAATATCAATTCAAACTTTATCAAGATTTAAAATCACTTAACCAGAAAAGTGATTCTCATTAAAAGTATTCCCCAGACAAAGTTCAAGGTTGACAAGACCCCAATGATCAAATTGAATCATTGTTTACAAAGCTAGCCCACTATCAAGGCAATCAATAGCTGACTAAACACACTTATTGTCAAAACCGGCCTCGAGTAGCTCGTCTACAAAAACAAATCCAGAAGTGAGGAAGATTAATCCGATAAACTACAGTTAGCCTTGTAAAAAAGTGTGGATAAACCATCAAACGTCTATCAAATGTCATCGGGATCTGATTGCGTGAGGCGAGGTGCAACCTTGCATAGATCTTTGAATAAATTCACGCCTGAAGCAAACGTCGACGCTGGGATATGGATCATCATCATCATCATCATCATCATCATCATGCTCTCGGAGATCGTGATGCTCAAGATTACCGGAGTCTAAAATAAAAATGACGTGTCAGGTATTTTCCGCCAAAAAATGAACCGGCAAATTGAATATCTCTCCGCCTTTCTCGATCACTCTCGATTACTGCTGCCAAGCGTCTTCTTCTTGCACGCAGCTCTTCTTCACCAGGTAACAACAATTTTTATTTTACTTTTATTTGTGTTTATATTTTTTAATACCTTGAGGTTGCTGATGGCTGATGTGTGCTGTGCGTTCAACATGGAACGTGTGATGTGTGATGGGGACGAGACTGACCCTCGGGGCCTTTCGTGGAAACGAACCGTCTGCACACACTTTACTCTTTATCTCCGGGCATTAAAACCAAAAAGGAACGCCAAGCTCAAAAAGGACTAAAAGGAAAAGGTACTCCGCACGATGATATCGGTATGTGATCGATAATTATACAAATTTACCTCCTGGGTAAGGAGTCTATCATTACTAATTGTCGGTGGTGTGTCCTGTCTAACAAACCTAGTCACCTACTTTGTTATTGTAAGTACTTAAATTTCCATATAAGGATTCTCAATGGTTGATTTAACATTTCGGTGCACTTTATTGAAAATCGAACCGCTGAATCACGCGAGGTACCATCTCTGAAATTTACCCACGAATAATTAATTGTGATTTAATGTCAGGGGGATTTCATTTGAATTTCATTACCATAAATACATACCCGAGATCGTTTTTGCCCTTTTTCTCCTTTATGGAATCCCCCGGCTCTGTTATTTATTTTGCTTTTGTTTTTGTTAATGCTATCAATTAAAAATCACTGGGGAGCTTTTTTTGGGTTACACCAATAGAAATAAATAATAATCTCGATTTAAACCAGTAACTGGCCAGCGATATGCGAGTAAGAACTAGAAATCGCGCAACCTACAACTAAGTCGTAAACACTGATATACAAATTAATATTTATTTATTTATTGATTTTTTATCAATCGTTGATTTACGTTAGATTTAATTGTTAGTTTTTTAAAACAAATCTTTTGATATTTCTGATCGACTGAGAATATTGATAACCTCAAAACTTTCAATTCAAAATTGACAGTTTTATCAAAGCCGCCATGGTTTATTGGATCTGTTGTGAAACTGGCCAGTTACTTGTCAGAAACTCGATATTATACTGGCCAGTTTCTGGTTAAAGTCTAGTTGAACTGGCCAGTTACTGGCCAAAAACTCGATTTCATTTCTACCAGGGACACTTGACGAATTTAAAGAAAAATGTACTTTATATCTATTAAATCAGGAGTTTAATTTTGGACTTGATGCTTAGATGTGATACTTTGATATTTTAATAATATGTATGAGCGATGATTAATGTCCCTATATACTCTGTGTTATAAATTATAAAATTATAAAATTAAATTAGAGTAGCTAATAACATTGTTCAAAATTAGTATTAAAGAAATATGGTCCCAAGGAGTTTACTCCAGGATCGAAGCAAATAAATAAATTAATTAATTAATACTTTGAAGGTTATAATTTTTTGCGGGAATTTCGCCAATAGAGAGGTCGCTTACCTCCGTACTAATAGTTAACCTTAGTTGTAAAAACTCACACATTAACCTTATTTATTACCTTATACTAATTATACTGGCCAGTTTTTGGTTAAAGTCTAGTTGAACTGGCTAATGTCCCTATATACTCTGTGTTATAAATTATAAAATTATAAAATTAAATTAGAGTAGCTAATAACATTGTTCAAAATTAGTATTAAAGAAATATGGTCCCAAGGAGTTTACTCCAGGATCGAAGCAAATAAATAAATTAATTAATTAATACTTTGAAGGTTATAATTTTTTGCGGGAATTTCGCCAATAGAGAGGTCGCTTACCTCCGTACTAATAGTTAACCTTAGTTGTAAAAACTCACACATTAACCTTATTTATTACCTTATACTAATTATACTGGCCAGTTTTTGGTTAAAGTCTAGTTGAACTGGCTAATTACTGGCCAAAAACTCGATTTTATATCTACCAGGGACACTTGACGAATTTAAAGAAAAATGTACTTTATATCTACTAAATCAGGAGTTTAATTTTGGACTTGATGTTTAGATGTGATACGTTGATATGTTAACAATATGTATAAGCGATGATTAATGTCCCTATGTACTCTATGTTATAAATTATAAGCTTATAATAATGAAACTAAATTAAAAAATTAGTTGAAAAGGATTTCTAACAAGCAAATGAATAATGTAGTAGGTAAAAATGTTTAGGAGATAAATATATATAGCAGAAAACAGTTAGGAGTTGACAAGTCCCGGCTATATGGTGAATTTTTAGCGAGTACTTATCGGGACTGTGGAATGCTCTTGAGCTTGAGGTTGAGCTCTCTCGAGAGTTTGAGTCAAGTGTGTCCAGGTATCCGGCGAAGGTAGAGCGAGACAGAGGAAAGAAAGAGACTTGTGTCTCCTGATACTGGGTATAGAGAAAAGCAAAGAGCCGAGAGCCTTTGAGAATAAAATTTATCCATTTTAAAAGTACGTTCGTGCTGTATCGGTAAGGGTCGGAACGGCTCAATCGCACCTACTCCCAACTACCAACTGCTCACTCTTCTGACTTGATACTGAGTACTCTTGCTGACTACTGACTATCCTCGGTCCAGCTCTCGGTGGAGTTGATGAAGAGCGACGATAACATTCATGAGCCAGCGAGCGGGACCAGTCGCGCTAACACGCGAGCGATTAGCATAAAACGAGTCTCATTAGCGAGAACGTACGCGCCTCGTCCGAAATATACACAACCCGGAACTGTCACTATAGGCATCTTCATCTAGACTAGAATACTCATGCAATTCTACTCTGTTATTTAGCCTCCACTGCCGATAGCATGGACCGAGGGCACCATTTTACTTTTTAACGCTGCTGGTTGGTTAGACAGGCCTTTAGATAGCCGTTTTGTCCATTATTGTCTTTGGTTTTCATATAAAAGCTGTAGATTGATCCATTACGTCGTTTTTATTAAATAAAAGCTTCAAAGAAAACAGCCTTAAGATTTCATAGAAATTAGGCTTAAGCTTCTGGTTATTTCTGGCATTTACATGAAAGTTAAACATCAAAATGAAGAAAATTTTCCGGGGAGATGGCTTAAAGCCTTTAAAAGATTGTATTCTACAGAAATGCGGCTTAAGGATTCATAAAAATCAGGCTTAAGGTTTTATATAAGCCAGATTTGAAGCTCTCTTGAATTTCGCAAGAACCTTCAAATTCAAACTTAATGAACTTTAGCAGCAAGATCTAATACCTTTAAAAGATCAAAATCTGTGGGAAATATGACTTAAGGTTTCATAGAAAGAAGCCATGACGTTTTATAGAAATTAGGCTTAAGGTTTGTTGATATTTACATAAAACTTCAAGATTAAAAAGATGAAAATTTGGCGGGAACAATGGCCTAGAGCGTTTAAAAGGTTATATTTTATAGAAATGCGGCTTAAGGTTTCATAGAAACAATCCTTAAGGTTGAAATTTGAAAAAAATTAAGCTTAAGCTTTTAAAAAATTGAATTTTGTAGAAATATGGCTCCAGATTTCATAGAATATGTTTCTAAAAATTCCAACAGATGGCGATACTAACGTAAAAATGATGCTCCTAAGTCAAAAGAGCGGGAATTTTTAAAAAAAACATAAAAAAATAGCTTTATATGTTTTTAAGTTGTGAATATAAGTAAAAAAGCGCAATTTTATGTTGTGGGTAAAAAAAAAAATATCTGACAAAACTTCTATTTATAGCGATGAAGAAAAATGATTAAATTGTAAGCGATCTGAAGATAAGACAACCTCAAAAAAGGTGTCAAAAATTCCGGGAACAGAAAGTTAGTCCAGCAAAAAAGTAATTTTATAAATTACTCAATTAATATCTTAGTGAAAAAGTGAATTTAAATCACAAGTCCGAGCATGCAACCTTGGTGTATGATTTTTTAATAACCTCAGAATAGTTAATGCCCCGCGGTGAAAATTAATCGATTTAAATATAGATATATGTGGATATGTATATGTATATCCAATTCCCGGTATGTTTTTTAAAAAATTTAAATTGTTAGTTGTCTGACAACAGACGAAGATTATCTATTTTTTATCAGAGAAGACAAAAAGGCAGTGTTGTTATTTATCTGGTTATTTATCAATGATAATTTAAACAAAGTACCTTAACAACTTTGTTGAGCGGACAGACCGTGACAAAATGTGACAAATGGTCACCCTTAATCTCCAGCTGGTATTTTATATTTAAAACCGTTGTAATAATTAAGTGGTGTATTAATGCTGCAATCGGCATTTAAGCATTAGCAATAAGCGATTATGCTGCAACTCTCCAGTGGATTATTGTTGGATCGGAAGATTGTATTGCCGCAATAAGTCTGCGGCCTTGCAAGGATGCGGGGCACAATTTACATTTTATTATTATTTATTTATATTTATATTCATAATAAATTTAAATAACGCCTTACATGGAAACAATAAAAGTCTCCGAGATGGTAGCATGATACATCATCTATTGTCATCCTGCATCACAACTCTAAGCGTCATGAGACACCTGTTATGTCGCCGTAAATTCACCGACACGTGTGCTCAGCTCGACATTTACACATGGACAGCACATCCTGTACACATGCAGCCATTAATTTCATCTGACAAGATTGACTGCTTTTAAATGGTCAGATTTGTCTTCAGAGTTTTATTTAACCTTTTTTATTTTAATTTCTTCTTTTATTTCAGTGGAAGCACTTTTTTTTAATGTTTAGTCAACTACGTCCGGGCTACGACTGAAATTTTCGCTTCCCCCACTACCGCATCTGATCCCCCCACTCCTTACCGTGCATGCGCAAAGGCTCTATGACCCTCAATTTAAATCCAGGTACTTACCTGGTATCTCAGAAAAATTAATTAATTTAAAAGGTAAGATAACATTTTTTTATTAATTCTGGATAAATGGCCGGTCTGACGGACCTAACCAAAAAAAGCTAACCTCCAAGCTAACAAAAAAAAAAAGATCTCCAAATGTCAAAGCTAGTCTCATAAATCCAATGAATCATCTGTAACCTAAAAAATTAATTAAACATTTTAGATAAAAAATTGTAACCTTAAAATATTTGATTAAGTGAAGAATTGATGTAATTGCGACAATTAAAATAGAATAATTGATTTAGATGAAGACGTGATCTCAGTGAGTTACTATAGGTTTATTAATATTGTAAATATAATAGTACTAACGATTAGTAAACAGCGATTATTTACATTACAAATCGATGACTACCGATGATGAGTTACATCAGGTACTAAAATAACAATTTGCGGTCAATCAGTTAAAACATTTTTATTTATCATAAATATAATGAAATACAATGAAGAATTATAAACGTCTGCCACCGCTGTTTACATCCACGCGTGACTAATATTTACGTCGAGCAGTTGGGAATAAAAATAATTTTTTTCAGTCATGGCATTTAACAATAATGATAATAAGTATATATAATATAATGTTGAAGAAGTATAAGTACAAAAAGACAAAATTGTATTTAGTATTTAGTGTTTAGTATGATATTACATTAAGTATCGGCTGGTTGGGTATAACCCCGGCCGTTTCATTGAACATGAAAATACGGTCATAGCCGCGTACCGCGGGATCATAGGTCGAGGCAAGAGAGAAAGATACCAAATGACGTCATAAACACCTGAAGGAGGATCTAAGATCGTAAATTGCTTCAGGGTCATCCATACTACATACTACATACTCTTTTCTACACAAATATAAATATATCCATAAATCTATACAAATATTTAACTGCACAATTGCTATTTTATCATTATTATTTTTATCCAGACAATAAACTCTGTAATAATTAGTATATATATATATATATATATATATATTTTTTTTTATGATTGATGACGATTACTAATTCGCAATCTTCGAATCATCGAGATCATAAACACATCATTAATTTTATTTTCAATTTTAAATTATCTTTTATTAATTTTTTATTGTGAAATTTTAGGTTAAAAAATTTATTTATTGATTTCGCGGTTAAGAAAATTATTTAATTAATTTTTTACCTATAAATTGAAAAGTTGGTAAAAATAAATAAGTTATTATAAAACCTTAAATTGACTTATTAAATTTTCATTAAAATTAATAGTCTCCCAAAATAATTTTTGACCAAAGTCTGACTGCATCTCCATTTGAATGTCGGTCAGCCCGTAAATATGGAGATAATTAAGCAACTTTGAGGTTGGATCGACTGTTGTCCATCGAGTGTTCGCCTTGGGGATTCTATTGACAAAGTAAAAAAATCCGTTATTAGACCACTATTCATTATTCATGAATTTTTATATAAAAGACAACCCGTGGGCATTCATTCGATAACTGGATTATATTATATATATTATACATTATATAACACAGTCTTTGGAGTTAGTTTACTTTACTAAATCATCACCTGTTGTAGCTGAGGCTCTATGGGACTCAAGCCCAATAGTTAATAGAAACTATTGACTATTCAAACTTGGGATTAAAAGGATACCAGGAAGATCAGGTGATCGCACTTCTGAAAATCAAATTCATTTGGCATTGTCGTCGCACTTCCGGATCAAATTGAAGGTTATATAGTGATTGACTATTAAAACACACTAAAAAAATATATGTTATAGAATCAAATATTGACTAGGCAGCTTAACAATTTGTTAAAAAAATTGGCTTTAAAATTTTTAAATAAGAAAATTTATTCACCCGTCTGTAGCAAAAGAGATCCAAATGTCCAGCAAGACCTTCTGCATGGCAAGAGATTTTCCATCAGTAATCTCCGGACGCCGAGGATCATTCAGTACCAAACGGAGATCATCAGCATGACTGACACCCAAGTTAGGTTTGGAAGGAATAAATAAATCTGACAAACTGTCAGGCTTGCGGAAAGAATAAAGAGAAAACCAAACTGGGCTCTTGTTAGCCTCCGCCATCATCCTTGCAGCTTTTTCGGCATCTACCGCAAACAGCCGATCACCAACCATATGAATCACCGACATAATACTCTTTTTATCGACTTTCCTGCTGCCCAGATAATACTCCCGGATCTTCTGAGCCACTTCTTGGTGCTCAGACACTGGAACAGTAAAGTTGAACTCCAGAAGATAAGGAATGATCCTGTTCCAGTTACTGTCAAGCTCCTTCATCAGTTCTTCATCTCCAGCAAACTCTGCTCCGGGATAAAGTCCTTCTTCGCTAACCAAAGTTGTCATCCAAGGAAGATCAGCAACATCTCCGTTGATTATTATTTCTACCGGCGGACGGTTGATAAACGCTTTCGGGGATTTCCGCTCGATGACTGGCCCGAATGCCGTAAGTGGGTTGAAGAGCCAGGGCTGGAATTCCCCAACTGCTTGAGAAATCCCTTTGCCAGGCCGCGTTCTTAAGCACTCGACCATTGATGAAGTGTTCGTTGTAGGACAGCCCAAGATTGAGGCTAATTTTTTTGATTTCTCAAGAGAGTTTTCGGTTTGTGCCCAACAATCCAGCGCTGTGCCGCTGATTGATATTCCAGCTGTTTAAATGCTTGGTTAAGTTTAATTTATTAATTCTAAACTTAAAATTTTGGACTTAATAATGGTATTGTACACTAGCAGCAAGATCTAACTTAGCAGCAAGATCTAATACCTTAAAAAGATCAAAATCTGTGGAAATATGACTTAACGTTTCATAGAAAGAAGCCATGACGTTTTACAGAAATTAGGCTTAAGGTTTGTTGATATTCACATGCAACTTCAAGACTTGAAGGATAAAAATTTCGCTGCAAAATGGTCTAAAGCCTATGAAAGATTTCATATTTCATACAAATACGGCTTGAGGTTTTATGGAAACAAGCCTTAAGGTTGGAATTTAAATAAGATGAATGAAATTCTACATTAAGGTGGCCCTAATCTTTTAAAAATATTAAAATTTATAGAAATATAGCTTAAGGTTTCATAGGAATGCATTTTAATTGAACCAAATTTAATATTTTTCTAAAATTCCAACAGATGGCAATACTGACGTAAAAATGGCGTTCCTAAGTCAAAAAAGCGGAAATTTTGAAAAAAACATTATCAAAAAATAAATTTATATTTAATAAGTTATAAATATCAATAAAAAAGCGCTATTTTTTCGTTTAAGTAAAAAAAAATCTATAAAGAAAAGGAAGTTTTTTACCATGAAAAAGTCCTCGGCTCATTGGTGATAAATAGTGGTACTGTACACTAGCGCCACCTGCGCTCAATCCGACAAGAGTTATTCGATTGGGGTCGCCACCGAAAGCTTCTATGTGATTTTTCACCCATTTTATGGCCAAACTCTGATCCTTAAGACCCATGTTCCCAGGAACTACTTCGTCTTCAGTGCTCAAAAATCCTAATTATCATAAATCAGTATCAGTTGGCTTATTGGGTTCATAACTTCATAACTTACGGTAACGAATATCATAAAAACTTACCAAAAGGCCCAAGTCGATAATTAACACTAACAAAAACTACATCGCGATTCATGATGTAGCGAGACTCTGCTCGATTCCCGGTTCCAAACTGGAAAGATCCTCCATGCATGTAGAACAAAACAGGAAGCATTCTTGACATTGTCTTGTTCTCCGGCGTGTAGATGTTCAAATACAGACAGTCTTCAGTTCCCTCGACTCGGTCACCATTAACAGCCATTTTTTCGTGCAAATACGCCATGCAATTGCCTTCAATTCTTCCCGCGAACAAAGTTCCAGACCATGGACGAATTGGTTCCGGATCCCGGAACCTCAGCGCTCCTAGCGGCGGTTCCGCGTATGGAACTCCTTCAAAGGCTCGGTAAAAGTTTCCAAGGAACGTTTTCTTGTAATGACCTCTAATTTTTCCCAGAGAAGTTTCAACTATAAGATGTGCATCTTCTCCAAAACAGTTCCCGAGGAAACATAAGACGAAAATGAGTTCCAACATCGTTCCACGAAATTAAATGCGAAACTGAATGACTTTTGTTCAATTAAAATTAATTACATCTGGTAATTATCAATTATTTTAATTTTTATGCATTCAAATTGAGTATTAACTCTGATAAGTTATCTGTTATTTATACAATTTTGTAATTGACCTAAAAATAACAAAGTTGTACATATTATGTTCATCAGTTTTTTTTTATGTAATTAATTAATTAGCTTTATTAATAATTATAATTAATTTATTGCTATTACTTAATGCTACATGACATTGTTAACCTCTCGATGTCACAATTATTTTCTACAATAATTATTTATTTTATTTACAGAAGAATTCATTTTTTGTTGTGAAGATTTCAAATAAACATTATTTATTTATCCAAATGCGCGGAACAAGTCTTGCGCATGCGCCAAATTAGTTCCATGCATGCACAGCGCTAGTTCCAAATGTTCCAAAGCTTCTTTTATCATCAACATTTCTCTAGAAACATTATTATCATTTTATATGCGCGGAACAAGTCTTGCGCATGCGCCAAATTAGTTCCGCGCATGCGCAGCGCTAGTTCCAAATGTCCCAAAGCTTTTTTTATCATCAAAATGTCTTTAGGAACATTATTCAGATGTATAAGGCGCGCGCGCAATACTGGTTCCGAATGTTCCAACCTGGCCAAACTGTTTTTGAATGTTTTTTAAGTTCAAATTGTATATTATAAGCGATTTAAAACTTTTTAAACTAATAAAAAAGATAATTGAAAATTTAACGATCGCAATAAAGAATTATAAAAAAATGAAGAATTTAAATAATCAAAGAACTTGAGTAATTTGATGACTCACTTAATAACAATAATTAATGATTTATTATTTTATTTTTCCAATTTTGATGCATTAGGCTGCATTTAAATAAAAAAGATCCCGTGCTCTTAAATTTTTTATCCATCACGATCATAAAGAGCTGTAGCTTTTTATTCTGAAGCAAAGGTACAATTACGTCCACCCTTGATATAAACTTTTATTGCTCCTCATTCTGCGTGTCCGTGCCCCTTTGCCTCCTCTCCATCTTTTCCTTCTCACTCTTTCTCACACACAAACGGTTGTTTCAGTCATAATAATCCTTATTATCTCACCGAATTTAAATAATTATTATCTTAAAAAGTACCGGCAAAAAATCCTAAAACTGTACTCCGGTTCCGATACCGAGTTGTCCGTTAAAATATTCCGAGTTTAATTTAAACAAGTATGTTTTTGAAATAAACTAAATCGTAAAGATAACAAACTACTTCTACCGGAAACGAATAAAAAAAACGGCCAGTGACTTCATTATTATTATTATTATTATTATTATTATAAATTATAATAGGTAATACATTATTTGTTACTTTTTTTTCATTAATTAACGGTGAAGCTTACGCCTCATGTGAAAACAATTTTTTAATGTTAACTGCGATTTAGCTTTTAAGTTACCGGTTAAAAAAATAATTATTTATATACGTTTATTTCCTCGTGTATATATCAATTAGTATTTATATACAGTAATTACATTTTTAAATGATTAATACTTATCGTAAGGTATCGCGTTGTTGAAATGTTATTTATTGGTCAACAAAAAATTCATTCTGAGTCATTGCGGTAAATCAACTTTTTTTTTTTTTTTTTTTAATATCATCTTTATCTACGAAAAAAATCTATTATTATCATTCATAACTCTACAATTATTATTATTATTATTATTATTATTATTATTACTAATGCGTTTTACGCCACGCAAATTCTTTAGAGATGATCTAAGTCTTAATAATTGATCAATTGCGCTATATATTTTATGTTTCTTGGCAAGAAACTAAAAAATTAAGGTAACAAAAATTTTTTCATTTCTATGAAGCTTATATTCAATAATGTAACCTCAAATTCAATCTTTAAGGCTTATTTCTATGAAAAACGAAGATTTGTGAACAAAGTTTGAAATTCGGAGGTTAAAAACAAACAATGTAATCAAACTATAATGTTCCGTAAATATTTATTAATTTATTTTACAATATTATTAACTTTGGGTTGACACTGAAGTTAGCAGACGTCTAAAAATTTTTGATTTTTTTTTTTAAATTAAATTATAACTAAAAAAATATTTCTAAAAAATTGCACTTGTAGTTTTTTAAGTTTTTTACAGGTGAAATTTTTTTTTTAATTGTTTAATTGAAATTTCTTCAATAAAATATTTCTAAAAATTTTGAAATGTCAGCTAACTTGATTTTCATACTTTGGGAAACAAAATTATTAATTTTGAGGTTAAAAAGGAACAATGTGATATAATAGCAGAAATTTATAAGTATTTACAAATTTTTTTATCCACTAATAAAAAATTTAGCATCAATTGAAGAAAAACAAGAATTTGAATAAAAAATTCTAACTATAAATAAACTTGTAAACAAGGCAAAAGCTACCAAAAAAAAAATTCCACCGCAAACAAACCAATAAAATGTAAATACATACTAATTACCAAAATCATAAACAAGTTAAACAAATCTGTTTTATAAAAAAAAAATTAAAATCGACGTTAATTACCCATTTACATGAAAAGCGTATATTTATCTATTCAATCATAGCGGGACTACCAGTCGTAAAACAAAAATTTAACGACTCTCTACGAATAAAAGTTTAACGACTCAATAACAACAAGAATAACAATCACTAAATCTGTGATTAGATAAAAAAAAAAAAG
Source organism: Cotesia congregata (assembly GCA_905319865.3). Lineage (NCBI taxonomy): Eukaryota > Metazoa > Arthropoda > Insecta > Hymenoptera > Braconidae > Cotesia > Cotesia congregata. The sequence continues at coordinate 18,424,678 of CAJNRD030001119.1, read as the reverse complement.
ACGCCACTCGGCCATACCCGAAATGGAAGGTAGATTTCACAGAATGAATTATCGTCTTGTCTCAATAACTTTTGTTTAACATGGATAGGTTGTATTACACATTGCCTGAAAATGGTTCAATTGAACTCTTAACTTCGATAAAGTAACTAATAATGGTCAAAAAGTTAACATTATATACGTCAAATAAGAAGTGTTTTTATGAGTTTTCGAGTAAATTTATTAAAAATGAGCTATCTTTTTGCTATTAAAAGTTATACATAAATGAAGTCACCGAAAACGTAATTTCTCCTATTTTGATCATTTTGAAGAGCTACTATTTCTGAACTAATCGAAGGATTTCGCTCATTTTAAGGTTTATGCAAGCTAATTGTCAAATGAATTTGTATACTAAATTTCATTGGGATCTGTTACGAATTCTCGACAGAATAACATTCATAAGTCGCCTGCACTACACATTGCCTGAAAATAGTTCAGTCAAACTCTTAACCTTGATAAAATAACTAAAAATGGATAAAATGTCAATGTTATGTACGTCAAATTAAAAGCAATTTCAAGAGCTTTTACATGAATTCATCAAAAATTAGCCATTTCTTTTCAACCAAAAGTTATACATTAATGAAGTCATCGAAAACGTGATTTTCACTATTTTGATAATTTTGAAGAGCTGCCATTTTTAAACTTATCGATGGATTTCGCTCATCTTCGAACTCATTCAAGGTTATTATCCAAAGAATATGTGTAACAAATTTCATCTAGATCCGACAAGAATCGTAGACACAATCGCGGCAACATCCCGCGTTATATTACATATGTATATAAATATATATATATATATATATACATACATATATAAATTTTTTAACTAACGTTATTTTTGAGCTTCACTCGACTAGTTAAGTGGATATTACGACAAAATTCCGAGTGAATTCCGACATGAGGACCAATGCAATAGATTGATTTCTATGAAATCTACCTAAAAAACCAAATTTAATAATTACCTAATATCCCTAAAATAACGAAAAAAAAAAAAAAAAAAAAAATAATTCGGTAGCGGTATGCAATTCAGCAGGGTAGCCGTCCGAGGTTATCAAGGCGTAAATTAGCATTCTCCGTATGCTGTTAACCGAGGTATTTCGATAAGTTGAAGACGTGTCTCAAGGCGTGCTCAGTAAGTGAATTTGCGCTTAGCTCGTCACTCGTCGGCCGAACTCAATGCCCGAGATGTGGAGAGAAAGAAAAATCAACCAGTAGCAGGCAATTCTCCCAGCGTCTGAAAAAAGGTAAGTAAAAAAAGTAAAAACTTAAATAAAATACTTTCCAGCTTTTCACGTTCCTTCTTCTTCTTCTTCTTCTTCTTCTTATCCATTCTTGCCTTTTCTCCACCTTCACATCTACCCGGACTGACAACACGGAAATGGTCTTGGGTGCGTGACCAGAAAAATAATATTATATTCTCATTCTCAGATTAGAATAACGTTTTAAATAGCTTTCATTAGCTTCCTTTTTCTCTTTCTTCTTCTCAATCTTCCCAATCCACAAAACTAATTTGCTAAAATAGCAATCACAACATCAACTACCAACGACAACAACTTAAATCCATTATCTTGTTATGATAATGATATTTTACTAACTAATCTAACGGCTAGCAGAGGTCGCTAGTCTTTACGTCCATTAATGTCATTAACGTTACTAGTTATTAGTTATTACGTTATGTGTTACATGGGAAGCTATAGATTGGATATCTTCTGACCCTTTTTTACCAGACAACCATCTCGTGGATTTGCATGATGGATGCCAGTGGGCCGTGGGTGAGATGACCGCCGGTATGCTCAGCTCAGCACAATCACCAGCTTCACTTAGACTAAGACTCTGGTGTAAATCTTGCTATTGGTACGCTCCCATAGTCTTCAATAATCTCCTCTGGATGTGGCCAATGTCTGCAGACACTTGTGTGCAAACCGCCTGGCCTTTGCTCAACACTAACCGGCCGCTGACCCACATCTCCAACATAATGTCAAACTGTCAACGACCCTCACTATTATCAGCTACTAGGTTATTGTGTCATTATTTTTCACCCGGCCTTTGTCTTCTCAGGCTATTCAGATGACCGTTTTGTCAGCGATTTTATAGATTTTAGTTACTAGATTGAACAATAGCCGGTTGTTACTAGAGCAAGCGTTTGCGATGTTATTTATGAGTGAGAGTTTTCGTTTTTAGGTTGGAAGCGAATATTTCAAATATATTCACTATAAGGAAGTTGGAAAATATTTTTTTTATTAAATTTTACACTATTCTGGTGATAATGTAACCTTGAATTTAATTTTTAGGGCTCATTTTTATGAAAAACTTCTGATGAGAAACAAAAATATTTATTTACATGTTAAAAACTAATAATGGTGTAAAAATGCTATTTTTTATGAAGATTTATAATTGTTTTAAGTTAAATTTTTTATAAACAATGTTTATTTAAATATAAAACTCTTTAAATTCACAAAAAATCTCATTTTTTTACTTCCGTACATTACAATTTAATAATAGAACCTTAAATTTCTATTTTTAAGGCTTATTTCTATGAAAAACTTCTAATGGGAAACAAAATTTTTGAGTTAGAAGTTAAAAACAAACAATGTTGTTAAAATGCTATTTTTACTTGAAGATTTATAATTGTTTTAAGCAATATTCATTATAAAAATGTTTCTTTAAGTATAAAACTCTTAAATTTCACGAAAAATTTCATTTTTTAATTGTTTATAATATAAAAATTTAATATTATATAACCTTAGACTTCATTTTTAAGGCTTATTTCTATGAAAAACTTCTGATGGCAAACAAAATTATCAGTTTGAAAGTTAACAACAGACAATCATGCAAAATTACATTTATTATAAAGATTTATAATTATTTCAAGCAACATTTATCATAATAATGCTTATTTAAGTACAAAACTCTTCAATTTCACCAAAAATTTCATTTTTTGAAGATTTACAATTTTAAAATTTGATAATATAACCTTAGACTTGATTTTTAAGGCTTATTCCTATGAAAAACTTCTGAGGAAAAACAAAATTATTAATTTACAGGTTAAAAGCAAACAATGTTGTAAAAATGACAATTTTCATAGAAAAGAAGATTTATAATTATTTTAAGCAAAATTTAATAAAAAAAATGTTTATCTAAGTACAAAAAATCTCATTTTTCACTCCCTTACATTACAACTTGATAATATATCCCTAAATTTCAATTTTTAGGGCAGTTTCTATGATAATAGAACCTTGTGATTGGTTCTTAAAATCAAAGAGTTCCGAAGACTTCCGAAAAAGAACAAAATTAATAATTTGGAGGTTAAGTAGAAACAATGTGACAAAATCATGCTAATTTATAAGTATTATATATTTTTTTTTTGTAGAAAATGTTTAAATATTTAGCAAATTAAGTACTTTTATAGAAATTTCAGACTTTTTCTCAAACAATGTCCGTCCAAATGGACATAAAGATGTGTATCACAAGTTTTTCTAACAATAAGAGACATGAATAGCGCCAAAATTTCTCACGCCTGGAAAAAAAAAAGAAAACTGGCCTCCAACGTCGCTCTAGAAGACGTGTTAAAAAAACGTAGATAATAGAACTGGCGCCCTGGCAGTTAGCCAGCCGTTTCTCCAACCGATCAACGACCTGTGATCTTGAACTTAGACTTGGTTTGGCGTTCCGCCCGACTTCTGAGAACCAGATATTTTTTAGTTTTATTCCGATTCGAAATGAATAAGCCATTTTGTGTCGCGGTTAATTGTTACTAAGAACAAGTCGGTGCTTCTGACGGGATTCCTAGTGAATAATCAATAATAAATAAAAAAAAACACCCGATGTATAATTACAATAATAATTAGCATGGATCGAAACTAACTCTAGCATTGGGGATTATTAGAATAATGCAGTGTAATAAATAAAATAGCTCAGAGTTACGTATGTAAAGGATAAAAAGCAGCATACGTGCGAGCAGGCGTTGTGAGGAAGGCTGGCTAACGGTTAACCGTGTTTCATAAAAAAACTCATGGCTTCTCCAAGAAGGGCCTCTACATCAGCATCTTTTACTTCTTCTTCTTCTTCTTCTTCTTCATCTACTCCTTCACTTCTCACTTCTCGACCCCAACTATCCTACAGCGTACATGTATCTGTATACATCCTGTGTGTGTGGACTCCTCCACACACTCGTGGAGTATTATACGGGTCCCCTTCCTCCCATGTGAGAATGTACCCCATACATTTTAGTCGGGTCTAGTGTTGTGTGTTTTCTTCTCCTACAACAGACCAACAGACGTTGTAATGCCTGATGCCTGAGATGTAACGGGGTCGCAAGTGTCAACGGGCTTTGCCACGCGATCACCGCCTCGCAGTAGATGCACTTAGACATTTATCAACCTTTTTTGCTTGCCCGCTTAATTAAAATTTACTTTTATCTTTGTTTAGTTTCATATTTATCGCCGTTTATTTCTCTTATTTTCTTTTAAGTACTCATTTTTCCTTATATAACCTTCAATTTCAGTTTTAGGGGGCGTTTTTATGAAAATCGAAGACGACCGAAGGCTTCCGATGGAAAATGAAATTTTTTTTGGAGGTTAATTTGGAACAAAGTTATTAAATAGCAGTTTTTTGTAAGTATTTATTAATATCTTCTTAGAGATTGAATAATTAATATTAATTTTGCATATATTAAAAAAAAAAAAACTACCTCTAAAAAGATGTTTAAAAAAATAACGAAGACTTCCGAAGTCTTCCGATGAGAAACAAAATTTTTTTTTTGAGGTTAAGATGAAACAAAGTGATTATACAGCAGTTTTGGTAGGTATTTTTTAGTTTTTTTTTTTTTTTTTTTTTTACAATATTAAAACAAGTAAAAATTTATTAAATGTCTAAAAAAAAATTTTTATTGAAAAAATAAGCATACTTGCGATGAAAAACAAAATTTTTTGAGGTTAAGAAGGAACAAAGTGATAAAATAGAGATTTATTGTGAATTTTTATTGATGGTTTCTTGCAATATTAAAAAATTAATAAAAATTTAGGATATATCTAAAAAAAACTAGCTTTAAAAAAATAACGAAGTCTTTTGATAGGGAACAAAGATTGTTTTTTTTGAGGTTAAGATGAAACAAAGTGATTAAATAACAGTTCTTTGTCGGTATTTATTAGTCTTTTTTTATAATATTGAAAAATTAATAAAAATTTAGTATTTATGTAAAGAAAATTAGTTTTAAAAAAATTTTTTAATAAAAAAAGAAACTAACAAGTAGAATTAAATTTGTAAACAAGCATAGATGGCGATCTAAAAAGGAATGTACACCCTTTTATATTTATTGGACTTGAAATGTAACTGTAAATCTATATTGTGTGATAAATGTTGAGAGATACTGTGCCAGATTAAGAGTCTCGACTTACTTGCAAATGACATTTTGAAAAAAATCATTTATAACATTAAGAAGTCAATATATTTATTAATAATTCATGACAAACAATAATAATACACAATTGATTTTTATAATTTATTTATTTATTTATACTTTTGTTCATTACCATGAGCACATATTGAAATTTTGATAAAAATAAAACTAACCTAAACGTATCCAAAGGTTACAATATTTTTTTGGTGACGCACTAAACAATAATATATAACCTCTAACTGTGCTCACTAGAGAGTTACGGCAGCGCCGGAATGTTCAACAAAATTAAATTGTCTATCAAAACAATAAACTAATTCATTATCACCGACTCAAACAATCTCTACTAAATATATTTAGTATTTATATATATATTTATAATTGTAAAATGCATGACATTTTGATTGGCCCTTCTTAACAAATCTAAGAAAAAAGGTTGGTCATTAATTGTTACATTTTTATATTTTAATATTAAATCTAATGTGTATATTCTATCGATCAGTGCATCTAGGACGTAAGAAAAATACTAAACATATATATATATATATATATATATATATATTTATATATTTGTGTTAACATATACATATATGTATATACTCGCTATATTTGCATTACTTCTAATACAATTGTCAAAAAATTCAATTCATAGGTTATGCCATCTCAAATCTCCGAGAGAAGTCAGAGAGCTTGGAAAAAAAATTCCAAAATTTAAAAGTATATTACAAATTGATTACGTAGTGAGTTAATAGTGAAAAACAAATTATCGACGATAATTAAGTCTTCGAGAATGCTAAGTACAGAGAAAAATAGATTTAGCGTACAGCATAAACAAATATATAAATATGTCTATCAATAACGGCTAATATTTATCATAATTCATTAATTATTTATTTATTTATTTATTTATAGGTTAGTTAACCGAGCCCAGCCCAGAGCATGAAGTCAGGGACTTCCCGAACTGGAACATCTCGAGCTAGCGCCTTCACCCTCAGGTTCCTGTCTTCGGTAAGTAGAACTACTTCTCTTCGTAGGCGTCTTGGTTGTCCTTCATCTAAATTAATTATTAAATTACATATATTTCATCTTAATTTTATATAAAAACATAAAAGCTGGTCAAAAAAATTACAAATTGGTAACTTTGATCCCTACTTTACCCAGAAGTGGCACTTAGCGCCACTGGTGGCGAAATTAGGAACTAAAAATTAGTCCAATTTGACTTATCATATTAAAAATTACTTAATCTTACATTTATTTCATCTAAATAGTATATTAAGAGTAAAACCTGATCAAAAAATCATAAAATGGAAACGTTGAGCCCTGCTTGACTTAGAATTGACACTTAGCGCCACTGGTGGCGAAATTAAAAACTAAAAATTAGTCCAATTTGACTAATCATATAATTAATTAATTAACTTTAAATAAATTTAATTTAAATTGTATATTAAGAATACAATCCAGTAGAAAAATTCATAAATTGGCAGCATTAGAGCTTACTTTGCTTAGAAGTGACACGCAGCGCCACTAGCGGTGAAATTAGAAACTAAAAATTTGTACTGGCGGTAAAAATAGCAAAATTAACCAATTAGAATCTAAATTTAGCAACTTACCGATAGAAACTTGATCCTTAGAGCGGCAAAGGCTGAGACAAGTAGCAAGAATCTTGTCATCGTTGCTAGCAAGCTCATTAAGCCTTACATCATCTTCAGCAGTGAAGATACTAGAAGTAAGAATAGTCCCTCTGGTGGTAAGACACCTGATAGCCGGATTCTTGCTCCTGGCGAAGGCCAAAGCCGCTTTTGCAGAATCCGCCACCCTGGCGACGTGTTCCGGGTCCAGCGAAGCTCTGGAACTCGGAGGACAGTCCCTAGAGTCGGCTCCGCGCGCCAGTCCTTCTAGCTCGCTCAAAACTGCGGGTCAGAAAAGTAACGGGGAAAATATTGAAAACTATTGCCTAGATATTGAACTTAGCGTTATAGAGGACACGAGGTCAAAACCCTATTCTCCTTTAGCGCCCTCTTTAATCTTCGGCGAGGCATCGCCCACGCCCGTTCTGTGGTCAGGGGTCTGCCGGCCAATAGGCTCGAGCCTCATGCCCACACATGCATTCATGTATGAGCCGTGAGAACCTAACTGTGAAACTCACCGTTGCTGCTGCAGCCCTCTTTCCCTCTGATCATTCTTCGGTGGTTCACTTGCATACATATATATATTCCACACTCACACATCTACGTCATATATTAAATATATTGAATCCCGTGCCGTCGTTTGCATTCGTTTAGCCCGCTAAACCATCAACTTCAGCCAGACAGAGGAGCCACCGGTCAAAGGGCAAACAGAACCCGCTTATGCCTCCACCTTACTTTCGTTTTTCAAAGAACAAAGCTAAATATTTATGTGCGTTAATATCTCCGAAATATCTAACAAAAACAACTTTTTTTTTTTTTCCTTTTCACTATAAATTTTTATTTATGGGCCTTTTTATCAGAAAATTATTGGGCTGTTAAAACTTTATACTCGCCCTCTATTTTACGGCTTTGAAATATCGCCATATTGTCTTTCAAAGTTCAATTATGCAATAACTAATTGAATAATTAAAATGGCTACTAAATTTCTGCGAACAAAAGACAAGCAAAATTACAATCTTTTGTTCCCGAAGAATCCGCTAGGAACAAAAGCCGCCATCTTGTTAGCCTAAATCATTGCACATTCTTCGAATTCATTAGACCCGCCATTAATGAAATTTTATCTTAAAATGCCACTCAAGTCCCGGAAATTGGCAAATTACATAAAAATATCTAATTACCGTGAGTAAATAACTTATTTGCACTTGTAAGCCACAATTAACCTCTAATATTTTCCGAATTTTTCATCACTCGCAATCCCATTAAGAGGATTAATATTTAATGCGGAAACAGTTCACCAGATGGCGCCCAACGTTAAAGTTCAATATTTTAGCAGATATTGCTGTTAATATTTAACCGGGTATCTAGGGAAGGAAACAGTTTATCATTGTCCGCTTTAAATTTAGGGCTTGCAAGTCTAGACACACACACACACACACACACACACACACACACATACATACATACACGTATTCGTTGGAGTGAATTGCGAGATTAGATGATGGTGGAATGAATTATGAAATGCAAGTTATCAAGTGTAATATGTCATAACAAAACGGTCACGATTTTTGACGAGCGACCTTTCCGAAAGGTCGAATTAGCGTGTTAATATAAACAAAATGGTGAATTTGTTGACGTCCATGTCACTGTAATTTTAAACGGTGATACGACGGATCATAATAAAATAATAATGTGTTATTATTCGATGAAATCTTTTCCGGGTCTTTAGCTGACTATTTATTACCGATACGCTGGAAATTGCGTCATATAATATGTAAATCCAGTGAATTGTTCCGATCGTGATAGTTCTTAAAGACTAAAATCAAATGATGTGGAATGGAAATTTAATAACAACGTCTGGCGTAATGGTTTGGACAATTGTGAATTCGGTATGAGATTGGATTTCTGTTTGCGAAAATGAGGACCCTGGAAAATAGATTAAAGCTCGTCTTGTTGACGATAGGGTGCTTAAGAGTGGTATATTTGCACGTACCCGGAAAGCGGTACGGTGGATCGATTATCGGCATAACAACAATGATAACAATGACATGAGCAATAAAAAAATTAACAAAGGGAGCGATTTACGCGCCAGATGCTACCACACGATCTCTTTTATCGGTAACCTTTTTTTTGTTAAAGTAGTAAACGAGTAAAAAGCCCGGAGTGAGACGAAGAGAACAGAGACAGTGATACTCTGAGGGAACAAAACGAGGTGCATTATTTCAACCGCGACAAAATAAACTGCTGGTGAATACGGAGGAATTCAAGCTTACAACATACCGAAATACATACGGACAAATAAGAAATTTGGAATTACAATCACGAACGGATTCGACAAAATAATTGTAATTCCGCGGTCATTTTTTAATCTTTATCCTCATACTTGACTTATACTTATACTTATACTTATTGTTAAACTTTTAACATAACTGAGAGTATTTAGTTATAAGCTACATGAGTTACACCTTAAAATTCATTTGATAACAATAATAAATAAACGTGGACGAATTTTTTTATCATTTTAACGCCTCCCACTCGTAAATATCGACTCCAGATGGCCGATTCGCTCCCCCGGGATATAATCGGACTTTTGAGGTATTGCAAGGCTCCTCCTATTCTTAGTAAATGTTAGCTACAAGTCCCTTTCAATACATATTTGCTCTAGGGAGGCTTTTTCATGCTCAACGCACGGAAAATCATTGCTTTTGCAATTAAAATTCAAACATAAAATTATTATTTTTGATTCAAACTTACCAACAAGAGGAATCATCAAAGTGAACAGCGGCTGGATTCCAGAAGTAGTCTTTGCGATGCGCTGCAATTGTGGTAAGTAGTCAATGAAGCAATTAGTATCAGGCACCAATTGTCGAGGCCTGACTTCGATTTCTACTGAGACTGATGATTTTTGCAGGATCTCCTGAAACAGAAGACAAAGGATACGTGAAAAAGCAGGTAAGGAAAGATGGATTATTGAGATATAGATATAATTATTTAGGGATTATCTTAATGGGTTTGTGTTAAGCCCGTTCATTAATCGATAGCAAGTACGGTTCGCCGTGGTCCTACATAAATCAAGCTTATCCAACCAACCGACTCCAAGTAAGTACATATATATGCGACCAACAGTTGAATCTATTCTCCCCTCCTCATGCTACATCTGCTAATCCATAATTGTTATTATTTTAATAGAGAAAAACAAAGTATTTTTCCAATATTTCTTATGTTAAGAAAAATTATTGGGATTGCTCTATTAATAGTAGGTATTTTAATTTAGGTATATTATCACAATACTCTAATTTACTATAGCCAAAATATCGAATGCTTAGCTTATTCAAATGATTATAACCTCACTTTACTGACATTGTTTTATTTTTTAATAATTATTTAAATTATAAATGTAATAATAAATGTTCATTTTAAAGCTGTATCTAGAATTATAATTACTTATATTTCCACAAACCTATGTGATAACTTAATGAAAGTATGAGGCCGTGTACTTGCTTATTTTCCAGCAAATGATGTGAAATTTATTGTAAATAATTCTCCGAAAATTTTTTAATATGTATATATATATATATATATATATGGAATAATTTGTATTGAGGATTGAATCCTGTTAAACGCAATAAAGATTTATTATATAATTACTTATAATAATTGTTTTAATTTATTTTCAGACTGTATTATGAATAGACTGGACATAAATATAAATAACACAAGATAAGCGGAAAAACTCGGAATTTACTATAGTATAAAAATGGCGACGAGACTGACAACAAGACACGTACTATAGTATTATTGGTTAGAGTATAGATCTCAACCCGAGTCGAAAAAATGAACTTAGATAAGCTTAAATCAATCTTTTTAGTATATAACAGTATTATTAAATTATATTAATATAGTATTACTGATAATGCTCTGATTATACTGGTATTTTGATAATCACATATTTTTACCATAAGAAAACTCCCTTTATGAATCTTGATCCTTTTTTTCAGTGTGGCAAAAAAATAATTGTGATTAATCATCGTCGACAGGATGGTGCGAACCCCCGGGGCTTAGGGTATACAAAATCCCGTGATAATTCAGAGCTTTTTGTGGTTTAGCATCCCCGAACAAATTATTCAGCGCTTGGACGCGGGACTGTAGAAGAAAGAGGAATAAAAAGGTAAAAAGCAGTAACTGGAAATAATGGTCAATAAAATGAGTGTTAATGTAACTTGGATAATATATTAACCGATAATGGTATTCATAAGCGCAACAGTTGCATTACAAGGATGCTCACGTGTAAAGTTGCTCTCTTAAATCAGACAAGCAAGTCTTTGTATGTTGTGTGTGTGTGTGTGTGTGTGTGTGTGTGTGTGTGTGTGTGTGTGTGTGTGTGTGTCTCTAGACGTAAGATCGTCTCTAGTCAGGCATAAAGTACACCCACGTGTTTAGTGGTACGGGAAAGGAATCGCCCGATGACAGGTTTGAGCACCTGGACTATATCAGGGTCTCACTTGCTCTCACCATAGATATTTCAGGTATTTTCATTACCAAAGGCATTAATTTAACCTCTATGGACATCTAATCGGTAAACATAATATAACGGCAAGGTTAAGTATATTTATATTTATATTTATACACATATAATAATAATAATAATAATAATAATAATAATAATAAATATACTTAGTAAAATAGCAATCTGTTAATAAACATTATCTCGGGATTACTAATGAGAGATCTCACCCGGAAGGTAAATACACTGGATTTAAGATCTAATTCTCATCATACAACAGCATACCAATACCGACACTAATACCAACTTGGATATATTTGTTGTACGTTGTTGGTTGTTGTTGTTGTTGTTAATATAACAAGAATCTTGGCTTACAATTCACTGGACAAGAGTTTACGAGGAAGGTGTGTCGAATGGGAGTCAAGTAACATATCTAAGATAGAAATTGATATCACGATTTATTAGCGATAAACCCTACCGGGTACTTTGCTTTTTACTTTATTATTTATATATTTATTACGGGACGCCGGCGTTCATTTCATTAAATATAATAACCTGTAATTATATATTAATAACAACTTAACCCACAGATTTATTTTGTTTCATTTTAAGTTTCAGTTTCGTTTGCTAACTATTTATTTGTTCTGGCACGGTAAGCCTCCTTGTTTGCTGAAAAGGACCTACCAGCCAGGGAAATTTGGCAACCACGCTCTCCGGAGGGAGAGATAAAAGGAATAGGGTGCCAAAGGAACACTGTTATCGTGGCCCTGCAGACTGGGGTGAATTCCCACAGGAAAAGACGTCTCAATCAAACTTTAACAGATAAATTCGGCTCTGGGTTATCCAGCCTTTAATTATGTAGAAATTGTTTGTTTTTAGTAATTGCTTTTTTTTTTTTTTTTTTTTCATTATAGTGTCGCAGGTTTTTATTGGTTAACTTTTGACGACATTTTTTTTTTGCGCATGCGCAAATGCTCCAACAATAGTAAATAATTTTTTTGTATAATATTAATTATTCTTAATTACATACTCTGTGACTGTGTATAAATCTATGTAACATTTATGGCCTCTATATAACCTCCAAGGCCATTTAGTCTAACAAAATTCCTTGTTTCAGATCACCAGCAACAATTAATACCAAAGTTAGAAGCAAGAATTTATGATTTGAGCTGAAGTCTAAAAGAAGTGAATCTTTAAATTTTATTCACGTACCGATTCCAGTTTCACGGGCAATGTCCGGCAATCTTCATTTTTGCGATGTGAAGAAAGAATGTGAAGAAATATATATATATATATATAAAACGAAAATCTCTTTTTAATGCTAAAAAAATCAGTTGCACTTGCAACCGAAATTTAAGGTTATACAATGGTTACTTTATAAATTCTAGACGCGTGACTCGGAAATTAAAATAAACGTTTGCGAAAAATGAATTTGCGGACAATCGCTACATATAGATGGTTAGATATAAATATATATAAAAGTACACATTGAATCTGAAATCAATAACGAGGTGTCCGTAAGACATTAATAATTCAGCGTGGTAAATATAACCTACATGGAAATTATTCATGAAATCTCGCCTATTTTGTAGATTCGGCCTCGGAATTAATTCTGTATCAGTATACTAAAGTATAGAGGGAGTTTTCTCCTGGTAAAAATATGTATTGTGATTATCAAAAGCCCAGTATAGTTTTAGATCTATACCCTAACCAGTAATACTATAGTAATATAATATAATAATACTGCTATACTAAAACAATTGATTTAAGCTCCTCTAAGTTCATTTTTTCGACTCGGGCTGAGATCTATACTCTAACCAATAATACTATAGTACGTGTGTTGTGGTCAGTCCCGTCGCCATTTTTATACTATAGTAAATTCCGAGTTTTCCCACGTATCTTGTGTTATTTATATTTATGTCCAGTCTATTTATAGTATATAGTCTAAAAATAAATTAAAACAATTATTAGAAGTAATTATAATTCTAGATACCGCTTTAAAATGAACATTTATTATTACACTTATAATTTAAATAATTATTCATTTGAATGGTTATTAAAAAATAAAATAATGTCAGTAAAGTGAGGTTATAACCATTTGATTAAGCATTCGGTATTTTGACTATAGTAAATTTAAGTATTGTGATAGTATACACCTAGTTACAATCAGTATACGTAAAATGCTCACCAAAATGCCTACTATTAGTGGAGTAATCTCGATAATTTTTCTCAAAAGAAATATTGGAAAAATACCTTTTTTTTAAGCCTATCCTCTATTATTAAAGAGTTTAATAGTTATAATTCATAAATAAAGTAACAAGATAATACAAATAGACGGAATTGAAATTTATTTAAAGAGTAACGTCAGACGGGTAAAAGAAGTTGAGAGTAAACTACGACGAGCCCAGTCACCGAGAAATTAACGAGAGACTCTGGAGTATATACTATATATATATATATATATATATATAAATAGCGGCGAAGCGCCACTACACTAACAGAGTATAATTAGTTTAGAGTAATTAGTCTCGCGCGGTTTCTCTCGTTCTCGTCGCTTACTAACCTCCCCTTTACTTCTACATTACAGCAACCCAACCTCACTCTCTTTATTCTTATTCTTTATCATCTTCTTCTTGGTTTAGTCTTCTCGACTTATTTCAGCTATTATCATTATCATTATTTTTCACGGCCTTGAAATAATCCTGAGATACAAATTAAAGACGAGCGTAGCAAGTGAACTGAGTTAGTAAACTTTTATTTTCCGAGTGTAACCTCTTTTCATAACATACAAACCGGAAGGACGTGTAATTGCACCTTTTGCAAATTACATTCTCAGTATTTAAAATAAATATTATTTATGCTGATTCCGGTTATTTTTATTCTCTTTTTTCGTATAAAACTCCGTCCTTAGATTGGGTACCAAGCGGCTCGATAAATCTCGCTGGAACCCAAACTGTATTATTTATTTTAGGAGATACTATTGTGATGCTGATGCATCGCTTTAAACCTCTTTGATCCTCTTTCGGGTCACCAAAAAGTCACATATCTTTTAAGATACTGCTCATTAGTCACGTCTGATAAAAATTTTTCGGGTTTATTAACATATAACAGAAACATTAAGAGCTTTCATGTGTGCGAATGATAAAAATTTTACCCTTTAAGTCAGATAAAGGAACAATTATTAATTTTAAGTACTTACTCTTTTAAAAAATCTGAAAAAAATATAACTAAAATTGGATTTTAGTGTCATTAATATTAATTATTTTCTCGAATTTGAATTCACAAATTATTCTGCCTATTAACAAGTACTTAACATTCTTAATTACACTAAACAACGTTATTAAAAATCCAGTTTACATAATCGTCGACTATTTCCATAAAACTCCGAAATCAACCTAGATGCATGCATAATTCTCAATAAAACTCTAATCATCCTGGAAACAAAATCACAAACAAGTCAGACAAGTTTCTTAGAGTTGATTGACTGACAACAAAAATCCGTATTATTTTAGTAGAGCATCTGATAAGCGAAAAAATTCATCGAGTAATGCCGGATTATATGGGAATTAGGGGAAAAAAAACTTCCGTTAACAAAAACAGTTCAATTAACTGGATTACGTGAAAAAAGTGAGGTTGTTACCTTAAATCTTTGAATTAAACTGGAAAAAAATCGAGTAAGAACTAGAAATCACGCCACCTACAACTAAGTCGTAAACATTGCTTTATAAATTACTATTTATTTATTTATAGATTTTTTTTATCAATCGTTGATTTACGTTAGATTTAATTGTTAGTTTTTTAAAACAAATCTTTTGATATTTCTGATCGAATGAGAATATTGATAACCTCAAAACTTTCAATTCAAAATTGATAGTTTTTTCAAAGCCGCCATGTTTTATTGGATCTGTTGTGGAACTAACCAGTTACTTGACAGAAACTCGATATTATACTGGCCAGTTTCTGGTTAAAGTCTAGTTGAACTGGCTAGTTACTGGCCAAAAACTCGATTTCATTTCTACTAGGGACACTTGACGAATTTAAAGAAAAATGTACTTTATATCTATTAAATCAGGAGTTTAATTTTAGACTTGATGCACAGATGTGATATGTTGATATGTTAATATATAATAACTAATAACATTGTTCAAAATTTGTATTAAAGAAATATGATCCCAAGAAGTTCGACTCCAGGATCGAAGCAAATAAATAAATCACAATTTTATAACAGGATAATTGTAAAACAAAGTGACGAACCTGAACACGTTGACGATGACGCTCTTGCTTTCGCTGACGTCTTTCCAATTCTTCTTTCCGCTCAATCAGCAGTCGTATCTCGGATTCCGCAAGCGAATCGTTGGATAATCGCTTCAATAGAGATGTCGGCTCTTCCTCTCCCTCACTGTAGCTGTCCACCAGCAATTCCGAATCACTCTTTAAAAATAGTTGTGATAAATAGTATCTAATGAATTCGATTATTCGACTATTGATCAAGACGAAGATGATCATGATGATGATCATCCTTGAAAAGCTATAAATAGTTTCCGGATAAAGGAGGATTTGTTACCTGCTCGGGAGGGGAATTCGGAGAACTTGTACTGGACGTCTCGACCAAAGAAACGTATTCGCTTACGCCGAATTCGTTTTTTTGTAGCTTCAGCACCGGTGTCTCAAGACCGCAAAGGAAAACTTGTCCGAAAAACAATATTTTTTGTATGCGTAAGCACACCTGGGCCACCTCCATATCCTCAGTCTTTTCGGCGTAAAATGAATCCTGGGGATTTGACATCAGAGGCGTGAAACCAGACAACGTTGCGTCCTCAGGTAGTTTTACCAAATTAAGTTCTAAAAAACGTTTTATTAATTTATGATGTTGATTTAAGTGATTCATGATTCACAATTTACAAATCAAATATTTGTTTAACTAGAACAATGAGCAACTTCATGGCCGAATAAAATTACAATTGCGGATTATGTCATCCAAAACTTTTGTTAATAATTTTTTCATAAAACCGGTTTATGAATTTATTTATTAAGATCGAATAGTAAGAAATTTTATTGATACTGACGAAAATGTCGTAGGTAAATTAAATTTTAGTATAAATCTGAAATTAGTAATAAAGTTGGTCGGCCCCTCGGCTGGATTAATGGAATTTACGGTCCAAGTGGCAATTACCAGGATGTACTCTATGACTAATAGAGGTGCCCCTATCGAGAATGATGACTAATCGTGTTATCTGTCGGTTAACGAGTAAAAAGAGAGAGGATACTCACCGTTCTCCCGTCCAATGGCTTCACGTGCGTGAATAACTATTTTTCGCGGATAGGCCAGCTTTTCTAGGAGATTAACCATCGTCGCCAGTCGGCTCCAAGCGTCTCCTACCGGACTGGAATAAAAATATTATCAAGAATAAAGAATCAACCGAGCCGGAGATAAATATTTAAACAGCCGTTAATTATTTAGAACAGTGAAAAGGTCATTTGGAATAAGACAGTTGAGAATCTTGAGTAGATGATAGACCTAAGGCTCCGCTCGGTGAGTCCGATTCGTCTCGGCGGCTGTCGTCCTTGCCAAGGCGACGCTTGACTCACGTACACGTAATTGTTAATCGTTAACGAGAAACAATAATTAACTTATCCAGCCGGATAGTAATGGTTGCGCAAACCCGTAAGATTTTTCTCCGTCTCAGTTACACTCATTTAACGAATGCTAAATCTTAAATCTAACTCTCTTGCTTTTAGTGTCCCTCCTTTTCTAGGTCTACACCGGTCTCGGTCTTGCATCGGGAGTCGAGGGCCTTGGGACTCGTTTAATGGCCGATAGATTGCATCGCTCGGATGATCGCGTCTGCAGAAGCACAGCGCGGCAGCTCTGCCCTCTTCAAGTTCATCTTTTTATCCCTTTTTTCCCTTTTTTTTTTTTTTTTTTGGTTTGCTTCTCTATATCGACTTACCGGGGATCAGACTACTCCATTCGTCTCAGTCGAATTGAATCTCCGAGTTATTTTCTATAAGATTCATCTTTATTTTATTTCATTTTCGTTTATTTATTTTAACAAAATACTTTTATCTCACTTCCAAGCCCAAGTGATTTTATTTTAAGTAGATAAAAAAAATAAATACTCTCAAAGGTATATAATATATAAATATAACCTGTAAATTGTAAATCCGAGAGGATGTGGATCATCCATAGCGGCAACCGTGACCTACGATTCAACGCATTAATTTAAATCACGTTCAACTGTGCCTACTCTATCGTACACAGATGACAGAGCGGTTCACCAACCTCTGTCATATGTCATACGGATTAATATCTCTCGCCAAGGTCGATTAGCGTGACTAGTTACTGGCGTCTAGGTTATTCCCCGATCATTTTTAAGCCCCTCATTTAACCCACCACAAACTACTACCTACTGTTAACTTAAACCTATTCTTATAACCCAATAATTCTATCCTTATATTACGTAATTAACCTAAAAAATATAATCCTTACGGATAATAGTTTATTCACATTGACCATCTGAAGCGGCGATGACATAAAGCCAAAGCATTCAGAATTGTAAGCAGACAGCTGCGCCATCTGTCAGGACGCTAGCGTAACTTAGTATTACCAACAGAGTTCCTGTTAGGGAAAATAGTTTTAAAAGTTTAAAACCAATTATGACCTCAACTTCGGAAATTCCCGAGTTGTCCGGTACACTCTGGTTTAATTGTTAATTAAGGAAACCACCTGATTAGTTTACCTCCACCTAAAACTAGTAATCCGATACCGCTAGGCGGTTCTGATAAACTTTTAATGAATAATTATCGATTGCGGTTGTTTTAATAATAAATTTAAAAAAGTTTAGTGTTTAATAAGTTTCAAAACTTACCCGACTCGATAATCTGTACAAGAGGGCGGTGGGTTCCAGACGGTACTGTGGCAAAGCATCCAGTCGCACCAGATCTGAAAAAAAAAAAAAAAAAGTATTAAAGAATTTTAATAATAAATTACAAATTAAACGGTTAGTTTTTGTTGAGATATTAAAAGCTGCCCAGGAAGAAATACATGTTAATATTTCCCGGACAGTAATAAATATCTGAGATGTGTATGTGATGTATTTGCGAATACTGTTACCGCATACCTCTCACCTCATTCTGTCTGGCTTATCGGGGATATTAATGACTCTGTTGGTTAGTAACTAAATTTAGACTATTATTTAATATTTATGTATCCACCCTCGGATGAATTTTATCTTAAAACACTGCAGTGGCATTTGAAATATCTCAATATTCTCCGTGAAAAAAAATTTATCCTTTAAAAAACAATAAACCAATAATAAATAATCAAGATTCCCGTTAACAATCCGATAGATCAAGATCTCGATCAAGATTGGTGAAAAGATTCCCGCTAGATTCGCTGATGAGTCTTTTCTCTCTTCAATTTAAAATAACAAAAAAGCGCAAGTTGTTTTAAAACTTTTTTTTTTTTTTTTTTTTTTTTTTTATTATAAACAAACACGCGTTGAAAGTCCCTCTAACACAAGATGAAATGCGAATGGTATCTCTATTGGCAAGCTGCCGAACGTAGATATCGATCAAGTATCGGGAAAAGATAGATAAAGCGAATCTATCTATCTATCTCTTTCTCATGGATTCTCTTCCGCGGCGGGATAATCGCCAGTGAGAAGAGAGATAAAATAATAGAGAGAGAAAAATGCCGGTAGGAATCTATCGAGCACCTACAATGCAGACATAACTATCTTCGTCTTAGTCTTGTGAGGGGTCGACGGGGTTTTCTTGTTCTTATTCTCAGTTCGAGTTGTTCGTCTTCTTCCTCTTGTTATTCCCGGTTGTTGGCTTACACAGTAGATACTTCTCATCGATTCTCTAATGTTATAGATGGACCCTACACGCATTCGATAGGTGCATTAATCGCACCCGCTTTAACGTCGTTGCATAATAAGCAGACGTAGAATAAGAGCAAAAGGTATGAATAACTAAGTATAAGCCGAGATATAAAATAAATAAATAAAATAATATGTACGTGGATTTTAATACATTGGCCACCTAGCAGGGATCATCGTAGGTGCAACTCTAAAACCTTCGGGTTAATAAATCCTGGCTTAAGAATAGCATTCGGAGGAAATCGGATCGAAGGTAACTATGAAATTAAAGTGCTGCTAACGCTGAGAAAGGTTATTAATTTTCAATTCTACGTTCATCCTTACTCACGAATTCATTAATAATGTTCCATCAGATAACGCACAACATCTGAGTTACATTATATGGAGAAATAAGAAGAACTAGTTAGTAGGCAAAAGGATCCTTACCTTGATAGTCGGCAAGAGGACCTGCATGTCTTCGTCAACAATCAGCCTGGGACGTTCCTTTGCCGCTTTATCCAGTTCTTCTCTTAGAAGCGCGACACTTCGCTCGAGAATCAAGTTGAACATCTGGAGCGACACCACTAGGGCGCGTTCCTGTACTTCTGAGCGGTACCCCTGCGCCATTTGGGAATCTGAAACAGAATAAAGCTGGTTGGTTAGCAAGATACTATAAATAATGAGTAGATATTTTGAAATGGCTGAGAATCTAGGGACAGGATGAAAACTCCTCACGAATAGGCTTTTCATTATCTTGTATATCCATCGAGGATAATCGACATATTCAACATTTCAGCGTGCCCTTTCATCCCGCAGCGGCTATCGAGAAAGATGTAGCCTCGTAGCTCTTTACTCTGGGATAGTAGAAAGAAGGAAGAATATACGCGAGGTTGTGTTTACGAAGGTGACATTGCCCGCGGTCTCTTTCATCCGAAGGAAATACCGTCCATACTACCGATGCTGTTTGTTACTCTCCGGAATCAAGTCTCTGAAGATTTTGCCGATCACTAAGTAAATATTGCAAATACCCTGAACATTGACTTTTAAAGCCGGAACATTCATTAATTTTATCTACTTTATACATATATAACTTTTTGGTAATAGTTAGTTTTTAGAAATTCCGACAGGTGGCGCATGGTCGCTATATTTTCTCCTAAGTAGAGAGTTAACTTTCAGGATATAAGTAATAAATTAAAAAAAAAAAAAAAAAAAAACGTTATTTTTTTCCTATAAGGAGAAGAGCGTTGCCGTGAAATGAGAATAATTTTCTTAAAGATTAAAATTAGTTTATAGGATGTTCGTGAGGCGCCTTGAGAGTCTCGGCGTGGTTACTACCAAGGTGTCGTTAAATAATTCAATTGGCTTCGTTGAAACGTTATAAGTTATAATTGACCCTTGAGCGTCTTCCTGGAGGGTGATATTTACTCAGATCACTTGTTGGCCAGCCCACTCAGACAACGACGAGACATCACCAAGTATATCTCTTGAGTCTATCAGAACGCCCTGCTGTCAATAATATGAACGGGCCAATCGAGGTGGTTATTATCAACCATCTCATTCCCTCATACTCGGTTATTTATTTTTCATTCACTCTCAGCATTAACTCATACAGGTTTTATTTTCCACTATTAAATATTCATCATCTTTTAATTCACATGATGGCTTTTTAAAGTAAAGTTAAAGGCAACGATCGATTTTATTATTTCTTAACAGAAACAACATCAAGTAAATAAATATGAGGTTAAACGGTTTACTCGTGTTGCTTCATTTAACTTGTCGCATATAGTTATTTAAATATTTTAATTCATTCCAACTGAATGAGTTTACCACCGACAATAATATACATAAAATTCCCCTGTATAGATATTAAAATTAATTAAGTTTATCGGCAAGTTAAATAAAGTGGGTATGATGATTGCGGGGCAATATCAATTCACCGTTAAAGTGTTCTCGTTAAGGTGCCTTGATGAAGAACGCCTTGACGTGAATATATACTTTCGCCTAAATTGATCTTCCTACCCAGACACCCTTTCGCGATACCGTCAAGATCGATTTAATGCATAACGTCTCTGTGCGGTGGGATTTCAATAAAAATCACCGGAAAGACCGGCTTTTCAATATCAATATTATCTCCTTACACTTATACTCCCCCTTCACCGACAAGATCGTTCTTTGATCATATATAAGAATAAATTTCAAGTTTGTTAATTGTCAATGGGTATAATAATTTTATTCAACGATCGATTTAATCGCAGATTGTGTAAGATAACTCTTAAAACGTATCATTTGACGAGCACGATGACGAAATATTCGTGTCGCTACATTACTCACTGGGATTTATCATGAAAAGAATTTATAATTTACCCTATAAATTTATTTTCCTCTATAAGCATTGATAACCTGAAGGTAATCGGGCGCCATTTTATGCTCATGAGATCGTGTTTAGTTTTTCGAGGATTTTTCATTTGATAGATTAGAGCTAGAAGAGGGGAATTGTTTATTGAGATCCAGTAAAAAAGGGTAGTTATATGGTTATATATATATATGAGGAGAAGAAACTCCCAGATTATAAAGTGGTATAACTCGGAATGAGCAATGAGCAATGGTAATGTAACTACTCAACTGCTCGTGGTAGAAGGCGTCCGATTACGATATCCCGCTCGGCATGTGAGTGCTTAGGAGATATATAACTCGCCGGAAATACCTTGAAGCCAACGACCCAGGAGACAAATAAGCGTGATGATCATCACGCGATATCTTCTACAACAACTTTTGTCGTTAATTTTAGCAAGAAAATTCAACTCAAGTCTATTTTAATCCAACCTGTTTCCGTTTGTTATTGCAAACGGAAATAAATTATGGTAATGCTCCATATGATTACGATGAGAAAGATTTGGTTGCTTAAATCTCTGCTTTTTGCAACAATTCTGACGAGCTCAAGACGGCCTTGACGAGGCCTTGCGAGGTCACCGACTTGCCGCGACACAGCTTATTTTCTGCTGGTTCATCTCTATCAAACTGCTCAATCAGATCTTGGAGATTCTGGTCCATAACACGTTGATTTGATATTGAATTCTGGCTACGAAAACTTTTGAGATATTAACTTACTCCAGTAGCCTTGAACTCAAAAGAGCCATAAACTTTAATAACACAAAGTTAACAGCAGATAAATTCGTGTCGTTCTAAGAAACTAAAACCTCTTTTCTCGATTTACTTTACTTACTGAGGATTTTTTTAGCTTCCTCGCCGCTTCTTGTGTGTAATTTTTTCTTTAACGCCTCGTCAACGATCGTGGCCTTGCGAACGAAAATCTTTAACCAGAATATGTCATTATAATTGTAGAGTATCTCGGTGGTGGATTCTGTTAGTTAGATCGCGTGTTTGATGAGACACCCCGTCAAGTAAAATGCACGTAGTTTATGTTAACGCAAATAACTTACAAATTATTTTAATTTATAAAAACATCTTTAGCATTGAGCAACACCTTCGAGACACGTAAAACGACAAAAGAAAAGAAATTAACTAAAAGCAAATTTGTTTTAATCGTTCACAAGCGTAATTATCCCAACAAAAAACATAAAACTTGTTCAGTATCCATTTAACTTTTTAATTTGAAAAGTTTCGTAATCCAAAAGATAATTTTTCAATCATCAATGACAAATGGACGTTTGATTTTTGTTAAATCGGTAAACCTTTAAGAACCCAAGAGTTTGTTCTATCGTCATTGGTTATTCATTATGGGAATTCAATTCACAAGATTTCTGCGCACGAACGGACATCGAGATAACGCCCTTAAAGTACAAAATAATCTCACGCACACGATCTCTGATTTATTTAAGACAAAGATGTGCGAGGAGCGTGCTAGTTCAATAGTTTGCTTGTTTTTTTTTTTTTTTTTTTTTTTTTTTTTTTTTTTTTTTCACGTTTTATAAAGTAAGTGGAAGATAATACTTTAATTGTCGTAGATATCGATGACAACAAATAATACTGATGCGATGAGATATTGAGTAAAAATGATCGCTAGCTAGATAAATTACAACTTGTTCGTTCTGGAGATTCGTTTCTTATGGAGGTAACAAAAAATAAAAGGAAAGGTGAAGCGGAGACTGAAGATAATGACCAGAAGAAGTGGTAAAGGTAGCAAAGAGAGATGACCACAAGTACAAGTCTGGGTGCGTTTTAAAAGATTTACTGTAGAATAGAAGGGAAAAGGGAAAAGGGAAAAGAGAGCAAGAGCATGCTGCTCATCGTTATAGGTTAAAACGTAACTTCTGTAACGTAACCATACATTTATAATACAAAGTGTAAGTGTAATATGTTGTATGGTGTATGTTTAAATAAAATAAAAAGTTACAAATTTAACTAACAGTCATTAGGGGAATTTCTTTAGCAGACCGGTGATTAAGGATCCTCATATACTGGTTTTCTGGTTATTACTCAACTTTACCAGCTTCTGAGAATGATAAAATAATTGAATTTGTTTTTAAAGAAAAAGGATTACAAGAAAGTTACATTGGCGATGTTACCGTTTGACGGGATATTAAAGAATCAAACAGTGAGCTTAAGAATTTTCTTATGCTTATGCTTATGTCGAATCCTTAAAACAACGACCTTGGTATGTCAGTTCCAAGAAACGTCGAATCGATTAGCCTCGAATAAAACAACCAGTACATTCTCTCCTAGAATTATGTATATAGAAAGATAGTAACAGTGTTGGCTTAAGCTAGAGGCTCCTGCTGGAGAAATCAACAAGAATAAGAAGATAAAAGAAGATCAAGATGATACTGAACAAGACCAACACCAACACTCAGAAGTTTAAGAATAAGATGATGATGATGATGATGATGATGATGATGATGATGATGATGATGATGATGATGATGATGATGATGATGATGGTGATGATGAAGAACAAGTATTTTCACCGCGGCTGTTCATTCACCCGACCTTCACAAGGTCACAGGCTTCCGAAAGAAAAAAAAAGCGAAACAAGTTGATGGCGCAGAAAAAGAGACTGTAGTGCGAGAGGGAGGAAACTCTACGAATAGTGTGCTACAGGAAGGGGTCTAATCAACGCCTGGCGTCATGCTCCAGGGAACACGCTCTTACTCTGCAGGAAGACGGTGGGCAAGCAAATAGAAGAGGAGCCTCGCAAGGACACGAACAATTTAAAACTCTTTCATTTAAAAATTCTTTGCCGTTTCGTTTGGTTACATTGATTTAGTACCCAAACAAATGATTCCAACTGAAGAAATAGTACAAATAGTCTTCGAGGATTACGTGCTGGTGAATCAAAGAAATTTTCTCGCGTTCCTCCAGCCCTGAAGATGTGACACTTCTATCCTTGTTAGATTTGCCCGGCGTTCTTCCTCAGATTGTAGCTTCTTCCTCGGTTTCTATTTCTTCTTCAGCCGTAGGTGATTGCGCGCATGCACCAGAGGGAACGTGTGTCGCCCGTGCGTGTCGTGCGTACAGTTAAAAATAACACTTTCCGAGATATTTATAGCTATCACCCGTGGTTGGAGGCAACGAACTGGTACGAGGTACGAGAGTACATAGTTATAGCTGTGTGCTCTTTCCTCAGGATTCTCGTTGCTGGATGAATAAAACCCAAGCGGTTACCATCTCACTCGAGTAGGATCACTTTAAAAATACGATAAGAGGTAACCGGTCCAAGTCCTCAACGAGGGCTCTGATGCACAACTAGAGCATGGAGTGAGATAAATAGGAATACCGAGGGATACCCTCTCATTCTTTAGATCGTTTGTTTGTTCAAGTTACTTCCGTAAGAGATTAAGATCATAACTGAGGAGATGCGGATTTTCTTCGAGGTAAGAAAGGCTGTACTTTGGTGCAGTGATGCAAGTAAATATCCCCGGACAAAATATAAATCTTTATGGTACCAAATGTCATAATTTTGCTCTATAAAAATTATTATCCTGAACGGTAGATCACTTGGATTTGTTCAAAAATTTGTAAAAATGATTATCCTGAACAGTGAATCACTTGGATCCAAAGCTAACTTTAAAAACAAACAAACCCATATCCTGAGTATGATTATTGTTGCGTACCCTATCGCAGGAAAAGCGTAATTTGTAGTGAAAAAAATGTTTAAACAAAATGTCGGGCATTGAATGGCGAATTGATTGTTAATATGTTATGTAAATGGGCACGATTAACTAATTGCATGTATTGAGTCACGGAGGAAAGTATTATGGAGTTTTGATTGGAGGTTTGTTAATATTTTCTCGGTGGATAATGCCTCGGTGGATCACTCGAGTAATGGCGAGCACGAGAAGGAGAACTCGAACGTGAACGTAAACGGGAATGGGAAAAGGATTTTGTATTATATATTAGATAGACGAGAGTAAGAGGAATAAAAAATTATGGGGAGAGGAAGAAGTGGGTGCATTGCGCTCGAAGCGAAATGGCCTTGACGTTAGGCTCCATCGGCGAGGGCAAGGACGACCGCCGAAGCGTATTTTTATTGGTGAGTTTTTTTACTTTTAACATCACTTGTTGGTCTCTTCTTGCCACCCTGTATCGCGCAATCGCAATCGCAACCGCACCTACGACTACTAACTTACGACCATTACTTGTTCGCTAATTTTTTTATTTTCCTTTTATTGCAGTCTTATATCTCCTCATATCTTATCTATTTATTAAATTATATTATAATCCCGTGGGTGGTAGGGAAAAATAATTCAGGAAGCTTTTCTATTAATAATAATCGTGGAATGCACAACGCGGAATATTTACTCAGTGAGAGGTTATAATTTGCACCAAGCGTACAAGCAAACAACGTATGTTCTTTAAACGTTGAAAGAACTTTTTTTTCTAACGATTGTCGAATGCGTCACTGGATGACTGGTTTGTAGACTTGGTAGGTATTATTTGCTTATGGTGTCTAACTCTGCCAAGAAACCAAGTAAACAGTTAATTTTTATTTGGTAATTCGCTTTGTTGAGTTAACGGATTCTTAGTTTGCTCAAAACAGTATAACGCCAATTCGGATCTAAATAATGGATCCTTCTTCAAGCTCTTATCTCCATAAAAAGCTTTACCGTTTCGGCTGTTGCGATCCTCCATTTTCGATAAACAATTCTGGATACAAGAGATAACTCGAGGAAATAGAAAAGCATCCTTCTTTTTTTTTTTTCTGATTCAGTATATAAGTACGTTTGTTTTATTTTGTTGGTATCAATGTTTACCGGGTATCGACTCACCACTCAGCTCTAAAGTTTCATGGTATATCGACGTAGTTATATGTAGGGCCATTAAATTACGGTAGTCTGTCGAGGATAGGGGCTGCCAACTGAGAAAAGAGATACCTAAGAAAACCAGACGATACCGGACGCGCATTTATATCGATGCATTAAAACTCAAACTCGATTTTCTAAGCTACTGTTCCAGGATGAGTATTTTATACTCTGGTGTGCCAAACAAAAACAAGACAGACGCTATAAAATAGCATACCCAATAGATTTACCAGCAGTAAATAGTTACCGGATAACAAAAGACCCTTTAAATTAACTCGACCTTCTTGGTCATATACATTCTATTTAAGTAAGGACTATAATCAATGTTTTATGCTTCGACGATCATGCTAAAAAGCTCCAGATCATTTCCATTTGTCAATAGCACTTGTTCCCTTGATTCTCGATCTGATTTGGTATTTCGTGATGTTCTAGGTATTCATCCAACACTATGTTTTCATAACCGTACTTTAATAATCCAAAGGTGGTAGCTTGAATTATAAATTACACATTTCGTATAATTGCTAACTGTATGTACAAAGCGTTGAATGATACCATTCACATCCGTGCATTTTAGATGTTTCTGAACAAAAATTTTTCTACGGGCCATTAGATTCAATCGATTTTGGCAACTTCTTATTGCATTATACTAAATGTCCATTTAATGTAATCGGATTTCATCAAAAAGCTTCATAAAGGTAAATCCATAAATAACGTGAGACTAATGGTCCCATGGTAGAGGTGTATGTAGATGTAAATGAAATGAACGTTAATTGGTAAGGAAACACCGGCAGTTTGCAAAAACTTCCGGCACCAATTATCCTTGTAACCTCATACACCGTTATGCTAGTGGGATCAACAGAAACTAAAGTCTGGATGGGATGATCGGTCCATGTTACCACAGAAAACGACTATGCACCTTCATAAAGGTCAACACATCACGAAAGCTTCCTTGGCAAGTGGCAAGCCAAGCTAAGTTAAGGCCCAGCCTCAGCCGCTTTCAACCTACCCATTATAACTCGGCTCTAATTATCGATTTCTTATACATAATTTAATAAAATTCTTGGTAATATCTATAATTATCAGGATCCCTGGTAACAATAATAAAATTATTCGGTTTTATCGGAAAACGTCAACGTGAGGGCTAAATATAGCCCAACTAGCGACAGTGTTATTAATTTAATGAAACACTGAGTGTGACGGGCGTCTCGACTATCTCGGAAATAATGGCTAATGCATATATCGCTTCCAAAGTTATCGGGTAAATGTATGACAGGACTCGTCAACTTGTCACAGGTCAACGAACTTGTTCAATATAATTGCATATTCATAATCATTTAATATTGTTTCTAAAAGCACTTCAAAAACTCCACTTTTTTGATGAAACTTTGGCTCTCTCTATTTTTTAAACAAATAGATCATCGAAATTCATCATCAAAAGCCAACTTTTGAAAGGATATATTTTTGATCCATAAAAATACCATTCCATGACTCATTAGAACTCGTTCCTGTTTGGAGGCCTGGATTTTTCGTTCCCCATTAAATCTTCATAATTAATGCCTTTTCCTCGGCTATAAAGGATGACTATAAGTATTAAGTATAAATAACTTAATAAATATGATCCGTATATAGTGTATATCATATCAAAGAAGCAACCGGTGAAGAGGTTGGCCTCGGGAATATTTACCCGGCGATGAAGAGGTTAATATTTCGTTTCTGCCTAAAGGGTTGCTGTATTTCAGCTAATTTATACCTTATACCTTATACCTTCTGGGATATTTTAATGGGCATGTTATTTTTGGGCCCAGCAGGACACGGTACGTGTAATTGCCGTGATGGCGCTACAAGACTCAAATATCTTAAGCGATATATGTCCAGTATCTTCATGAATGCATATCGAATTAAGCGTTACATTAACCTTTAGTTTTTCAGGTTTATCAGTTCCGGTTTTTGTTAGGATATATAGGCTAAAGCCCGTCAGATCCCTCCTATCTGACAGCAACGATCTCAAGTGCAACTGAAAGTCCTCGAGTTACTTAAAAGCCACCTCTCCGCTATAATGTTATGCCTGGACTGGTGCCCTAATGTCTATAATCTCCATCTTGAGGCTCCATTGTGGCAAATATCTTCCCGTCAACAAGCTGCCCACGAAACTAGATCCATTATCGTGCATTCAGCAAAAGGATAACCAACCTCTCCAGCGTAAATTTGTACCCACAAAAAGGGTACGAGAATTTATTGGCGATTGATTTACTGTTGGGGCTTTTTATCCACTGGGAATTTATAAAGACATTACAAAATGCTCTGAAAAGCGGAGGTATATCTTGAGCGCTTGTACCGCTTAATCTTGAGCGACAAATTTATCGAGTCTGGTTTTATCCAAGTTACGTGTAATGCACATTCGTGCAAGTTAATTGCCAAATTAATTCAGACATAAAAAATTATTTAATACCTTATGGCTGAGGACGTGTGGCAGGATCTTGTGAATCAATAAAAACGCTCCTTAGATCTGGTTGGCAATGTCTTTAATATTATATACCCCGAGAAAAGAGAAGAGAAGAAGCAGAAGAAGAGATATACTATATTATATTATTATTAAGTGTATAATAAAACGTGGCGACTCCTCGCTGCGTGGTTATATGTGCCCAACGATGAAAACAAGTAAACGACCTTCTTGTTTAAGAAGACGGTGGCGCCGTTACGGCACATAACAACCAATCCGCGGGTATACGCAGGGTGGTTTAATGAATTACCTGAGACATCTTGCGATAGTCATTTCTGCGGTTATCTAGACACAGCGATCAGCTTCGTCTCTTCATCATCTTCTGAAGCTCAACCAGTGTGATACTACTACCAGCATCACTATCACCAGAAGCTCACGATCATTACGATTAAAAATAATAATAAAATAAAGTTTATGGACCCACGGGATGTCTTTTCATATCAACCGGGATATTTCTTACCCTGTTGTTAATCATATAAATATTTTATTTGTTGCTTTGGTCCGGCCATAGTTATTCTGGCACACTTATATATCTTGCACGATAAGCAATAATTCATTGGCCTATTAACTTGGAATAATCATTGCATAACAATGACTATTAAGTTAACCGCGAAATTGAAATCACTGTTCGTACCGTTAGGACAAATGTCTATTATTATAGATAATCGAATGTCCATAACCATAAAATACCCAATAAAAGTAACAATAAAACACCTAAGGGAGTTTTTGTTTTAAAATAGTTTATAGTAAAGTCGTTAGGATCGACGATATATTATAATTTAATTATGTTGAGACAAGTGATGGGGAAAAGTAATGATTTATTAAATATATCCCGTGGTAGAGTAGTTCCCTCTGTGCTTCTCACTTTTATTCTCCGTTCGTATGAGCCAGCCTCGTATGAACAAGATTTTATCGAAAAGATTCACCAGCATGGAATTACCCGTCTGTTGCTGGTGCCAGGGCGTCGCGGCGCCACCATCTATTTTATATTCTTCCTTTTTTTTTTTCCCAGAGTACATCGCGGTAATCCTTATCCTTTTCTTTGGTATACTTATTTTCCTGGGTATGAGTATGCATTGCTATGGGGAGTTCTGAGTGGTAGCCACTCTTCATTTGCTTAAACCAGGAGTAGGAAATGCAATACAACTTACAAATGGTAATTGAAATCGTAAACACCGTCCGGTAATCGTCTATTGAGTGTATGCAGATAATGGCACACCCAAGTTTGTTTACGATTTATTTATAATACATCATAACCCTTTTTCACTTGACCCCCCCCCCCCCGAGAGTCTATTATTTTTTTATAACTTTTCTAATGCATCAGCTACGCATATTTGTGGTTTACCGTTTTCAATTCCACTGGCTAAAGAAAAAGTTATTAAAAAAATAATAACTATACGGAATTCTCAAAAATTTCACATTATTATTATCCATATTATTAAGAGAATAAACAAAATTTTGTGTCTAGGATTGAATTTGTGAGTTTTCAAGGTTTTATATCATTCTCACCAATAATTAATTTATGATAAGTATTTAGGCTGCATTCGAAAATATCTCTAGATGCATAATTAAAAAATGACCTTGGATCTTAAGAACTATTGACATTTTTAAAGATATAAGCTCATCCCGATGTTACACTCGTCGAGACCTTTCATTTGAGTACCCACATCAATTTTTTATATATTTAGATTTTTATAATACGTTTATTACGAAAGATTCTAAAATTGAAATTTCGATAATTTACCATAAAAAAGAAATTTACTAAAGAATTCTGTGGAATTAAAAGGGAAATAATAAAGAACTGGTTGTAAATGGAATTTAAGTTTGAAGTTGTAAAAAATAACAGTTACATAAGTGGTATCTTAAAACGTTCACTCACCCTTAAGCTGTGTCGTCTCGATGGCAAACATGTTGAGAGCAAGAAGTTGAAGTAGCCGAGTCCCAGGAAGTGGAAGAGGCGAATGCTGCAACAGAGCTCGAAATTCGCGCAACATTTGCACACCAGCTTCTTGAAAAGTCTCCATTCTACAACAGAGTAAACATCGTATTTTAAAAATGATAAATATTGGATTGAGTGGGACGAATAAGAGCCACCTGGTTGAGAGTTGAGAGTGAAATTACACCTCGAGGAGGAGGAAGGAAGTGTAAGAGATAAAGATAACTAATTAAAGTGACAATGCTAACAAGACAGATTATATTCGGAATAAGTGGAAATAAAATACTCATACAGATACTTAAACTACAAGTTAAGTTATGAGCGCTCTTGATCCTCTTTGGTTCCCTAGACACTTTAGTTAACGCTCAGAGTAAGATATGTCCGGTTTAAAACGAGTTTGTAGCAACAGTGATACATTTAAGACGTTGTTTACGCTTAAATATTTGAATAATTTTGTTTTGTTGGTAATTAAAGTATCTGGAAGACACTAAGACCATCCAGAGCTGGATAGATACCCATACTTATGCTAGATGGGTAATTCTCGTGGCAATTAGAATAACGGAAAACGGCAACTAATATCGCCGTACATATTCTTCCAGGACGTGTACATTATATTATAAGCCGGCGTTCTATCTATGGGTTTTGCTACTTAAGTAACCTCCACCGTATTTTTCACCTTCTCGTGTTATAAGACTCTCCATCGACTATTTACCTTCATCTTAACCTTTTTATCCGACTAAAGTCTCTTGTAATATATGCGATTGGTCACTTTTATTTCTTTCCAGTGTTTGGCAAAAAATTTGACACTAAATTTTTATTACAAACAGGCCCAGAAAGTTTGCGTTTTTTCTTTATTCAAATTTGAGGTTAAACTAATAAATGATCTTTTATATTATGAGCTAATTTATATTATTAAGAGAATAAGAAAAATTTTGTCGTAATTAAGAAATGACCTTGTATCTTGTGAACTATCGACATTTTCGAAGATATAAGCTCATCCCGATGTTATACTCATTGAGACCTTTCATTTGAGTACCCACATCAATTTTTCATATATTTTATATATTTATATATTTCACAAATACCATATATATATATAATATATAAAAAATGCAATGTGGGTACTTAAATGAAAGGTCTTGATGAGTGTAAAATCGGAGTGAGCTTATATCTTTAAAAATATATATATATATATATATATATATATAAAATATATGAAAAATGCCATGTGGGTACTCAAATGAAAGCTCTTGATGTGTGTAACACCAAGATGAGCTTATATCTTTAAAAAATGATCAACTAACTAAATTTAAACTTTTGATCGCATCAAAAGTGACTTGAATCTTCAATAAGATATAACAAAATTAACAGAATGCATCAGTATCACTGCAAGACCTTAAGTCACGTTGTTGAATTGAGCGGAACGAATGATAAAAGAAGACGCTTAAAAGTTGTACAAGACCTTGGTCTCCATCGACACTCTCTCAGTCATATTCAATTCTATTTTTCTATCGGCCGTCCCCCTGGCGGTCTGTTCCTTTAAACACAGACTCCTCGGTTATCTTCCCACAGCCCCAACGGGCAACACGCCGTACAGTGGCAAATTTACGGGACATAACGTCTTACTCTTAACTCGGCCCCTTCTCTCAGCCACTCATGCTTTTAATCTTTTTTAATTCGTGACGTAACCCAAGGCGCATTGTACTTAACAGATCACAATTAATCACCTTACAGAGGTTAGTTTTTAAGTCGGCATATTTAAAATAAAAATTCCCGGTAAATTGTCTCTTGAACAAGTAGCCAGTAAAACTAAATCAGTGTGTAAAAGGTATTTTGTCGAGGATTAGATTAGAATTAATGTGTTGTATCGATAAACATACATACATACATACTTACAATATACAGATCGTGCAAGGGGTTAGGTTAGAAATTTTCTTGTTCTCAAGTGATTGGTTGCCCGATGTGTCCAAGTGCCGTTAGATCAACCTCGTAGGTATCAACCTCGTAGGCTTGGGGACTTTTGATCGCCCGCCGAATGCTGCTTTAACTACAACGGTGGGAACGCAACCGGCCGGCCATTGGATGCAAGTGTAAACGCTCTAATGGAATCCGCGGAGGACTAAGACTAGGACGCCATTAGACTTTTTATATTCTTTTGGACATTACACCGACATCTTGTGTTAAATCGTAGCCTTTGCTGCACAAATTTCTTTCCCCTATCGCTGTCTTTGTCTTTGTCTCAACTTCGGCTAATTCGTATTTAAGCATCGTCTATCGTCGCTAAAACTCTTAACCTTAACCGACTATTTGTTGTTATAAGGTAATTATTGTCCCGACGATGTTGACATTAAGTGCGCTCTTCCTCAGCCATCATTGCCAGTTTTTTTTCCTAACTCATTTTCTTTGCGTGCCGTATAATAATCCCACGGACATTTGCTAACGATAAAATATTTTAATATTCTATATAAGTCCCAATTATTGACATTAGAGACAAAGTTATGATTTGATTTGTTTTTAAGCAATCAAATATCAATATCGTTGAATTTTTTTTGTGGTAATGTTTCAAGTAATGTTTTAACTAATCAAATTTTTTAAAATTATAATCACTGATATTTACTAATTAAATAGATTGCTTATTCTTATTTATCCAAACTTATTATTAAATAATGAATTTTATTAAAAATAATTAAATAAATGATTTTCAATGATCTTTAAAAATGTCAATAGTTGACAATATACAAGGTCATTTCTTAATTATTGACATTTTTGAAGACATAAGCTCATCTTGGTGAGCTTATTTAGGGTGTCAATATTTAGACTCCTGTCAATAATTAGGGCTTTTACCTTATATCAATCATATTTTTCGATTGTACTCACGACTCCTCGTTTTCTGCTCTCGAGTCTCCGCTATTAAAGTTTAATCCACCCTCGCATTTTATGGAATCTCGTAAAGTTATAAATTTATTAAAACTCGAGCCTCCTTTTTCAGCGACAATATTGCCAACTCACTGGTATCATTTATTGTTAAATTATTTAAAACAACTTCTTTCAATACCAAACTCTTGTTCCACTCGTACTGCCGCTTTTTTCGCTTCCTTGTTTTCTTCTTTATGCCCCTTATCCGAGCGTTTTTCTCCATAACTTATTGTCTTTAATGTACACAATGTATTATACACCTCTTCCAAGCGATAACTTTATTTTAAAGTCTTTTTTTTGTATGAAAATACACACTCAAGCTTCATCTGAGGTATTCTTAAGAAATGTTTACTTTTCTTCTGTCCGTATTATCGAGAAATGGTACAATAGTTTCAATTCTTGCAACAGGAACTTTATTTTCTTGGATTTTTTTTTTTTAATAATCTATATTATTAAAAGAATAAGTAAAATTTTGTGGGTAGTGTATTTATATTTCTAGATACATAATTAAGAAATGACATTGTATCTTGTTAACTATTGACATTTTTAAAGATATAAACTCACTCCGACGTTAAACTCATCGAGACCTTTCATTTGAGTACCCACATCAATTTTTTATATATTTTATATATTTATATATATCATATATATGTATATATGAAAAATATATCGAAAATCTAGGTGGGTACTCAAATGAAAGCTCTTGATGAGTGTAACATCGGAATGAGCTTATATATTTAAAAACGTCAATATTTAAGAAAGTACAGAGTAATTTTACAAAATTCAATATTTAACAAAGCAAAATTTCATCTATTTATAGTTCACAAGTCACGGCAGTCACATAGTGACTGCAAGGTTGCTAGTATAATTTATTTAAAGCCGTAAGATGGAATGTTATTAATTCCAATAGAACGCACACCTTAGATAATAATTACATAAAATTATCAAAGCGCATCTAATTCTAATGTAAAATAAAAATTGAATTTTTCGGAATGAAAAATCTCTTAGATGGTGTGTCAGATATTTGTGACTAACAAGTTTGCACTTTAGCGCATAACGGCTCAGGTTAGTACCCACCATCATGATCATAGATCATGATTCTTGACCCATAGAATTGCGTGGGCTGGGCGCAATAATCGTGCCACCATTCTCATGACCGTGCCACAATTATTACAACCTCATTCTGCCGAAAATGTTATAAAAATTTATTTTTTACGCATCTCTTCATATATCCGCCATCTTTTTCTGTTCCTATTAAATTGCCCAAAATTTTAAAATTGCCGCTTAAAAAAAATGGCGAGTGAATCATACGCTCTGCTCTAACTTCTGTTAAAAGGCCTATTTAAATTTTTTTTAACTGTCTACTACTTGAAAGAATTATTAATGAAGAGCGTTAAAAATAAAAACTAACCAACAAAATGTAAATGGTTCAGCAGCACGAATAAAGGTAAACACGCACGCAGACTTAACTCGTGGCGCCAATAATGTCGCATGATAGCCGTGAAGGGCGCGAAAAATTACGTTGAATAACTATCGCGCAAGACAACTAGACATTAGAGGTTAAAAACGATCCTTATACCTTATTATTACGCTAAATTATTATTATTATATATTATTATTATTATTATTATTATTATCATCGGAGTCGTTATTACGATCATTATTAATGGTAAATAAATATTTATACAATAACTATAAATAGCAATTAATTTAAATAATCGTCGATATATCTTGGACATATAAATATAAATAACTTTAAATAAATTAAAAGGCATTAAACCAAAGTTAGTATCTTTAAATCCTACCAAAGGACACTTAATGGAATGGATTATCAGTGAAACAATTAATCCGCATGACACGATCATGGATTAAATCACCAGTCTAATAGAAATGTAATCCAACTGGTTTTATCTTATTTACGAGATCTCTTATTCGAGAGCGCTTTCAGTATGACTC
This sequence comes from Cotesia congregata, assembly GCA_905319865.3. Classification (NCBI taxonomy): domain Eukaryota; kingdom Metazoa; phylum Arthropoda; class Insecta; order Hymenoptera; family Braconidae; genus Cotesia; species Cotesia congregata. Next base: position 18,388,689 of record CAJNRD030001119.1, on the reverse strand, counting down.
CTATTAAATATCCTGATTACTTGTTACTGCTTTATGTACGGATTCTTGTTCCCTTTATGTAGTAGTTAATTTAAATAATTATGATTGTAAAAACGTTTGTAACTCTTAAATCTTACTTAGTGTTTCAATTCTTAGTAAATTGTTGGCTATTTTGTCGGTAAAATGCCATTAGTAGATAGAATTATCTACTTTATAGTAAAAATCCAGTTAGAAATGTGCGGTGGCGCCATCTCTGAGTTCAAATCGGAACTAAATTATGTTACCGAGCCTAAAAGTACGGTTAAACAATTTTTCCGAGTCAAATTGTTATATCATTGTTAACTATTCAATAAAATCAATGAAATAAAATGTCTAGACCGTTAATTATCTACTATACAGTAAAATCTGGTTAGAAATGTACAGAGGCGCCATCTTTGAGTTTAAATCGGAACTAAATTATGTTACCTAAGTAAAATTTTTAAATAATTGAGAACTATTCAATAAAATCAATTAAATAAAGTGTCAAGATCGTTAAATAAGCCTTTTCCTTATAAGTAAACTCTAAAAAATAATAATGTCCTGTTAATATCCATTTACAGGGGCATTAAAACCGTGAAAAAGCTATAAAATCGGATAATTAAAATATCGGAGATATGTAACGATAAAACGAGCTACTTGTTATCCAAATAGAAAAAAAAAATGAATCCTTAAAAATTATGTAAAGTGTCTTACTAAATAAACGAGCGAGTTTTCATCGAGATTTTATACTTGTAATGGCCATCTTGACGGTAAAATGCTATCAGTACATACAACTGTCTACTTTGTCGTAAAACCCACTTAGAAATGTGCGGTGGCGCCATCTCTGAGTTTAATTCGGAACTAAATTATGTGACCCAGCTTAAAAGTGGGGTTAAACAATATTTTCTAAGTAAAATTGCTAAACCATTGCTAACTATTCAATAAAATAAATTAAATAAAGTGTCACGATCGTTAAATAAGGCTTTTATACTCGTAATGATCATTTTGACGGTAAAATGCCTTAAGTACACATAATTATCTACTTTATAGTAAGAACCCGCTTAGAAATCTGTGGTGGTGCCATCTCTGAGTTCAAATCAGAACTAAATAAAGTTACCCAACATAAAAATAGGGTTAAACGATCTTTCCAAGTAAAATTGCTAAATAATTATTAAATTTTTAATAAAATAAAGTGTCAAGATCGTTAAATAAGCGTTGTTATACTCCTAATGACCATTTTGACGGTAAAATGCCTTTAGTACACAGAATTATCTTCTTTATAGTAAAAATCCGCTTATAAATGTGCAGTGGTGCCATCTCTGAGTTAAAATCGGAACTAAATTAAGTTACCCCGCTTAAAAGTGGAGTTAAACAATCTTGCCAAGTAAAATTGCTAAATAATTGATAACTATTCAATAAAATCAGTAAAATAAATTGTCAAGATCGTTAAATAAGGCTTTTCCTTATAAGTAGACTCTAAAAAACTAATAATGTCCTGTTAATATCTATTTACAGGGTCATTAAACCCGTGAAAAAGCTATAAAATCGGATAATGAAAATATCGGAGGTATGTTACGATAAAACTCGCTACTTGTTATCCAACTTAATGAAAAAAAAAAAAAAAAAAAAACTAATCCTTAAGAATTATTAAAAGTGTCTTACCAAATAAACAAGCGAGTTAACTCATCAAGAGTTTATACTCGTAATCCGAAAGTCAATTATAAATCCATAATAACAATAATAATAAATATAAATATAAACATAACTATAAAGTCAATGTACTGTAGTTTTATAAGCACCCTATCAATTATTAATGAAAATAAATCTTTAAATAAGAGCCAGCCGGTTGAAGGTGACAGATTCAACACCAAGGAATTTATCCGGGAGATAAAAAAAACCCGTGGAAACAAGTGGGGAATAAAAAATAATAAAATGTACGGGATGAAAGACACAATGGCTAATCGACGACATGGCCCATCGTGTGTCCTAGCTCTGGAGTCGTCCAGTTGTCCAGTTGTCCAGTTGGAGTCCAGTTGTCGTTGGATGGACGTGAGGAATCCAGTGCTTTAACACACGTGCCCACCACTCACCTCTACCCTCTTTTAATCTTTCTTCTTTCTCAAACTTTTTATCTTTCTCTTTCTTGTTTTCTTATTGCTCTTAAGACGATACGATAGTCTTGAGCATCTCGTGAGTTTGCGGTGTCTGAGGATGTCCTTGAAGCGGGCGGGGTCGTCACACGATGCTACGGGTAAACGACCATCTTCGCTCTATGTATGTGTACTCACATGTGCCAAGATATAGATACAGATATAAATAAACTTATAAATAAAAAATTGTTTTTAAAGACTTGTACTTCAGCATTAACACTAACATTAACTTAACTTCAGTTTACGTTCTTCTTTATTCGTATCACGGCGACCATCTTGTAGTATTAATTCTTTTAATCTTCAATGGTGGTCATGTTAAACCATTGGTGCATTTAAATGTTATACTTTAAACTTGTAATTTTATAAATTAAACAGATCAAACTTGTTTAAATTGTAATATCTTATGCTTCAGTGATTTTCATAGATCATTATCATTTAACCAATATTATATTGATAATCTCTGTAATTTATTTAATATCTTCATCTATATTATTGAGACAGTAAGAAAAATTTTGTGTCCAGGATAGTCATTTAATAACATCGGTTTTTTTTTAGTGGATTTTAGTGTAATTGCATTCTAGATAGACAATTTATGATGATATTTAAGCTGCATTCGAAAATATCTCTAGATACATAATTACGAAATGACCTTGTATCTCGTGAACTATTGACATTTTTAAAGATATAAGCTCATCCCGATGTTACACTCATCGAGACCTTCCATTTGAGTACCCACATCAATTTTTCATATATTATATATATTTATATATATGAATATATGAAAAATATATCAAAAATGCATGTGGGTACTCAAATGAAAGCTCTTGATGAGTGTAACACCGGGATGAGCTTATATCTTTAAAAACGTCAATAATTAAGAAAGTACAG
>CAJNRD030001119.1:18359738-18385599 GCA_905319865.3 Cotesia congregata | reverse complement strand
AAATGAAAGCTCTTGATGAGTGTAACATCGGAATGAGCTTATTTATCTTTAAAAATATCATATAAGTTGACAAAATACAATATAATTATTTTTTTTATTTTATAACTTTTGCTATGATGTAGATAGCACAAATAATCACAAAAAAAATTTACTCATAAATAATAAAAAAATATTCAAAAAATAAACTCCCAGGTAGTAAATTTAGTTCTAATTTTGAACACTGGGTGGCGCGCGTATTAATTTCTAAAATCCGCCATTTGAATTCTACCTCCGCCATCTTGTCAAGCATTATTAAAATTTTGAAAAGAACTTGATTTAATTAAAAAAAAAAACAAGTTTTTAATCTAATAAAAAAAGTAATTTAACTTGTTGATAGAATTGTTAATTAATTAAATACAAACAGGCGTTATATAATTAATAATAAACGACGGGAATAACAAAAAATAAATTTAATGAGTATAAAACAGTTGGTATGTAGAATGCGATAGACGGATCAAGAAGTTTAATAGTTTTAAAGATGCTAGTAGCTTTAAATACCTCGGCATCCCGGGATGCTCAGTGGCGCCACGCAATTGTCAATTAACATTTTTACCGCCTTGGAAGAAAACACGAAGAGCCTTTACCGGGTACGGGAGAACTTGCGCATACCCTCACTCTTGATCCTTTTACTTTTATTTACTTGATACATTTAATTATGATTACACGCGTAATCTACGTCATAAAAATAATTATTTAATCTTTAAATATTTTAGGTGAACCACTAATTATTAACACTATTTTTAATACTTAATTTAATTATCAAAAAATAGTTTTTAATTTGACTAAAAACATTGGCACTGTGTGACTGCCGTATCTTGTAATAAATTTTATTAAATTCCACTGTATTTTCTTAATTATTGACATTTTTAAGGATATAAGCTCATCCCGACGTTACACTCATCAAGAGCTTTCATTTGAATACCCACATGCATTTTTGATATATTTTTCATATATATATATATATATATATGAAAAATTGATGTGGGTACTCAAATGAAAGGTCTCGATGAGAGTAACATGAGGATGAGCTTATATCTTTAAAAATGTCAATCGTTTACAAGATACATGATAATTTCTTAATTATGTATCTAGAGACAGAGAATTTTCTTTAATTGGTGCCTTTGCCTTTCTGGTGATTAATAAAAATAAAAAGAATTCTTTTTCTTATAAATAAATCCTGAGGAAAACACAATTCAGTGTCACCAGGTAGTCTAGATAAGCCTTGAGCGGGTAACTGTTATTGTTAAGGCTGTTGTGTGAAGTAAACTCTTTCCGGCACGTGTATGAGCCATTCATACGTCGACGATAACAGAGACGTTATCCTGGTTACTTGAATTACTCGGCAGTATGTTAGTGATGCTGTTAAACGTCTAGTACTAGCACTGAAGTTGACTAACACCGGGAGACTAGAGGACTCGTGCTTTAATCTCGGAAAAAATAATTACCAACGTCTTTCTTACACCTGCAGACCGTAAAACACGCTCACACCTCACTCATTTATTCTCTTAATCTCAACGTTTCTCCTCAACTGTCCTCTGTTCTCTGTTTTCTTCTCCGGCTCTTATCTCATTACTTCAAAGCTCTTTTATTATTTTTTATTCTACACTTATTCCGGCACCCAATGTGAATTAACTGAGAAAAATAACCGCAGGGAAGTTTAAACTTCTGAGAATAGTTATAAAATCAGCATACTTTTCACACCTCGCTTGTCTAACACTCAATATTTATGCCCGAGTGTTTGCAATTATTATTATTTTATCTTTTATTATTATCATTGTAGGATTTAACATATTACTTACCCTATTTTTGTTATTAATTTCCCGTGAACGTGCAGGTACGACGTCACAAATCTTTTGTTTACCTGAAAAAAAAAAAAATTTTTTTATATTAATTTTTAATAAATAATTCTGTAATAGGACCAATATTTTTCCGACAAATCCATTAATTAAAATTCATAATTTATATTACTAAAAGAATTAGAAAAATTTTGTCTCCAGGATAGTTAATATAGACACATAATTAAAAAATGACCTAGTATCTCGTGAGACTTTGTATCTTGTCACCTACTGACATTTTTAAAGATATAAGCTCACTCCGGCATTACACTCATCAAGACCTTTCATTTGAGTACCCACATCAATTTTTCATATATTCTATATATTTATATATATTATATATACGTATATATGAAAAATATATCAAAAATGCATGTGGGTACTCAAATAAAATCTCTTGATAAGCGTAATATCAGGATGAGCTTACTTCTTTAAAAATATTAATAATTAAGAAAGTACAGTGCATTAAACAAAAATCATTATTTATTAAAGCAAAATATTTTTGCTTATTTTTGAAATTGCGGCTTTCTTATTGGTCTTAATGATGATCTTATTTTTTGTAAAATTAACTTTGAACAACTTTTTTTTATGAAACTAATATTTCCTTCGTAATATCAAAAAATTGTGATTACTAATTAAAAATTGTTTGATGTAAATATATATATTTTGCCAATTATTGATATTAAAATATATATTTTTATGCTTTAAATTTAAAATGTCCTTAAAAATTTTTTTTCAATTTTAAATTTAGTCTAAAAATATAAAATTAAGACGGGCCTGGACCCATAACATGCAATAAAAAAATAAATTACCTCAACACTACTGAGCTGGGCCAGATCTTCTATATCACTAAGAGGTAATTTATTTTCACAGGCAGTGGCCGCAGATGTTGTACGTCTCATCCTCCTTCCGCCGGGGTGCACCCAAGTTTCGCGTCTTAATCCACCGGCGATATTATTAGCACCCTCTTTTTCCTTCATCCTGGCACGTTCCTTCCACTCACGTTCTTCCTTGCGTTTCCGCTCCGTTGACTCGTACTAAGAATAAAATAAAAAATAAACAACATAAACATCCAAGAAAATATATCATTAAGAATGGTAATTATTATTTAATAATCTAAAATCTAACTTTATAATAAAGCTTCCAGCGATCTAAACTAAATATATTTTTCATAGCTGAATTTAATTCACGGCAATTTATTTGAATTACTTACGTAATGTAGGTACTGACGGCAGTAACAGAAAATTAAAATATTATTTTTAGCGATGAAATTTCATTCATTTTATTTTTTTTTTTTTTTTTTTTTATTTATAGGTTGTTACTATTTATTTAATTGATAGTTACCTTCTTTCTATTTTCATCGAACAGCGCTATTAAACTCTCACGTGCTGAATGAAACGGGTTTGATGCCATCAATGAACGCATGTAGAAATAAACTGCGTCTAATTTACGTCTCTGGAAATGAAAAATTTATTTTTTTATTAATTTTAATATTTTTTATTTAAATATTTCATAATTGTAATTATTAAATCCAAAGAAATTTCATGTATTAATTTATTAAAAAAAAATTTGAAAATTTTCTATCTCTACATACATAATCAAGAAATGATTTAGTATCTTGAGAACTATTGAAATTTTTAAAGATATAAGCTCACCTTGACATTATACTCATCAAGACCTTTCATTTAAGTACCCACATCAATTTTTCATATATTTTATATATTTATATATATTCTATATATGTATATATGAAAAATATATCAAAAATGCATGTGGGTACTCAAATGAAAGCTCTTGAAGAGTGTAACATCCAGATGAGCTTATATTTTTAAAATCGTCAGTAGTTAAGAAAATACAGTACAATTTAACAAAAGTCATTATTTAATAATGACGGCATTGCTAATTTTTTTAAAAATACCTTAAAAAAAATTTTTTCCTTAAATATACTAGGTCTAAACAAAAATAATTTTTAAAATACTCACAGCATAATAAGCCAAAAGCGCTAATTGATTATACGGCCGACCATTTTTAGGATTAATTTGCTGAGCTTTGAGGTACCACCTAAAAAAAAAAAAAAATTAACCTCAACTCCATAAAAATCAACCCTAACCTAACCGACAAAACTTACTGTCTTGATTTTCCATAATTAGTAGTCTCATTGGCCTGTTCCTTGTACCTAGCCAGGTCTCCAAGAAACAGAAAAATCTTCTGCGCACTAATCAGCGCCAACCCAACAAACCCAAGACCTTTCGGTGGCGAGGATGAAGACAAAAACACCTCTAATTTAAACCTATAAGTATTCTCCAGAACAGTCAACAAATTCTCAAAATAAACCGTTCCATCATCAATAATCTTGAGCATAATTTTCTTGCAAACATCTCTCCTCTCCCCAGCTTCTTTGGGCATGATCTTCCTGAGCATCTCAATGATATTATAAAACAAAATCTTCCAGAAATGCTGCTCAACATTTTCCGCTTGGCAAAATTTAATATCAGTCTCCAACAAAGTCTGCAAACTCTGCTGCAAAGACTGTCTTAGGAACGCAACTCGGTCCCAATTAGCAGTCAAGCCTCCAGTAGTGAGCAACCAATCAAGTTCCCTGTCCACAGCTTCAATTCCCCTTAACAGAACCGCATTCTTTAAATTATCCGGACAAGAATCGTACCAAATAGGTCTGGAGTTGTTCATCTGTTCCGCAAGGTACTGCGGCGCAACGCCATCTAGCTGCAAGCTCTGCTGGAACTGCGACGGCGCTCTGCCCTTAGATGGCGCCACTTCAGGAACCAGCGCGGCTCTGGTTCCAGGAGAGGGAACTACGATAGGTTTGTTCGGGTTGTTCGGGTCGAACAGTGTCTTGCGGTTGAATCTGTCTTTGTACGGCGGCGACTGTGGCGCCTCCACGTTGGGAGCGGGAAGAACCAGAACTCCCGGTTGCTGAACATTGTTCCTCAGTTCCACAGACAGTTCCGCGTTCTTGCCGTCTTCTGACTCGCACATAGAGATTCGCTTTCCGGTTCTCCAGTTCTCCTCGTTCCTATAAGCCTCTCTGCTGGACTCGCGGCTCCTCCTGCGCTCGAACCTATTATTATAATTATTGCTGTTCTCACGATTGTACTGATTGTTCTTCCTCTCGCGGCTGTTCTGTCGGTTCCTTTGCTCTTGTTCCAGGAACGGTTCCCGGAACTGTTCCCCGAACTCGCGGCTGTTCTGTCGATTTCTTTGATCTTGTTCCAGGAACTGTTCCGCGAACTCACGGCTGTTCTGTCGGTTCCCCTGTTCCAGGAACTGTTCCCCAGACTCGCAGATGTTCCGTCGGTTCCTCTGTTCCTGTTCCAGGAACTGAAGTTCTTCAGACTCAGTGCGCTTTCGCTCGCGTCTCTTCTTCCTGGAACGGTTCCGCTTGGCTTGGTTCCCGGAACCTTCGCTGATGCTGACCACCGAGGAACTGCGGCTTAACCGTTCGTTTTCTAATTTTTCAGACAGTTCCACTTCCTCGCTCCAGTCCAAGATGTCAGCTGGTGCTTCAGGGCTCTTAGCCTGGTAATTGCGCTCAATTTCGGCATTGTTGGTATTGTTCCGGTACTGCTGGTTCCTGGAGTAAGTTGCTGGAGAAACTGGAGGAGGCATCAGAATATTGTCAGCTCGGCTCAGACTTTCCATGCTGGTGTACATGGTGCTGTTGCTGCCTCGTCGGTCGTAGGAACGAGTCATCTCCTGGCTTGGAGTGTGAGATCTGGTGCTTGGAGCGGAATATTGGTCTGGAGTTCCAGGTCGGTGAGAAGGAAGATCAAGTTCCTCTGGTCTGAATCTTCCTCGTCCGCGACTTCGTGTTGGTAAGGTGTTCCACTGATTGTGGTTCGAGTATCCGGGGTTGTGGTTCCCGGAACCGGGGTTCAAGTTCCCGGAACCGGAGTTCAGGTTCCCGGAACCGGAATTTTGATGAGAAAAATTGGGAACTGGAGGCATGTTGATCATCTGAGAAGGCATTGGGTGGGAGTAATAATTATTGTAATTACCAGAATCCCAGGGCTCGTCGTTGTGATTGATCGGAGGCTCAATTCCGTTCTCCTCAAAGTATTTACGCTGCAGTCTGGGAGGCAAGGACTCGATTTTTATAGCGTTCATCTTGGGAATCCGGCGACCCGTTGGAGGCTTCCGGGGGTACTTGTCAAGCTCGCTTCGGGTGTCTCGGCGGTATGTGTAGTCGTCCTCGGGTCTTCGGCGCTGGTCCCGAGGCCGGTTGAAGCTTTTGTTCACTGGAGACTCAGGTCGCCAGCTCTCTTTGTCGTTCTCACGGGGCTTGCGTGAAAAACGCTTCAAGTCTTTGTCGCGGGAGGATTTTTCTGAGGGGATGCTTTGTCGTGATCGGTTTCGGGAGTCCGTTCGGTGACTCAGGTTTGACTGGGTTTCCCAGTCACGTTTGTCCTCTTTTTCACGATCCCACATCTGTGGTCTGGAAAAATTAATTAATATGTATTCAACAATAAGAAAAATATTATTTTCAAAATAGTCATATGATAAAGTTAGTTTTTTTAGTGAAATTTAGGGTCATATAGTCAATTTATTATAGTAAGTATTTAGACTAAATTCGAAAATTATCTCTAGATACATAATTAAGAAATGATCTTGTATCTAGAGAACTATTGACCTTTTTAAAGATATAAGCTCATCCCGATGTTACACTTATCGAGACCTTTCATTTGAGTACTTACGTCAATTTTTCATATATTTTACATATTTATATATTCCACAAATACCATATATATATATATAAAATATATAAGAAAATGCCATGTGGGTACTTAAATGAAAGGTCTCGATGAGAGTAACATCAAATTGAGTTTACTTCTTAAAAAATGTCAATAATTAAGAAATGACCTTGTGTCTTGTAAAATAATGACATTTTTAAAGATATAAACTCATCACGATCTTACACTCTTCAAGACCTTTTATTTGAGTACCCACATCAATTTTTCATATATTTTATATATTTATATATATATTATATATATATGTATACACGAAAAATATATGAAAAATGCATGTGGGTACTCAAATGAAAGCTCTTGATGAGTGTTACATCAGGATGAGCTTATATCTTTAAAAATATCAATATTTAAGAAATTACAGTGCAATTTAACAAAAATCATTATTCAATAAAGCAGAATTATATTAAAAAAAAAAAAAATAAAATATCTTCTAGATAAATTTTCATTAAAAAAAAAAAAAAACTCCAAAAATAAAATTACCTATTATCCTGTTCAGAAATGGATTCATAAATTTTTTTCGGTACATACAACTGCTGCTCAGGTTTTTTATTTTTCCGTCTATCAGCATCCATGTGATTGTTATTAGATTTGCCATGATGGTGGTCGTTGACAGGCCGGCGATTAACATGTACGTCATTGAATTTATCAGCCAACATATTAACTGAGTTGTTAGAATGCTCCGAAGGATTGTTCAAACTAATATTATTAAAAGGCCTTTTAAGCCGATCTTGAACCGAGGACTTATGAAGACTCGCATCATAATCAAACTCATCCTGACGGTCTGATTTTTTAAGCGGACCGCTGCCTGGAGTGTATATTTGCTGAGGACCGCGGTTCAAGCCTCTGCGTCCTCCCATTAATTTATTTTTGTCAAAATTGTCTGAAAATTATCAATAATTAATTAAACAGTCAACATAAATAAATTAACACTTGCCAATAATTGGTTATTAATTATTGAGAAAAAAAAAATTATATAATGCATTAATTATAATTAAATAAATTGTGATGAAACACCAGAGCCAGATAATGAAATTGATGACGTTTAAATAAATAAACAAACATTGTTTTTGCAGCGTTTCAATAAATTGCATTGTTTAAGGTTACCTCCGACCTAATAAATAAATTTATTTATTATTAAACTCAGGCTTTTGCAATCTTATAAACTTTTACGGTTTCTTCACCCCAACACAATTAGATTATTTAATTAGTGAGTAATTTTTACACAATATAACACTTTAATTAATTATTTTAAATGTACCTTGAGAATTATCAATCCACTTTCTGCGTCCTTTGTCGTGGGTAGCCATGTTTAATAATTCCCACCATTTTTAATTTCTCCTAGTTTTTTAAACCGCAAGGGCGCGCTTCGGTTGAATAATTCTGCGCATGCGCACTTTAATTTTTTTATAAAATGAATTTAAATTAAAAAATTAAATTAATTTATGACATTAAAGTTAGCAGTCATTAAAAAAAATTTTAATTTTTTTTAACAAATAAATTATTTAAAAAAAAATTGCATTTTTTATTTTTTTATATTTCTATACTTAAAAAATTTTAAATGCAATTTTGTTGTAATAATTTTTTTTGTTAAATAAAATATTAAAAAATATTTAAGTGATTGTTAATTTTAAGATAAGTAATTAATTTATATTTTTTTAAATATATCTTTATTGATACAAAATATAAGTTTACAATATTTATAAAAATTAGCAATGATAAATAATTATTATTTTAAATACATTGACAATTTTTAAGATTATTAGATACAATTTCTTTTCGATTATGTCCGTTGTTTTTCTTTTAAGTAAAAAAAATATATAGTTATAATTACATAAGATTATTTTTTATTTATAATTAGGTTTTTTTTTTTTTTTTTTTTTTTAAGTGGATTTTTATAGGATTTTACACACATGATTTTAAAATGAATAATTTTAATGAGTTTTTGATTTTTAGTTTGAGTAAATATGCCAAATAAAATTTAAATAATTAATTTTTTAGGAAAATTATAACTGACATTTTTAATTTTGTTAAATTACACTGTACTTTTTTAACTATTGCCGTTTTTAAAAATATAAGCTCATTCTGATGTTACATTCATCAAGAGCTTTCATTTGAGTACCCATATGCATTTTTATATATTTTTCATGCATACATATATATAAATATATAAAATATATGAAAAATTGATGTGGGTACTCAAACGAAAGGTCTCGATGACTGTAATATCAAGATGAGCTTATATCTTTTAAAATATCAATAATTTACAAGATATAAGGTCATTTTCTTAATTATTGATATTTTCAAAGATATAAGCTCATTTCGATGTTACACTTATCGAGACCTTTCATTTAAGTACCCACATGATATTTTTCATATATTTTATATATATGGTATTTATGAAATATATAAAATATATGAAAAATTGATGTGGGTACTCAAACGAAATGTCTCGATGAGTGTAACATCAGAATGAGCTTATATCTTTAAAAATGTCAATAATTTACAAGATATAAGGTCATTTTTTAATTATTAATATTTTTAAAGATATAAGCTCATTCTGATGTTATACTCATCAAGAGCTTTCATTTGAGTACCTACATGGCATTTTTCATATATTTTTCATATATACATATATAAATATATATAAATACATAAATATATAAAATATATGAAAAATTGATGTGGGTACTCAAACGAAAGGTCTCGATGAGTGTAACATCAAGATGAGCTTATATCTCTAAAAATATCAAGAGTTCACAAGATACAAGGTAATTTCTTAATTAGTTATAAAAATAAAAAAAATTTATCACCAAAACCAGGATATTTACCAAACCAAAAACCAATTTATCTGAAAACCTTCAGTCAACAGTGAGTTTCATCCGTTTAGACTCATGAGAGCACATGAAGTCATACATAAGCTCAACCTTCTTAAAAAACAGGACCTTAAAATTAGGAAGCTCAACAATCTTGTCCTTATTATTAGCCATAAAAGTAAGCGCGTCCTCGCGGAGCCTGATAGCGTTGAAGTCATCAGCAGCATCAACAATTCTGAGGACATTATCAACAGTCATGAGCCTGAGGAGAGTTGTCTCGCAGAGACACTTTAGCTTGTTGACCTGGTAGATATTAGCGACCTCCAGCATCTGGAGAGCACTGTTGACATTATCAACAGCCTTGGACCTGCCGGTGTAAAAAAAGGTCAGCATGTCCGCCAGAGACTCGGCCTTGATGTTGTTGATCTCGATGATCCTGTTCTTGACCTCCCGGGTGTCAGCGGTGAGCATCTTCGCGAAGACCGGGCTGTGAGCCGCGAGGATGATTTTGTGCGCCGGGAGGTCGTGGCCCTCGATGGTGAGGGTGACGTCGCTGAACAGCTGGGACTTGTGGAACTTCCTAAGGTCCTCGAAGAAGTTGGTGTCGTCCATACGGGTCAGCCGCTCGTCTTCGATGAACCCGTTCCAGAGGATCTTGCACATGATGTTGACCGTGTAGACGTACGAGTAGTGCCCGTTTATGTACACCTCCTCGTAGGTCACCGGCTTCTTCATGAAGTCGTTGATCACGCACAGGTTTTTCCATTTGTTCACCTTGATCTCGCGCTTCCAAGGGCCGTCCTTGCTGGTGATCTCCACTGTGGCGTCGGCTAGCTCCAGGTTTCCTTTCATCACTCGCACGTCGATGTAACCTGTGTTGTTCACTCTCAGCCCCAGGTTAAAGGCCACGTCGTTCACCCCGTCCATGAAAAACTGGTCCGAGTAGATCCACTTCATCGGCTGGAAAATATCTTTTGCCTCCCATTCGAACCGTACTGTCGTTGGTCGCTTTATCACAGACATTTTTTGATCCAGGTTGATTTTCTGAAAATATTTGTGAGACATTTAAAAAATTATTATAAATAGTATATTACATACCTAGGCCAGTAAAATAAGAAAAGTCTCAGACCACATGTAATTGTTGGCCGAGGCGAAGCCGAGGTTGACAAACATGTGATCTGAGGCTTCACTTTTTACTGGCCAAGGTGTGTATACTATTTTTCTGCTCGACGTAGCCGGAACGTGGCAACTTTGTTTAGCGCAGCGGCCAGAAAGTTGCCACTTTCCGGCCGGAGGGCAGAAAAATATATAAAAGCAATTATTTGAAATATTTTTTAGTTCTAATTTAATAAATGCAAAAAAAAAAATAATTTATTTAAAAAATTGTTTATTGAAAAAAAAAAAATTACTACTAATTATTCATAACATTAAAATCAGCTGATACTTAAAATTTTTTTTTGGAGTTTATTTAATAAATAAATTATTTTTAAAAAATTGCATTTATATTTTTTTTATAAATTTTTCTTGACATTTATTTAAAAAAAAAGATCAAATGTCTCTTAATTTAAGTATTAAAATTGGAGCATAATTTTAAACGTCAAAATTTATAAAAAAAAAATTTTTAAAACTATCTAAATTATGTTCAGTAATTAAAGTACGTGAATAATAATTTAAAAAAATAATCTTACTTGAATTACAATTTGCAGCTTTAAATTATTGTTATTTATAAATTCTCATAAGATGCTCAGGCTTTAAAAAAAAATGCCGGTTAAAAAAAATACACAAAGGAAATAATAAAAATTATATATTACCTGTATATAAATAATTAGTAATTACAATTTTTAATAAATAATACTGTAAACGAATATGTATAACCTCAAAGAGTTGAATTTCTTAAAGAACAGAGAACAGAATTTATTTCAGCTTTATTTTTGGCAGCTTTAACTCGAGCGCCGCCATAGTGTTTTGATGGTGGCGCTGAGTGTCAGTTTTAAAGTTTTAAATTTAGAAACTGTCAGAATTTGTACGCCATTTTGGACACAGTGAAACGGAGTTTTTTTTAGAGTAAAAAAGTATCCGTCAATTTTTTCAATTAATATTAAAAAAAATTTCACATTGAGAGAAAAAATTAAACATTTATTAAGAATAGTTTTTTTTAATAATTAATTTTCAATAAAATTATCAGATGTTTAATTATTTTAATGATATTAAAAATTTTTTTATAATTCTATAGCATATTTTAATTGTTATAAAAAAATTGTTTGACATTAGTTAGCCATTTTTCATTTTTTTTTTAACAAAAAAATTTATTTTTAAAAAATGCAATCTCTACTTGTTAATTTTTTTTTATAATTATTTTTTTGTTACAAAAATTCTTAAAATTATTGAATTTCTGCTAAACTAATTTTCATAAAAATTCTACATGTAGAATTAAAAAAAAATAAATTTGTTAAAGACATTTTCAAAATTAACAGTAATCAGCTGATTTCAGCATTATTTTTTTTGAGGTAAGTTTATTAATTGTTAAAAAAATATTCTTTAAAAATTAAAAATAAAAAGTGCATACCTTACCAATAATTATAAAAATAATACTAAAGTTAGCCGACATTTTTAATTTTTTGATTTTTCTTTAATAATTAAATGAGAACAAAAAAATATTTTTTAAAAATTGCACTTAAAGTTTTTTACAAATGAAAATTTTTTTTTTATTTTTTTTTAATGATTTTTTCAATAAAAAAAAATTCTAAAAATTTTTAGATGTCGGCTAGCTTAATTTTCATAAATAAAAAATATTTAATAATATAAATTGAAAAATATTTATTAAAATAAAAAAATACATTAAAATTTGACAAAGTTTCGAGCGTCTACATTAATAGTTATATTTTTCAGAATCGCCTCATAAAGAAACTCAGGCTTGGAAACAAACATCTTTTTATAGTCCGGCAGCTTAAAAATCTTCTCAATATTTTCGCTGAGAAACTTAAAAGATTTCTCTCTCAAGTTTTCGGAAACATTTAAATCCAAAGCTTGGACAATCTCGACGACATTATCAATATCAAGGTGAGTGGTCAAAGTTTCTTCACAAATTTTAATTAAATCCGTAATTTGGAATCTGAGCGCTAGCTTGTACATCTCCAAAGCAACCTCAACATCCTCGGAAGCTTTGGTCCATCCGGAGTAGAAAAATTTCAGCATTTCTAACACCGCGTCGACTGAAACGTCGGTCACTTCAACTTTATTTGATTCCCCGGGGAGTGAATTTTCATTTGCGGGAAATAGTTGCAAAAAAACAGGGCTGAAAGTCGCGAGAACTATTTTGTGAACGGGAATCTCGAGTCCTTTGACTTTCAAAATAGCGTCGCTGAAAACTTGCGAGAAGTAGAAGTGTTTCTCCAAGTTAGTGAAGAATTCCCTCGGGATTTTTTCTTCGACCTCGTTGAAACCTCGCCAGGTTATCTCGCAGAAGACTTTTATTGCTACTAATAAGGTTTCCCCGAAGCTGTCAAGGAGAACGAATTCTTCCGGCTCGCGGATCAGGTCCTCGAAGATGCAGGTGTCTTTCCACTGGATATCCTGTTCTTCTATGAAATCTCCGATCTTGATCTTGATGTTTGTATTTGCGAGCTTCATGTCACTCTTGTGCAATTGCACGTCAATGTTCTCATTGCTGTTCATTCTTAATGCGATATTGAAGGTCACTTTGTTGTCGAGGTTGAACAAGTCCGAGTACACCCAGTCTACTCCGTAGAATCTTGTCTCAAAGTTCCACACGTAGTGTGAAACTGTTGGTACCATTTTTGGTAATTTTTTTTACAAACTTTAAAAAAAAAAAAATTCACAAACTTTTTTAAAGAAAATTTAAGATTTAAATTTTTTACAAACTTTTTAAAAAAAAATTATTTACAAAATTAAAAAAAAATTTAAGACTTAAAATTTTTACAAATTTAAAAAAAAAAAATTTTAATATTTTTATTTTTGTTAAATAAAATAAAAAAATAATTAATTGACTTTTAAATTAAATTTCACTAGTTTATCAGATTATTATTTAAAGAATTTTTGTTGTCACAAATAAATAAAAACTTTCCTACACTTTAACTTCTCAAAATTTTAGAGTGAACTGAAGTTAAAACGTGCTAGACTAAAATGAAAATTTTCAGCCAAGAAATTTAAGTATATATAGAAGTGACTGTACCTAATTTAGAAATCTAATTTGCAATAATTTAAAAGCAACCGATTTAAATATAATACTATATAGATATACAATTAACATTAAGGTATTATTTCTAAGTCAGGGGTGTGCAACAATAGCTATTGGTTTGAAGATTTACGGTATAGCTTCGGTATAGGGGTGGTTTCTTCAATACCTGCATACAATCATTTGCACTAATACAAAGAATTTAAAGTTCTATTGATGACTAATTTAGATTGATGGCTCGTAAATTTATGACAACAATTACTTGAGTCACTAATTAGAGGAACTCATTAGGGCTTATGCTAGGTAATTAGAATTTTTTTTTACTTGTTTGTGTTTAATTCATCTTTAGAAAATTAACTTTTAGAATTAAAAATAAATTAATTTTTAAATTGGTCATAAATAGTTTATAAAATAAAATTTTTTAACAATTTATTTTATTTATATAAAAAACACTGGCCTGGTTATTGACACTTGCAATTTTATTTTAATTAAAAAAAACCAATCAACTATAATAAATTTATAAACATAATTTTTAAATTAAAATAAATTTAAAAAAAGTAAATTACCAGGTATACATAAAAAAATTATTGACTTAAATTAAAATTATGATTATTTTTATTAACTGAAAAATTATTATATAATACTGACAGGTAAATCTTAGAAAACAAATTTAAAAAAAATTATTTAATCAAAAAAGAAAATAATTTTTTGTTCACAATTAAAAAAAAAGAATTTTTACAATAATTTATTCTGTTCAAAATTAAAAAAAAAATTATTTAATCAAAAAAGAAAATAATTTTATTTTTTTGTCCACAATTAAAAAAAAAGAATTCTTACAATAAATTATTCTGTTTAAAATTAAAAAAAAAATTATTTAATCAAAAAAGAAAATAATTTTTTTGCTTAAAATTAAAAAAAGAATTCTTACAATAATTCTTTTTGTCCAAAGTTAAAAAAAAATTAATTAATCAAAAAAGAAAATAATTTATCTGCATAAAATTAAAAAAAGAATTTTTACAAAAAATTATTTTTCTAATTTTACATCAGGATGATAAACTCTCATATGATTAACCATATTCCCCCTATGAACAAATTTTGAAGGACAAATTTCACAAGCAAACTTAAGCTTGTGAGTGACCATATGTTCATCTCGCTCATCCTCGTACTCAAATTTGATCGAGCAAACATCACAAGCAAAGGGTTGATCTTTAGAGTGAACCAATAAATGTTTCTTTAGAGCACTGGTCTGTCTAAAAATAGCCTCGCAAGTAAGACACTTGTAAACGCGAGGTTTCGGAGGGTCTACTTTAGGGACGTGAATGTTTTGCATGTGTTGCTTCAAGTACTTGACTTCTCGAAAGTGTTTGGAGCATATTTCACAGTGGTAAGGTTTCGGGACTCTCATGTGGATTCTAATGTGTCTTTTAATATTGCTTTTCTCGCTGAATTGCTTCGAGCAAATGTCACATCGGAAGGGTTTCTCCCCGCTGTGGATCCTCATATGTCCATTCAGGTTTCCTCGGTGGGTGAATTTCGCCGGGCACATTGTGCAAGCGTACGGACGCTCTCCAGTATGCTGCATCATGTGACGGTCTATGTGAGACTTGTATCGACATTTTAGAGGACACAAGTTGCAACAATAACTCTTTAGTAGGCCGTTTTGTATTATTGTGTAATTGTTACGGTCACTTGGTTCGGTCTCGTCTCGAAAGTCTAGAAAATAAAATTTTTTTTATAAAAAATTAATTAAATAATTATTAATAATTAATTTTTATAAAAATTTCATTAAAATTATAATTTTTTTAGAAAATAAAATTATTTTTTTTATAACAAATTAATTATATAATTAATTTTTGTAATTTTTATAAAGATTTAATTAAAATTGTAATTATTATAAAATTTTTTATCTAAAAAATTAAATGATTAATTTAAAAAAAAAAAATTGAGAGACATTAAATAATTTTTTTAAATTTTGTCATAAATTTGGACAAAAAAAATTTCTAAAAAATTTAAATACAATTTTTTTAAAAATAAATTTCTGAACATAGTTAATTTTCTGAAAAAAAAAAAAAAATGAAAAAATTGAGTGCCATAAATTTTATATTTTTTTTTTTTAATTAAAATAATTTATCTTGATTAAAAAAAAAAATTTTTTTTACTCCAATAAACTTAAAAATTGTTAAAAAAAAATTCTTAAAGCTATCAGGGCTTTGTTTTATTTTTTAATAATATTCTTTTAAATTTATAAAACTTACTTGTTCGTAAATCTCTTTTAATATCCTCGATATTGACAAATGAAAAACCTTGCTGAGAAGTTTCTCTAGATGATTGTTGATGCTCGGTGTTTTCTCCATATTTGAAGCTAGTTTCAGTAACTGATAAAGGATCATCATCATCTAGAATTGTCGTGCAATAATTCTCTACAGGTGTTCTTTTGTAAACTTCCTCATCGGTTGGGAATAAAATTTCAGCCTTTACAATTGGAATATCCCCAATCTCTTTTTTAATACCCAAAAAAAAATAGTAAATTTAATAAAAATCGAAAAAATTTTTTAAACTAAAAAAAAAAAAACTTTTACTACAATTAAATAAAAAAAAATTTTTTTTGTACCTGTCATATCAGAGGTAAATTCATCATCCAAGTTTTCATTTGTTTCTACTTTTATTTCTTCAATATCAATTAAATTTTCTTGATTAAATTCTCGGTGATTTTCTTTTCTCACTTTAAAATCCTTGAAAAATTTTTATATTAATAATTAACACTCCAATTTATGCAATCTAAAATTTGTTATTAAAAACATAACCTTACCTCATCAATATTCTCTTCAATTTTCACAATCAGCTGATCTGATAAACAATTATTAATATTCATTTTTTTGAGTAAATATTTTTGTTATTAAAAAAATTTCAAAATTTTAATTTTTTTTAAATTTATAAATTAATTGCTAAAAATAATTACAGCGGAATGTTTTCAACTTTTTCTCTTTTTATCTCAATATTGGCAACGTGGAGTAAAAAATGCTGCCAATATTACAGGCTGTAACAAAATTAAGCGCGCAATTAACACACTGTCAGTTAAATTTTTTTTCTGATAATTAATTATTAAAAAAAATTCTTAACTTTAATTAAAAAAATTGGTTGCCATTTTTAATAATTATTGTCACTGATAAAAACAAATTTTTACGCGCTATTTCAAATTTTCCCGGTAAATTATTCAGAGGGCGCCACTGAAAAATTTTAATGCGCAAAACAAAAACGTGCTGATAATTGTGTTATTATTATTGTGAATTGTGCTGTGAAAAAAAATTATATTTGTTTATAAACAAAATAAGGTAAGGTCAATTGTTGTAATTACTTGTTTTATTATTTTTTTTAAGATTATTTAATTATAACTTTTATTTTTTAGCAGTTTTTCCTAAAAACTGTTGAGAAAATTAATCAGGTGATCATGTCAAAAATATTCACGCCGACAAACCAGATCAGGTTGACGAACATTGCTGTTGTGAGGATCAAGAAAACCGGGAAGCGGTTTGAGATAGCTTGTTACAGGAACAAAGTTGTTTCTTGGAGAAATAATTTGTAAGTTAATTTTTTTAATTATTTTTTTTTTTTGGTTATGTGACAGGTTTTAAAATTTAATTTAATTATTTTAATGTTTATTAAAAATTAAATAAATTAAATTGACCGAAATCTAAAAATTTATTTTAATTATTTTTAATATTAAAAATGTCAATTTTAACATTTTTTGAATTTCTATAAAAGATATTTTCAATTTTTTTAAAACTTATTTATCTGTTTAAAAAATTATAATTTTTACTAAAATTAAGAGAAATCTAATGATTTTTATAATTTTAACAAATAAATTATATCAAAAAAAATTTATTTAAAATCTAATTTTTTACACTTAGTTTTTATAAAAAAAATTAAAAAAAAAAAAAAAAATAAAGTGTCTACTAAATTTAGTGTCAAAAATATTAATTATAATTTTTTTTTGTCAATTTAAAATAGATTTTAATTTTTAAATATAATATAAATTAATAATAATTTTTTTGTCAATTTTAAATGAATATAAATTTTATTATAAAAAAAAATTTTTTTTATTAATTAAATTTTCAATTTTTAATAAATTTTAATTTTTTTGTCAGTCTTAAATAAATATTAATTTTTAATTTAAATTAATTATAATTTTTTTAGTCAATTTAAAATAAATTTTAATTTTTAAATATCAATTTTAAATAAATATTAATTATAATATAAATTAATTATAATTTTTTTGTCAATTTTAAATGAATATAAATTTTATTAAAAAAAAAAAAATTTTTTTTCTTAATTAAATTTTCAATTTTTAATAATTATTTAATTTTTAATAAATTTTAATTTTTTTGTCAATTTTAAATAAAAATTAATTTAATTTAAATCAATAAATATTAATTATAATATAAATTAATAAATATTAACTATAATTTTTTGTCAATTTTAAATCAATGTAAATTTTATTAAAAAAAAAATATTTTTTTAATTATTTAAATTTAAATTCAGAGAAAAAGACATCGATGAAGTTCTCCAGACCCACACAGTGTTCTCCAACGTCTCTAAAGGTCAAGTAGCAAAAAAAGAAGACTTAATCAAAGCCTTCGGCAATGACAACCAGACAGAAATCTGCAAAGAGATCCTAGCTAAAGGCGAGCTCCAGGTCTCCGACAAAGAGCGTCATTCCGCCTTGGACTCATCCTTCAAAGATATCGCGACAATAATCACCGAGAAGTGCGTGAACCCGGACACAAAGCGTCCGTACCCGGTCTCGATGATCGAGAAGGCGCTGAAGGACATCCACTTTTCAGTGAACCCGAACCACAACTCCAAGCAGCAGGCTCTGGATGTCATTCCCAAGCTGAAGAGCGTCCTGCCGCTAGAGCGGGCCAGGATGCGAGTTAGGGTCATTGTTACCAATAAGAATGCCAAGAAATTGAGGGAGAAGATGGACCCGCTGATCAGCGAAGTTGAAAATGAAACTTGGGAAGACGGAGCGCTGAATTTAATTTGTCTGATTGACCCTGGGCAGTATAGAGAGATAGAGAAGATGGTCAAGTCTGAAGCTAAAGGTGCTGGCACTGTTGATCTTCTCGATCTTAAGGAAGTTACTGAGGGAGATAAGAAATTGGATTAAAAGATAGTTTTTAAGTGTGGCCAGAATTTTTTTTTTAATTTTTAAATAATTTTTTATATCAAAGCGAAAATATTGATTGCATAAAAAAATTTTTTAATAAAAATTGTTCAAAATTTAATTTAAAAAAAAAAAATGTCTTAATTTTTTCTTACGACCAATATTCTCGCTTTAATATAAAAAATTTGATATTAATTTAGAAATGTTGGCTCCAAAATATATAATAATAATAAAATATAATTAAGATTGTAAGAATTAATAACTGAAAAATTTGTATTCGAGTTAAATAAAAAATTTTCTACACCTACGCTTTAACTTTCAGAATACCTTAAATTATTTACATTAATTAATAAATACAGCTATTTAATAATTAATCGGTAAAGTAACTTAATTAAATTATTTAATTTTAATATTTGATGAGGTTTTCTTGTCTTAGTTAATAACTAGTCTTTTGTCTCGAGGATCATAGATATAGAAAACCCAAGTGATTATATATTAGTCTAAGGAATCAATTATTTCTCTTGGACCTCCGCAGGCGGGATGTAAATGCTTTCTGTACGCTGGTCGCACTTGGCAGCGATTCGCGAGACTGTGAATAAGAACTCCGAGAGACGGTGCAGGTAATTTTGGGTCTCTTTGTCCAAGAAACCGTTGTAGACTAGGGGGGTTATGCTTCTTTCCGCTCGCTTGCAGATTGTTCGAGCTACGTGGAGAGATGCTGATGCTTTTCCACCTCCCTGGAATTATTTTATATTTTTTTAATTTTTTGAAGATGAACTACATAATTTAGAGATATAAGCTCATCCTGATGTTACACTCATCAAGAGCTTTCATTTGAGTACCCACATGCATTTTTGATATATTTTTCATATATACATATATTAATACATATATATATATATATATATAAATATATAAAATATATAAAAAATTGATGTGGGTACTCAAATGAAAGGTCTCGATGAGTGTAACATCAGGATGACCTTATATCTTTAAAAATGTCAATAGTTCACAAAACATAAGGTAATTTCTTAAATATTGATATTATTTTTAAAAATGTAAGCTCATCCTGATGTTACACTTGTCAAGAGCTTTCATTTGAGTACCCACATCAATTTTTCATATATTTTATATATTTATATATATTATATATATGTATATATGAAAAATATATAAAAAATACATGTGGGTACTCAAATGAAAGGTCTCGGTGAGAGTAACATCAGGATGAGCTTACATCTTTAAAAATGTCAATAGTTTTTAAGATACAACGTCATTTGTTAATTATTGATAATTTTTAGAGAAAAATTATTAAAAATTTTTTTTTTTCTAATTAATCTAATAAAAAACTAAAACTCACCGGTATAATATAATCCTCCGGTGGAGGTAACTGATTAGCATACTCAGTGATCCACTCTTCAAGATCCTGGGTGTGTTTAGTC
This sequence comes from Cotesia congregata, assembly GCA_905319865.3. Taxonomy (NCBI): domain Eukaryota; kingdom Metazoa; phylum Arthropoda; class Insecta; order Hymenoptera; family Braconidae; genus Cotesia; species Cotesia congregata. The sequence goes on along the minus strand of CAJNRD030001119.1, from coordinate 18,365,342 downwards.
TTAAAAGAATTAATCTTACTAGATTTCTGTATCCTGGTGATTGCGTTATTGATATCAAACAAAATCATCTGGACCCGCTTGAGTTTATCAACATAAGGATGCTGAACAGTAGTCTCACAAGCGAACTCACGTGCGAGCCCAATGTAGGAGGACAGTTCATCAGTTGCGCCTATCGCGTTGAAAATTACATCATCATCTGTCAGCTTGTCACTTTTTTTCTCCGAGGAGCTTGACAGAAACGCTTTCTGAATAATTTTACTCTCAACTCTAAAAACAATTAATTAATAACAATTTAATTTTTAATTAACAACAACAATAATTAATTTTAGTTTGAGGTTATGCACAAGACTTACCGCTGTCGCACTAGTGGACTTAAATGCGAGTTGTACACTAATAAATATTTTCTCCAAGAGTGTTTTACTAACTCCATTATTATTTAAACACTTTTTATAATTATTTATTTATTTTATTTTTTAGAACTTTAATTTTAAAAAAACAAAAATTAAACCCTCACATTTATGCGTCGCCTTTTAAGTGTTTTTTCTAAGTTAAGTCTGTTTTACCGACTCAAAAAATACAGAATTTTTTGGTAATATTTTATATTAACAATTATATTTATTTTTTCTATAATTATGTATAAAAATAATTTTCATTTTTTTTTACAATCATTTATATAATTTATTTATTTAATTTTCTTGGCTCGAATCAACTGTGTCAGGGAATACTGGATCCCAAAAGCCAGGAGGTGTAAAGTACCGGTAGTTAAATTTCGATCGATGACGAGAGCAGAGATTCTTACGTTGTTCTTTTTCTTTTTCTGTCAGTCCTAAATTATTATAATACTGAAACAATAATTTTGTAAATTATTTAAATGTTTAATATTTTTTTATGGCATTCAATTTAGTAGTCATTTGACAAATTTTTTGATTTTATTTAACAAATTTATTTTTTTAAAAATTTTTAAAAATATTTAATATTTTTAATAAGTAACTTTGATGTTTTTTTTTAAACAACTGTTCAAAAAAATACATTACCTTTTCACAGTCAGAACAATCCCAACCACGTAATTTGGCGCGTTCACCTTTATTCCTAATAACTTCACCAATGAAAGGTTTCTCTGATGGACTTTTCTTCTTTTCAGGTAGCCTAAACAGAATAAATAACAATTTTAAAAATCTTTTTTTAAAAAAAAAAACAATTTTATATTTATTAAAATTTCTCCAGGTCAATTTTTTTTTCTATAATCTATATTATTAAGAAAATAAATAAAATTTCTAGATCCACAAGAAATGACCTTGTATCTGGTGAGCTATTGACATTTTTAAAGATATAAGCTCATTCTGATGTTACACTCATCAAGACCTTTCATTTGAGTACCTTCATGCATTTTTGACATATTTTTCATATATATATATATATATATATATATTATTATGCATCAATTGAATCGTTTTCACATTCTCTACAAGGATTCTAGGCCAAACAGTTGACTAGATTAGTAACTTGGAAGAAATTTAGAGTTTTCATTTTTACATGTCCGCGTGGCTATGCTATCAAGTCTTATCAAGACCTATCAAGAGTTAACTAGATTAGGGTTTAAAATTAGGGGTGTGCGAATAATTCGAACTTACAAATTATTCGTTCCGAATCGAATAATTTGAATTTTCGAATTATTCGAAATTCGACGAACAATTCGAAAAGTTTCGAATTATTCGAATTATTCGTCGAATGTTGATTAATTCGAAAATTCGAATTATTCGGTTCAAATTTCGAATCGAATATCAATATTCGATTCGATTCGATTCGAACGATATTCGCACACCCCTAATTAAGAGCTTTCATTTGAGTACCCACATGCATTTTTTATATATTTTTCATATATACATATATATATGATATATATAAAATTTATATATATCATATATATGTATATATGAAAAATATATAAAAAAATGCATGTGGGTACTCAAATGAAAGCTCTTAATGAGTGTAACATTAGGATGAGCTTATATCTTTAAAAAGGTCAATATTTAAGAAAGTACAGTGCAATTTAACAAAAGTCATTATTTAATAAAACAAAATCTTATTTTTTTAATTAATAAATTATTAAAAAAAAAAATAAATAAATACAAACCTGTCAAAACTATTAACAGGATTTTTTTTCTTCAAAGGAGTACTCGGCCATTTATCAGAAGAAGTATCAGTGTCCCAGTCACTGATATTAACCACCTCCAGTTCCTTCAGTTCCTCATTAGTAAGCTTGCTGTTCTTAACACCAGATGGCCCAGCGATAGCCTCGAACTTCCTTTTGACGCTATTGGAACCATCCATTTTATTCCTAACCTTACTATCAGCCTCTTTATAGCTATTCTTCATAGCTTCTCCAGTTTCGCAGAAAGTCTCATCAGGCATAAGATCAACAATAGAGTCCAGATTCTGAGACTCGAAGCTGACATTGTTGTCCAGAGAAAAAAAGTCCGACTCGTTAGCTTCTGTTGCGTTTAAGTCTTGAGTTATACAAGTCGCAATTTCACTTTGGGAAAGTTTCCTGGCTAGCTTGGGAGATTTTTCGCTCTCGCTCTTTCTCTTGTCAGTCTTGGGGGTCAATTTATTGTTAAAAGGGTTGAAGTTCTTCCCTTTGAGCAAACTATCAGGAACTGCGTCTTGCGAAAAAGGAATTTCAAAAGCTGTGGTATCAAAATCGAGATCATCTGGATTGATTAATGATTTACTATTATTATTATTATTATTATTATTATTATTATTATTATTATTACTAGATTTAGAAGAAGATTCTTGAGGATTAGTCAATAAAATTTTCCTTTTAGGCTGCGACAAAACTAATTTGCTCTGCCGAGAAACTTTTCCAGAGGGCGTTAAAGTTATCTCAGCATCAGCTTTGCTGATGCCCAATTGTCCTACCCTAGACTGAGATTTCTGGCTCACAGTACGGTTGATAATCAACTCAGGCACTCTGTTCTCCTTGACATTCTTCTTAGGACTCTTTGGTTTCTTCCCTGGGCTTTTAGGAATCTTCACCGGGCTTTTGACCTTGAAGCAAGTCGTTTTCTTCTTGTCGAAAGTCTTGAATTTTATTTTAGAGCGACTCTCCAGCTGAGTGTTCTCTACTATTCCTGGAGAGTCTGACTCGATGGTGAAGTCGCTGACAAATGACCTTTCTGGGAGGTTTACATTTTTTTTACAAGTACATTTTTCTTCGAGTTTCTCTACTTTTACCTTCAACTCTTCGTAGATTTCGAGGACTGTTATATAATTTTCTTTAAAACCTGAGAATAAATAAAAAAGATAAGTGTATTTTATAAAATACTAGATATATAAGAAATGACCTTGTATCTTGGGAACCATTGACATTTTTAAAGATATAAGCTCATCCTGATGATACACTCATCGAGACCTTTCATTTGAGTACCCACATCAATTTTTCATATATTTTATGTTTATATATATCATATTTATGAAAAATATATCAAAAATGCATATGGGGACTCAAATGAAAGCTCTTAATGACTATAACATCGGGATGAGATTATATCTTGAAAAATGCCAATAATTAAAAAATTACACTGTATCTCATGAACTATTGACATTTTTAAAGATATAAGCTCATCCTGATGTTACAATCATCGAGACCTTTCATTTGAGTACCCACATCAATTTTTCATATATTTATATATATATTATATATAATGTATATATATATATATATATATGTATATATGAAAAATATATCAAAATACATGTGGGTACTCAAATGAAAGCGCTTAATGAGTGTAACATCAGGATGAGCTTACATCTTTAAAAATGTCAATTTTAAAACAATTAATAATTCTTTTAATATTAATAAATTATAAATAAAAATAAAATATTTCGGTAAGTTTAATTATAAAAAAATAAACTAACCTTTAAAAATATTATTAACAACTTTCAAAGCATTTTCTAAATCTTCACCAGCTTTAATCGCTTCTTGTTTATTTAAATAATTAATGTTACTCATTTTTTTTTTAATTATTATAATATTATAATTTTTCAATAACAATAAATTCAATCTTCCATATGCACTGATACAAATTTCACTTACAAAATAATTCCATACGCTGAAAAAAAAAAATAAATTAATTAAATCAGTGAAATAAATTATTTAAAATTAAATTAAATATTTACCTGTTCTTATTTTACTACACAAATATTTTTGTAAATAAAAATAAACGACACGAACTAAACAAACCGCCGCCATGTTTGTTTTTGTCTGTACCAACATGACAGGTAAAAAAAAAAATAAATTCTACCAACTTAACCTTAAAAAAATAAAATTCAAATTTAATTCAATAATTTATTGTTATAAATTACCTTAGCTGCATAAAAATATCCCAGTATTTATATATTTACAATTAAAATATTTATTATTAATAATAATAATAATTAGTTAATATTTATATATATATTACAAATTTTAATTAGTGTAAACCACACAGCTGATTTTAAAATAATATATATTAATGTTTTTTTTTACAGAAACAAGTACCGTAAAAATTTTAATTTTATTTATTTATTTATTTATTTATATATATTTGATATTAAGAACCAAATGCTGACTGAGTCGACGAAGAAGGCGGCGGAAAAACTTGGCTAGATTTATTTGTATTACCCTGGGGCGACTTGCAGCTGTCAAGACCGTAGCGAGACATTAGAGCTGAGAGCGCGGTCTTGATTCCCGCGGTTGCAATTTGAGACCATCTTCCTAAGCTGACTGCGTCGTCTCCTGCGTATACTGCGTGTGCATCAAAATTATTTTTTTGAGCATTTATTTCTAGTTAATTATAAATTCAATGTTAATATATTTAATTGGAAATTTCATTTTTTTTTTTTTTTCAGGATGGCGATTAATTTCAACAATTTATTAATTGGTAAGTCTTTAAAAATTAAATTTCTTTTTTTTACTTAATTATTGTTAATGAAAATTTAGATAACAATAATTTAATAAATTATCATTATTATTGCTATTATTATCGAAATTCTTCGATTAAAAATTACAAAATAATAATAAATTTTAATGAAAAATTAATATTATTAAGAGAATAAGAAAAATTTTGTCTCCAGGATAGTTGTATAGATAGATAATTAAGAAAAGACCTTGTATCTTGTGAACTATTGACATTTTTAAAGATATCAGATCATTCTGATGTTACACTAGTCAAGACCTTTCATTTGAGTACTCACATGCATTTTTGATATATTTTTCATATATACATATATATGATATATATAAATATATGAAATATAAGAAAAATTGATGTGGGTACTCAAATGAAAGGTCTTGATGAGTGTAACTTCAGGATGAGCTTATATCTTTAAAAATGTCAATAATTAAGAAAAGACCTTTTGTCTTGTGAACTATTGACATTTTTAAAGATATAAGCCCATCCCGATGTTACACTCAGCGAGACCTTTCATTTGAGTACCCACATCAATTTTTCATATATTAATATATATTGTATATATGTATGTATGAAAAATATATCAAAATGCATGTGGGTACTCAAATGAAAGCCCTTCATAAGTGTAACATCGGGATGAGCTTATATC
>CAJNRD030001119.1:18335344-18359628 GCA_905319865.3 Cotesia congregata | reverse complement strand
ATCGAGACCTTTCATTTGAGTACCCACATCAATTATTCATATATTTGATATATTTATATATATATTATATATATGTATATATGAAAAATATATAAAAATGTATGTGGGTACTCAAATGAAAGCTCTTGATGAGTGTAACATAAAAATGAGCTTATATCTTCGAAAATGTCAATTTTTAAGAAAGTACAGTGCTATTTATCAAAAGTTATTATTTACAAGTCACGGCAGTCACGTAGTGACTGCAAGATTTAATTATTATCTATTAAATTTTTAATATAATTTATTATCATTATTAAACAAAAATACTTTAATTAATCGCCATCCATATTAATAAAACACTAAAACAAACTCAAAAATTACCTGCCGGAGGAATTAAAAGCGGCAAATGCGCTTCCAATTGCCCAGTAGGTCTAGCATTAGCAGCCTGCCGAATTTCGCTGTGTAATTCCGTGACCAGCTGTACAGCTTTAGGATCGCTCTAAAAATTCAAAATAATCATAAAAAAAAAGAAACATTTACTCCAAAATACTCCCAAAAAAAAACTCACCTCATTATCAACCCTTAGAGACATCAAATCATCAACTCTAATAGGTTTCCCCTGTCCCAGCGCGCCCGCGAGTGAATTAAGCTTCTTTGCCAAAGTGTCTTCACTAATTTCCGAGTTAAAATTCTCCTTAGTGGGCCTGGGGCCCTTGGGGCTGTAGCAGTAACTCGGAGAGGCCCCAAAAGAATTCTCGAAGCCTTCGGGCAAATTTTGGACATGGTATCCTTCTTTAAGTCTTTTTAATCTGCAACAGGATTAAGAAAAAAAAAATGATTAAAAAAAATTAATAATATTTATTATTTAAATTTTAATTCTTAACAATTTTTTACACCGTTAAAAAAAAAAAATTACCTATTTACAACTAAAATTCCGTCCGAATAAATCAGAATTATTTTTAATAAATAAATGATTAACTTTTAATCGTCCACAATTAAAATAACGCACATGTCATTAATTAATTAATTTTATTGACACAATAATTACATTATAAAAAACAATTTTTTTTTTTTCCAGCTGCGTATTAACATATTTATTTTTATTTATAATTATTTACATTTTATTTAAATAATATTTCCTCATCCCTTTTTTAATTATATTGACTCGGAAAATTGGAGGGGAGTAAGGTTCAAGTCAATAATTAATTTATAACTGTTTATGATTAATTAATTTAAATTTTGTGAGACGAAAAAAAGTTTATCACGTACTTAAAAATAATCACACGGTATAATTTATATTAGATGGTCTGGGTTTTGTTTTCGGCTAGTCCAAGTCTCCTTCTTATGATTTTTTGGATATTCCAATTTAGGTCCCTCCTCACATCAATTTAAGCTGGATAAAAAACAAAAATAAAAATATAAAATAAAAAAATAAAATTATAAATAAATATAAATAATAATAGGGTTTCATTTTAATCTTTTATATATATATATATTATTTACATTTTTTTTTGAGACTTAAATTAGTTACATTTTATTTTAATATACATTTTTAGGTGTTAACAATTTTTTTTTTTAATTTTCAATTTTTTATATATTTTTGAGTGGAAAAAAATTTTTGGTATCAAAAATTAAAATATAATTTGTGTTTTCTTCGTGATATATATAATTAATTTTAATTTATAAAAAAATATTATTTTTTATATTACAAGGGAAATATTGGTCTTAAAAAAATTATATAAAAAAATGTTTTTATAATTTTTTTTATAATTAATAAAAATTTGAATTATTTTTTTTATCAATGTTAATTAATTACGGGAAAAATATTGGTCGTATAAAAAAATTTTAATATAAAAGTTCAAAATTTAATTTAATAAAAAAATTGTCATAATTTATTTTTTAGGACCAACCAAAACGCCGAAATTATTAAAATAAACATTTATATAATTAATAAAAATTTGAATTATTTTTTTTATTAATGTTAATTAATTAATTAATTACGGGGAAAAGATAGGTCCTAAAATAAAATTTTTGAAATAAGGGTCCAAAATTTAATTTTATAAAAAAAAATGTCTTGTAATTTTTTCTCAGGACCAATCAGAACGCCAGAATTAAAAAAATTAACATTATTATGATTAAATTACTTAAAATTTGTACTAATAGAGGTTAAGAAAATATCAAAAGTAATTTTTTTTAAATATATATAAAATGTTATTCCAAACTACATTATAAATTAACATTTTATATAAAATTACAAAATAATTTTTCAAAAAATTTCACTGAAAATATTTAAATATTTTCAATACTTTTTTAAAAACTAACTTAAATTAAAATTTATAAATTATAATAAAAGGTTCCATACCTTATGACTCTCTCGAAGAAAACACAACTATTATTCTAGTATCACTAAATTGACAATAAAAAAGGATTACATAAATTTTTGGGAGTAATTTTTCATACCAAAAATTGTTTATTAAATTTTATTAAATCACCCCAATATACATATATTATAAAATAAATTCTAATCAACAGTAGCCATTTATAAATAAATAAATGGCGGATACGATAACTTACCCCGAACCCGCGTTAGCGTTCTCAAGTTGTTCCCGAACCTTCCGACGTTGTCTTTTGCTCCATAACTCGTGACAGTCTTGGAAAGTAGGCAGGTCGGGAGGAGGCATACTAATTTATAAAAAAATATTTATTAATAGTCCAAAATTATACCAAAAAAAAAAAATTAATTAATTAATTCAAAAAATTTTTTTTTAATTAATTCAAAAAAATTTTTTTTTAAATTAATTAATAAAAATAATAAAAAAAATTTTTTTTTACCGTTCGGGTTCAATATTTCTCAACCAAGCACTTTTAAGTGCATCGGCAGCAGTGATGCGTTTTTCTGGATCAAGTTCCAGCATTTTGTCCAATAAATCCAGAGCTGTTGGAGGTAAGAATGTAAAATCTTCTCTCAAGCGTCTCCGGTAGGTCTTTTTAGCTTTTAGAGTGTGCCAAAGTGGCAGTTTTATCACAGACGGCCACACGGCCGGTGTTGGCGTTCCACAGACTCGGGCAATCAAGTCTAGTTGCATCATTTCCATGTTCGCCTTTAATTATAATAATTAATTAACAATTAATAATTATTTTAAATTAAAGACTGCGATTTTTTATTGAAATTATTTATTACCTGAAACAATGGCTTTTTCCAAAATAATTCTCCGAGGATACACCCACAACTCCAGACATCTATCGCGGGACCATAACGCTCTTCTCCGAGTAACAGCTCGGGAGGACGGTACCACAGAGTTATTACTTTGTTTGTATATGGTCGCTGGCGGTCCTCTGCGTTGTAGAGTCGCGCTAGACCAAAGTCTGCGAGTTTTACTTCTCCTCTGAAAAATTATATTTATTTTTTTTAGTTCATTATTATTATTTTTTTAATTTATTATTAAATATTAAATTAGAATTTTTTTAGGTTGATATTGATTGAAAATTATCACAGTGTATTGATCAAACAAATTTTAGTTGAAATTTACCTTGAGAATTTTAATAATTATTTTTAAGTCAATAATTTTAAATTTTTTAATAAATTTTTATTTAAAAATATTTTTTCAAGTCGAAAATAATTAAAAATTTTTTAATAAATTTTTATCAAAAAATATTTTTTTTTTCTTAATTATTTTTAAGTTAACAACAATTTTTTAATAAAATGGTTAAAAATATTTTTTAAATAAAATTTAAAAAATCTCTATATATGATTTTTTTATACTAATTAATTTATCAAAAAAAAAATTGATTAAAAATAATTATTTAAAAATTTTCACTAAATTATATTAATTAAATATAAATAAAAAAAAAAAAAAAAAAGAACATACCTATTATTCATAAGAATATTAGAACACTTGATATCCCGATGCAAGAAATTTTTGGCATGACAATAATTCAACCCATCAAGTAGCTGCTTCATAATACTAGCATTGTTCATTTCATTAAAGTCAACCAACTTAGATTCCAACAGTCCCATAAGATCATGATCCATGTACTCAAATACCAAATAAAAGGACCCTTTGTCCTTCCTAAAATCTTTAGCGTCCTGTTTATCAGTAACAATTTCCCTGAGGTTGACAATATTCTTATGATTGAGCTGCCTGAGAATTTTAATCTCCCTAACAGCAGTAATCGGAAACCCTTCCTTCTCATTCTCCAGCCTGACCTTCTTCAGAGCAACAAAAACATTGGCCCTGGTGTCCCTAGCCTTGTAAACTTGCCCATAAGTTCCTTCTCCAATTTGGTTCATGACCTCAAAGACATCGACACACCTCTCACCCCAATCTTTGCCACCAGAGGCCGACATTGGCGCGTGGCAGTTCCTGAGGTTCCTCTTTTTCAAAATCTTCGGGCGCTTGAGCTTAGGCTTGGGTGCAAGCCGTTCCAGCTTGTTCCTTGGAGGAGTAGCATTAGGATCTTCCTCTCCACTGTAGTCTTCTCCCTGAGCCACTGGCGGCATTGGTAGTTCCGTTATTCCCTTTTTAATATTCTTAATCAACCCGGTTCCTCCTGTTCCACCAGTTCCACCCTTTCTCTGAGGACTCGGCGACCTGCTAGGAGGCGAGTCGATGCTCTCCAGGTCATTCTGATTAATTCCAGGAGGTAGTGGTAGCTTGGACAGCTTCCCGGTTTTAAATTGAACAAATGGCGCCTTTGGAGGATCTATAGATTTAATTGGAACAAGATTGTTCGGAGTGTTGAACTTTGAAATGGCGTTCATAGGCGACGAGACTGCCACTGGAACGGAATTTCCAGTGACAACAGGTACTGTGGCTTGAACAGGAATCAAATTTGGTGTTGGAACCGCTGGAACAGTACTTGGAACCGGAACTGTTCCAAGAACGGTGCATGGAACATGAGTGGTTTCTGGAACGGAGGCAATTCCTGGAACAGTTCCTGGAACATGGCCGGTTCCAGGAATATCCGTAGGAGGCGGTGGTGGTGTTTTCTGACAAACACTAGCCCCATTTGGCGGAAAAGGTGAATTAGAACCCGTCTGTCCTGGAAGAGGAGGCGTAAGCCCCTCCGAAGTTTCAGGAACTGGAACAGGAATGTCGACAATTTCCACGGACTTGTCAACGCGGCCATTGGACTTGTCAGTGGAACAGGAGCTCGAGTCTTTTTCATCAGAGCCTTCGATAATCTGAACATCATCCTGACTATTGACCTCCTTCTCCTTAGCAGCCTGGTACTTTTTATAAGCAAGTTCCTTGATGTTCCTGTCCTTGACCATCTCCGCGAACAAAGTAGTCTCATTAATCTTCGCCTGGCTCCTCAAGTTAATCGCCTTGAGACTAGTCGGGCTCCTCAGCCTGGTGCGGTGCGGCGAGGGGATCCTCCTGGGGCTCTTGGACCTCTTCCTCGCGGACCTGGGTAACTTTCCAGGAGGAGATCTTTTGGGTGTGCGACTTCGCCTCCTCTCTCTGGACCTAGACCTGGAGGGTTTCCTCCACCTGGGACTCCGACTCCTGGAGCGGGACATGTCTGGAACTCCGCGATTCATCAACCTGGACTTCCGCTTGTCCTTCCGTTCTCTATCATGGTGCCTGTGCTGTCTCATCATGTCCTCGCGCTTTCGTCTTTTGCTCCCGGGGGACATGGAGGCGCGGAACTCCCGGCGACGAGGACTAGGAGAGTGTCTCACCCGGTGCATCGGGCTCGGGCTGAATTCTCTTCTTCTGGGGCTGTGTTCTCGACGTCCTGGCGGACTACTGGGGCTGTGTCGCCTCCTGGTGAGCGGACTGTCGGCTCTAGGAACTCGATGTGGAGGACTGTTCCTCGGTTCTGGACTGTGCTTGGACATCTTCTCCGGGGAAGAGGGTCTGGGAGGCAGCAGAGGAGTGTGAGGAGACTCCGAGCGACGGAGGATGGGCGGAGTGACGTGCTGGGGCGACTCCAGGTCCATGTCACTCGGAGAACGCTGCTGAGGCGTCGCCGGAGAAATCGGACTCGTGCTGTCCTTCAAAGGCATCGGCGGCGACTCCGGCCACTTCTCGACCATCTTCGGGCTCTCCGGGACGAACTCCTGGACAATTTCCGGACTCAGACTCCTGGAGGCGCGCTTTGACTTCCGCTTCCGCTTCTTCGAGGAACTCGAGCTCGGACTCAAGCTAATTTTCTTTTTCTTCTCCCGGCGATGCTTCTTTTCCTTGCGACGGTACCGACGTTCCTCGGTAAACTCCGGACTGGGAACCTGGGGCTCTTCTACAGGGGAAAAGTGTCTCTGACGCATCGGAGGAGACGGGGACATGCTGATTGGTGAAGGACGAAGATCTCCGGGAGGCTGAGGCACCACTGGACGCTTCGGGCTACCATAGTACCGCGGTCGAAGCACCCCCAGGTCGCTGTCTGTGTAGCTGTTGCCTCTGCTCTCCTCGGACTGAATCTCTCCGGCCTCGGGCTCGGACAAGTCCTCGCTGCTCACATCAGAGTACTCCACAAGAGGTTTTACTATTGAGGAGGCTACTTTGGGGATGTCCGAGTCTAGAGACTTGTCTCGTGAACGCTTTTTCTTCTTTTTGCCGGAACTACGGCTGCTTTTGCCATGGCGACGGTGCCGCTTTTCCGAGGTGTCGTAATGACGGGTTATGTCACTGCCGACACTGTCACGACGACGGGATTTAAGTCTGCCATTACATATATATAAATATATAAAATATATGAAAAATTGATGTGAGTACTCAAATGAAAGGTCTCGATGAGTGTAACATCAAAATGAGCTTATATCTTAAAAAATGTCAATATTTCACAAGATACAAGGTCGTTTTTTAATTATTGACATTTTTATAGATATAAGCTCATCCTGATGGTAAGCTCATCAAGACCTTTCATTTGAGTACCCACATGTATTTTTTATATATTTATCATATATACATATATATAATATATAAAATATATGAAAAATTGATGTGGGTACTCTAATGAAAGGTCTCGATGAGTGTAACATCAGGATGACCTTATATCTTTAAAAATGTCAATATTTAACAAGATACAAGGTAATTTCTTAATTACGTATCTAGAGATTCTAAAATTAAAACTATTTCATCTATGTAATGCTAAACAAATGTAATATTTTTTTTGGCAATAAAATTTTTTAACAATTTTATGAGTTATTATTTCCATCAAAATTAATATTTTTAACTATGTTAAAAATTAATATTTACATGACATAATGTTTATAAATAAATAAACACCTGAGCGAGTTCCTCCATGTCATTAATCGTCTTCAATTCCATATTATCAAAAGGACTAGACGTATCGTTGTCAAAGTCCGCGTAGTCTAGCCCATTGGACTTGACATTAAGATCAATATCCTGGAGATCGCAGGGCGGAGACAGCGGCTGGGGAGTAAGTATAGTAGTTTTGGGTGCTGGAGCAACTTTAACTGGCAGTGGAAGTACTTCTGGAGATGACGGAGAGTTACTTTTAGTTAGTTCTTCTTCTTCTTGTTCGCGTTTTTTCCTTTCTTCAATACGCTGTTCTCGCGCTTCTTTATTTTCTTTCCTCACTTTCCGCCATTCTTCCAGCTGACAATTTTAATAAATAAATTATGGCAAAAAAAATCATTAAAAAAATAGAAATTTTAATAAATAAAAAATGCAATTTTTTTTAAATAATTTTTTTGTTAAAAAAAAAAATTAAAAAAATTGTCATGACAGCTTAATTAAAATTCATATAATAATTTACAATTAAAGTACCTTATTTAGAATAGACCTTTCAACGCTAAAATCATAATTATAACGAGTGATATCTGGAAATTTGTTGTTGTAAGCTGCTGGGAGTGTTACTTTCCTAGGAGGCTTATAAGCTTCTGCTATTTTGACATTGACACCGTCCATGTATGATGACACCGGGTCTGATGATGATATTGATGCTCGTGCCATCATTCAGCATCAACCTGACAATTATTTACTCAATTAAAAATTTTACTAAATAAATATTTATTTATTATTTATAAAAAAAAATGATGAAAAATTTACTTGCAATTTTTAGGAATGAAGAATTATTTTTTAATTAAGAACTTTGCAAATAATAATAATAATAATAATAATAATAATTAATAAGTTAAAAATTAGACTTACAAATAAAAATATTATGGAGGTTGATTTCACAACGTCAACTCATGCTGAAGTGTAGCCATTGTTGTTCTGTTTCAGTCGGTAAGAAATTTTTCTGACAGAAAAAATGGCGCATGACTATTTATCAAGACTTTTTAATAATTTTATAACAATTAAATAATCATAAAAAAAATAGAATAAAAAATTATTTAAGTATTTTTTTTATTATAATTAATTTATAAAATATTTAAATGAAGTTAGCTGACATATCAAAATTTTTTATTGAAAAAATTTCAATTAAATAATTAAAAAAAAAATTGTCATATATAAAAAACTTGAAAAACTATAAGTGCAATTTTTTAGAAATATTTTTTTAGTTCTAATTTAATTAAAGTCAGCTAACTTTAGTAACTTTAATATAAAATTAAAAAAATATGACAGCTGTCAGCTGACTTCACTATAATTTTATTTATTTATTTATTAAAAAAAGTGACAGGTATCTTAATTTTAGTATTAAAAAATGACACTTAAGTTTACTTTTTAAAAATTAAGTTAGCCGATATTTAAAATTTTTATAAATTATTTTTCATTGAAAAAATCTTGGCAAAATAATAAAAAAAATTTTTTATTTGTAAAAAATTTAAGTGCAATTTTTAAAAAATATTTTTTAGTTTTAATTTAATTAAACTCGGCTAACTTTAGTATTAAAAAAACTTTTTAATAATTTTATAGCAATTAAATAATTATTAAAGTATTTTTTTAATTGCAATTAATTAACAAAATAAAAAAAATGACAGTTGTCAGCTGACTTGACAATATAAATATTAATAATACCAAGCAGCGCCACCTGAAGAATTAACCGGGCGAATTCAAATTCCCGCGCATGCGCAGTGGCGGAAAAATTAAATTTTCCGCGCGCCCTGGCGGCAAACACGGGAATCTTAGAATGAAAGATGGACGCTGGAGCGGTGATGCCGTTTGACGTGCGCGAAATATGATAGTTATATTAATTATCCAGACGATAAAATTGTCCTGACGTACGTAAACAGTGGTGCGATAAGTAATCGTACAGTTGCTGTGAGTTTAAGTGGATAAAGGAATAATAACAATGGCTTTGGTGACAGTCCAGCGCTCGCCGAGTGTCTCCAGCTCGCCCCAAAGCTCTGTAAGTTTTATCACACTAAATAATTCAGATCTTTAAAAATTAATCATCTAAAAATATTTAATTAATTAATTATTAATTTTTAATTACCTCAAAATGAATTTTAATTTTTTTAATCAAATTTCTTTTTATGCCGGACTCTCGGTACTGTCGGCAGGTGCTTTATTTTGACAAAGGATGCCAACTTGTGTCTTGTTGCTTGTGTTGAAGCTTTGGTTACTCCAAACAAAGACACCAGCTTATTCCTTTTCTGGATTATTGATTTTTTAGATCGACTTGTTGACAGTGACTTGCTGTTAATTGCTCCCTAGTGTACCATTATTATCACCTATTGTTATTATTATCCTTTCAATAATAATAATAATAATAATAATAATAATAATATCTGGAATTCAAATTGGGTGAATGGTTATGATTCATGATTAATTATTGTTGGTTAATAATAATTATTATTATAATTACCGGCGCGCCAGGAATTTTTGCTGGAACCGACGCCCTTAATAAAAATAATATAAAAATTAACGATACTAAAGTTAGTCGACATTTTTAATTTTTTCATGTTTTTTTAATAATTAAATTATAACAAAAAAATTTTTTTTAAAAATTGCACTTATAGCTTTTGAAGTTTTTTAGACGTGCAATTTTTTTTTTTTTTTTTTTTGTAATGATTTTTTCAATAAAAAAAAAATTCTAAAAATTTTTAAATGTCGGCTAATTTAATTTTCATTGAAAATTAAGTTCAAAATTTTTAGAAATTTTTTATTGAAAAAATTTCAATTAAAAAATTAAAAAAAAAATTTCACATGTAAAAAACTTTAAAAGCTATGAGTGCAATTTTTTAAAAATATTTTTTAGTTATATATTAATAAATTAAGCTATAAAAAAAATGATAAATGTCGGGTAATTTTATTATTATTTATTAATAATTTTTTTTTTGGTTTTTTTAAAATAGTTTGTTTAATTTTATTGAAGATTTTTGACCGAATAATCCGGATCCAGGTGACTAGTGTTTATAAACAAAGGATAGTTTTGTAGATTAAAAATTAAATAGTAGAGAAAGAGATGAAACTTTTTGATGGGTTATAAATACTTTGACGGAAAATGGGATAATGATTTTTGGCTGTGGTGAGTGCCAAGTTAAAATTAGCGGTGATAAATAAATTAATTTTTATTTAGAGTTTTCTGTTTTTGGAAATTCAATGTTTTATTTATTTGGTGTTAAAAGGGAGAATTTAATTTGGAGGAAAGAATTTCTTTGTTGGAATTTTTAAGAAAATTATTTTTGAAGGTTTAGTCAGAATTCTGAGTAATTAGTTATTTATTTTTAATCTTGAATTGGTTAAAAAATTATTTTTAAAGAAAATTTAGTCATAGTTCTGAAAAAGTAATTTTTTTAGTCAGTAATTAATGAATTATTTTCGTTAAAGTATAATTAAAAAATGTATTTTTAAAGAAAATTCAGTCATATTTTTGAGAAATAATTTTTTAAAGATTTTATTTGTCAAATTTTTAATTAACAATTATTTTTAACATCCGGTAATGACTATTAAACTAGCAACTAGTCACTATGTGACCCCCGTGACTTGTAAATTATAAATAGATAAAATTTTGGTTTAATCAATAATGATTTTTGTTAAATTACTTTGTACTTTTTTAAATATTGACGTTTTTAAAGATATAAGCTCAGTCTGACGTTACACTCATCAAGAGCTTTAATTTGAGTACCCACATGCATTTTTGATATATTTTTCATATATACATATATATAATATATAAAATATATGAAAAATACATGTGGGTATTTAAATGAAAGGTCTCGACGAGTATAACATCAGGATGGGCTTATATCTTTACAAATGTCAATAATTAAGAAATTATATTGCATTTTGTTAACTTATGATATTTTTATAGATATAAGCTCATCTCGATGTTACACTCATCAAGAGCTTTCATTTGAGTACCCACATCAATTTTTCATATATTTTTCATATATACAAATATATAATATATATAAATATATAAAATGTATGAAAAATACATGTGGGTATTCAAATGAAAGGTCTCGATGAGTGTAACAACAAGATGAGCTTATATCATTAAAAATTTCAATAGTTCACAAAATACAAGATAATTTCTTAATTATTGATATTTTTGAAGTTATAAGCTCATCCTGATGTTACACTCATCAAGAGCTTTCATTAGAGTACCCATATGCATTTTTGATATATTTTTCATATATACATATATAATATATATAAAATATATGAAAAAGTGATGTGGGTACTCAAATGAAAGGTCTCGATGAGTGTAATATCAAGATGAGCTTATATCTTTAAAAATGTCAATAGTTCACAAAATACAACATTTCTTAATCTTAATTATTGATATTTTATTAACAATATATATCTTATTTTTCTAATAATATAGTTTATTTAAATTTTTTTTTAATTATTTAAAATACTTTTTAACTTATTTATCAATATTAAATAATTAAATTAATTATAGAACTTTCTTGTCAAAAAAATAATTCCAATCAATTTATTAAAAATTGTTAATAATTTAATAAAAAAAAATCTTTTCCAAGCGTCCAATCACTCCAAAATCAAAAATATCCGTCAAAACAAAGTAAACTGATGCCACCCGCTTAATAACTCATCCTTCATGCAAACAAAAAATAAATGTCTCATTAATTAAACAAAATAAAATTCGCAGAGATATTTTTTAATAATTCACCGATGTTTATTTTCCACGTGACGTAATAATTGTTTGGCGTTGTCTCAACAAAAATCGAGGAACAATTATAGTGTAGTACGTACTGTAGTACGTAATACTCCAACGAAAGTAGATAAAATAAAATAGTACGCTAAAATTGCTTACAGTAGAGCAGTCCAAGTAGTAGAGGTTCTTTGTCTTGATTTTATTTCTTCCTCCTCTTGTTCTCTAGATCAACATACATAACATGCGTACATCGTACAACGCATTGCTCTTTTTGGATCATTACATATCAGTCAGGCCTTACTCTTCGATCACTTCGTTTTATTTTCTCACCCAATGTTTATTTATATTAAATTATTTCTTTATTTTGTCTGGAATAATTGTGAATAATTTTTTTTTTTTTTTTTTCGAGTGATTGATAGCTTCAATTAAAATGAATAATTATTTACAAACAAGTAATTTTATTTAAATAAAATATAACTGGTTAAAAATTATAAATTGTTAATTGTAAATACCGACAATGATTTTATTGAGAAATAATATTGTGATGGTTTATCTTCTGCCGAGTCCAGATGTTCCTTGTTTACACGGTTGTCATCATCTAAATAATTATAAACATGTTGAATGTCGGCGTTTACGTCGCTCGCATACGATTCAGCTGAGATATACCCTCAAAATAAATGTAAATTATTTTTAATAAATAATCTTACAGGACAAATTTTTTTTTTTTAATTATAAAATTGTAAATTGTATTAAAAAAATTTTTTACACTTTATTTTATTGAAGATTTAATCCAGGTTGATTTAAAAGTGTCGTTGCTGATAAGTTATTTATAAGCCGGTCAATTGTCGTAACTTTTTGACCTAGTTGTACTTAAATTAATACTTGTTCTGTATTATATATTAAGTGACCTTTTGTTATTTTTTTTTTTTTTAGGATTCTGGAGCTGGAGCGCCGACTGATGAAGAAGACGCTCGTGGTTGTAAAAGGTAAGAATTTTAAATAATTTTATTCCATTATTAGCAACCTTGCAGTCACTATGTGCTTTATTAAATAATTATTTTTGTTAAATTGCACTGTATTTTCTTAAATATTGATGTTTTTAAAGATATAAGCTCATCTAGATGTTATACTTATCAAGAGCTTCCATTTGAGTACCCACATGCATTTTTCATATATATATATATATATAAAATTGATGTGGGTACTCAAATTAAAGGTCTTGATGAATGTAACATCAGAATGAGCTTATATCTTTGAAAATGTCAATATTTTACAAAATACAAGGTCATTTTTTAATTATTGACATTTTTAAAGATATAAGCTCATCTTGATGTTACACTCATCAAAAGCTTTCATTCGAGTACCCACATGCATTTTTGATATATTTGTCATATATACATATATATAATATATATAAATATATAAAATATATGAAAAATGCATGTGGGTACTCAAATGAAAGGTCTTAATGAGTATAACATCAAGATGAGCTTATATCTTTAAAAATATTAATATTTTACAAGATACAAGGTCATTTCTTAATTATCTATCTAAAAATACATTTTTTTTTATTAAAATTAAACTAAAAAAAAAACAATTTTATTAAATTAAAAAAAATATTTTTTACCTTAATTAAAAATGAAATTTTAAAATTTCCATTAAATAAATTATTTATAGTCAATTAAATATAAATGTCTCATAAAATTTTTTTAAAAATAAGACTGATAAATTTATATTAAAAAAAAAAAAGATATAATTTATTCTATATTATGTCTAATTACCAAGAATCTAAAGTATTAAACGTTAATTGGTTGTTACTTTTAATTAAAAATTTTTTTAGCAAGAAATTCCAACAAATAGTCTAATAACTAAAATTGACCCGCGCATTTAAAGAGAAAGTACTTGAAATAAAAAGCAGCGAGTCAAATAAACAATTTACAATTACCAAGCAACTCTCCTCTGTGATCTGCTGATATTCGACATGATGATTGTCCTCTTAAATAATCAGTCGAATCAAAGATGCATGAATAAATTATCGTATTAAATAACCCCAGCTTTCTATCCTGCAATTTTAAAATCCAAGATCATTTAATGTTTGTAATTAATAAATTAACAATATATACAAGGTTTAATTAGCGTTATAATGATGAGTCAGTCGTATCAATGTATCCTTAGTGGCTGATTACGCGGAAACTATCAGGTCACGGTGTGTGCTTCTCAAACCGGCGCATAATCTCTGATAAAAATAAAAATAAATAAATAAATTTATTTACTGGTATGTTTTAATAAAACTATCTTAGTTGTTATTGGGAAAACCTCAACAGAGCAAAAAGTCGTTATGTCCACACCGCGTTTTTAAATCTCGACAAAAGCGAAAGTCCAATTACTTGGTTATTATAATTATTACCGCTAAGTAATAATTTATATATATTCTAGTTTGAAAATAAAAAATTTATTTTGTAATATTAAAACATATTTCTTGAATTTTATTTTTAATTTTTAATCATCAAAAAAAATTTTCAATATTAATTCAAAAAATACATTTTATATTTAATGCATTAAATTAATTATAAAAAAATTAATTTTTGATCATAATAAAATTTATTTTTTTTATTTTAAATTTTTAATCATTAAAAAAAATTCCCAAAAAATTGCAAAAATCTTCTAATAATAATTAAAAAAGTATTTTATATTTAATGCCGCAAATTAACAGTAAAAAAAAATTAATTTTTATTATAATAATAAAATTTAAGTAGAAAGTATTGCAAAAAAATGATTTAATCCTTAAAATTTTCTAAAAGTAAAAAAAAAGTTTATAAATAAGCCATCAAAATTCATTTTTTTAGACTTAAAAATTTTATTGTAGATTTCTTTTAGGAAAAAAATGAAATTATTTAATTTTTTTGCGGAATAATTTATTAAAAGGAATTTTTATTAAAAATTAAGAGTTAGGATATGTTTTTTGCATATTTTAGGAGTTTTAAAAATTTTTATAGGGTATTTTTAAGGCAAAATTCTTTATTTTAAATGATTTCCAATGAAACGAAAAAAAAAAAGGATAAAAATCCTTGCAAAAGACTGTTTAAGAGGCCCAGAAGATCAAAATAAGCGAAACCGTTATCTTTTTAATCTTTCACCCACTTCCTCATTCTCTTTCTTATTTCTCGTCGGAGTCATCACTTTTAAAGGTCAATAACCCCAATAAAAATAACAATAACAATTACAATAGCAATAGCAGTGACAATACCAGTGACCAGGTCAATAATTATCTTAGTACCTCGTGTTCTACAACCTCTTCTTTATAAACCAAACGGAGAACTGTTCTGTATATTAAAATCCACACACAAGCACACAATAACACCAATCTATATATATATACATACATACGTTAGTGTCTTACAGACTGGTTGGCTTAAACTTCTCCCCCCATTTGCGCGCAATACAACTTTAGATCTGGGTATACCAGTTCTTCGTCTTTAGCCTTTTCCCTTCGTCATCAGTCGCCTCGCAACGCTCGCTTTGTACACACGCGTTTCGTTTTTTAAATCACCAATTACCGTATTTATTTCATTTTCAACCAGTGAAGTTCGTAAATCAGACATCTAGATCAATGTGATCAATGTGATCATAAATCCTGTGATTTAGCCGGTTAAAAAGTGAAGTGTTGCTTCAGTAAGTGTCCAATGTTCTCTTCAATAGATTAGAATTACAATAATAAATCATCCCGTTAAGCCGGTGATGTTACACCCGTAGATATGCGCAAAAAATGGCTCCTATTAAAAAGAACCTCCTTGTGGTTCCTAACAGTTCCGATAAGTGCTAACTCCAATCGGTGATAAATGGTGTTCCAAAAAATGAGGAATCCCGGATTCCTTTTCGAACATGCCCGACATGGATACATTCAGTACATTAGGTAACCTTTTATTATTATTTTTATGCAATTATCTTGTGAAACACCAATTATATCACTTTTTATGCTAACAGTTTATTAAAACGCCAATTAAGAAATTTATGTATGCAAATGTCAGGGTTACCAATATTATTCTCTTTTATTTGCATATTTTACATGAGCAAGGGTTTAGAATCTGTTGGCAGCCCTTTTTATGCTAATTTATCCACCCGGATTCTTCAGTTTGGGTACATCTGTGTTTTTTTCATCATCAAGGCTTCATTTGATCAATTTATAGTGTTTTTTTTTTCTCAAAAATCAACTTTTTTTGCAGTTAGTTCTGTTCCAAGTATGGAATTGTGGAAATTATGGTAGTTTATAGCGAAAATTGAATATTTCGATGCTTTTTTTTTTCATAAAAATCAAGTTTTTTAGTGGTTATAGGTCTCTTTTTGCAAATTATGGTAGTTTTTTAGCAAAAATTAGATTTTTTCCATCCTATGAGTGATTTTTTTATATAATTCAAAGTTTTGTTGGCTAAAATTGATAAAAAAGTGTTTTTATGCTGTTATATGTGACAAAACATCAAAATCTTGAACAGCATGATTCTAAATCTTTAAATTATGGCAATTTTTAGCAAAAATAGGACTTTTTCCATATTCTAAGTGATTTTTTTCTAAAATTCAAAGTTTTGTTAGCTAAAATTGATAAAAAAAAAAAGTGTTTTTATGCTGTAATATGTGACAAAACATCAAAATATTGAACAACATGATTCTAAATCTTTAAATTATGGCAATTTTTAGCAAAAATTGGACTTTTTCCATATTCTAAGTGATTTTTTTCTAAAATTCAAAGTTTTGTTAGCTAAAATTGATAAAAATAGTGTTTCCGTCCTATAATTTGTGACCCAACATCAAAATCTTGAGCAATACGCTTCTAAATCTTCAAAATATGTCAACAATTTGTGTTTTTATACCATTTGTAACCTAAAATAATACTCCCGTAGAATTTAAAGTAAAACCGCAATGTTTTGAACGCGCACGAAGAATTTTAATGGAACCACAGGTTACATTTGATTAGTTTCGATAAAATCTGTAATTTTCTAAAATAAATCATCATTTTCTAAATAAGACACTATAAAATAGACTTTCATCGAAAAACTAATTCCGATTAGATCTTTACGATCAGATATCCTATTTTTTTTTTCAGAATTTAGTCATAATTTAGGCATGAAAGCGCTCGGAAATAACAACCAGAAAAGTGAAAAAAAAAAAAAAATAATCATAAAAAGTGAATTATTGTAAAAAAGGATATTGGTATTGGTTATATTCTGAAATCACAAACTACTTTCGCTACGACCTTCTACGGTTGGGTAAACCCAGCAGCAGTCTAATATAAAGCGTATCCGTTTTGGATCTTTGATTAAACTTCCATCATTACATTTGACTCTACAATCTCCCTGTTTGTGCTTAACTTATCTAGGCCTCGTGATAATTTCGGACAAACGTTTTTCTTTTTATCTAAAAAAGACAGATCTTTTGAATTTAAAGCAGGCTTGAATCCCTCCGGATTGTACCCTAATTTAAAAAACTATTCTGATCCCTTAGTCACGTGTCTGTAACACTGTCTCAGTCTCAGTATCGACTAAGGGAAGGTCGTAGCCTTGTTTCCTTTGTTCCTCTCTACCTCTACCTCTATCTCTGTTATATTCATAAAAGACGCACAATACACAATACACACACTCACACACTTACGGAGAAAGAGACGAGGGGCAGCGAGATTAGAGAGATGAAGTGGAGACCTTGAGCTCAATTTTCCTTGAGAATAGTTCGCTAATTTTCAAGAGAATGCCTGTTAATATTTTGTATTTTTAAATCCACCTCTTCATTAGTTAATTTCTTTTTTAAATCTAACAAATATGTGATCAAGAATTCGGGATGTAATTTTAACATTTTTTACCTTTTAAATTCACAGCTCGAGATACCTTTTAAACTTGTTTGGTATATACCTGTATAGACGTATGTTAACCTGGACAATTTTTTTTATTATACTTTTATAAGTAAGGGTATAAGAAACGAGTCCCAACACACACCAGTATGCCAGTCCGTGCCTGAGAAATAACCGGACATGGTTGCTTGGATACAGAAGCCATAACATCACAACTATTATATGCCTTTTATGATCTCGTGTGTTCCTAAATTCTGCTATATTCATCTAGAAATCAATAGAACCACTGAAAAATATTGTTAAAAGGTTCTTAAGTTTTGTAACTGCAGTTTTTGGATTCCGCAATTGAATTATAATTGCCAATTTATAAAATGGCTATTAGGCAGCCGAAATAGATGTAGATTTCTTAAAATAAGAAAATTTATTTTTAATAAAATTTTAACTGTTTAGAAGCAACAATTAGCAAGTTAATTAGAATTTTTAAACCGGATAAAATTTTAATTAAAAAAAAACAATATTTAGAATCACGAAAGACTGATCAATATTGTGATTATTGAATCTACATCATGTCTATGCTGTGATACAGCCAATAATTCTAAAACACCTGCTACAGTAAAACTGTTTCATTAAATGAACTTTAAAAGGAGTAATATTGAGGCTATTGCCACTTCTGAAGAGTGAAAATTGAAGCTTATTAAAAGAGCTTTACGATGCAACTGACCGAATTTTAATATCTTGTCTAGTTCAGTAATTATACCAAGTTAAAGTGGTGAAAACATCAATTTTTACGATTTTCAAAATTAAAAATTCTGCCATTTCCAAATTACTCGCCCGATAAAGCTCATCTTTGAACTTAACCTTGGTTTTTATTGATAGATAAAGCATGTTGAGTTTGAGAAGAATAGGTTATAAATTGAAAACGCTATTGTGCTGACAAGCCGCGTTATATCGTATAAATACATTCTGAGTCAGAAAATTTAAAAGTTGCACCATAAGGACGGCTGCAATAGTTAGATTTTTATGAAATCTACTAAAAATTAAAGCGCTAAATCACCGAAATTCAGATTTTTGTAATTTCCTTAAGGTGAAACGTTATCCTGAAGCAAAACAAACACATCGGAATTGCAAGCCATTAATTACAGACCGGGTTCGGTTATTCCGACAGAGATCTATTGGATCAAGAGACAACGTTTAGGGTGTAGAAAAACGTAACCGAGAATCGAGGGTGTTGTAAAGGGAAAGGGTAGTTAGAGTAAGGATCGATAAGTCTGGTTGTTCTTTATGTCTTTGTCCACTGTTATTTTTATAAAAGTTATTCATGGCTGATGGCGATCGCAAGAGATTGTCTGTTCTCTGTTGTCTGGGTATCGGGTCCACTGAGGGATTGCACAATCGCATTAGCGATTGCTCGTCAAGGCGAAAGGATAGGTGTAGCATCCACTAAAGAGCAGTTAATACACCTTAAGACCCGACTTTATTCAAAAGTCCAACAGCCGTAACTTAGATTCCGTTCGTGCGAATGCATAATCTAAGTTTAAGCGAGCAGCCGGCTAGTAAGGGGACACTTAGATCGATACCGCTTATTGTCTTGGTTTAGTTTGCCTCTTTCGTGACATTTATTAATAAATCCATCTACTGTACTCACAAACATTGCGATAACCGATAACGTTTTAACAATCGTGGCTTATCTTAGTGGCTTAGCACGTGGAGCGTGCGTTTTAATGAAAACTCTGGTTGATTGATTTGATAAGGTTTGCAATGTGCTGTACCAACTGGTACGAGGATTTACAAATAGATTTATAACTAATTCACCATTTTCTTCTTTATGTTTCAGTTTGAGCGAGTGTTATTTCGCGGGGAAAGGCGCTGCGTTGGTCCTGCCGCCAAATGAACGGGCCAGACCATCTCGACGGGTATCCTCAGCAGGATGCGATATCCAACAGCATCTACAGTCCATGTTTTACCTGCTCAGACCCGAGGAAACCTTGAAAATGGTGAGTCTTATGTTACTTTTTGTAAAAACATGCACGACTAACATTTATAGGTTTAAATTCTTGTGATATTTATTAGAAGAGTTTATTAATTCCCTATGAATACTTTGATCTAATGTAATAAGTTAGAAAATGTCTCATTTCTCTCCATTATCTATGTCGCTACTCCCCTTGATAAAGAAAACCTTTTAGAAGTAGTTGGCGAAGGTTAGAGACCTTATTTATCCTCTAAGTCAGATTGGTTATCGTCAACGTGAAGTTCGGGGAACTAATTGCCAGTATCATATGTCTTTGAATTATGTTTGTGCATTAGAAGATGCTAAGAGATTATACCAATGGCACAAAACTCGCAGATACTCAGATTAACATTAATATTGGTTCAATTTTGTAGAATGATATTGATTAATTTAATTTTGCAAACGATGTTATTGCAAAAAATTTTCATTTTTTTTCACTATTTATTAGAAGAGAGTTTTCTTTGATTTATAACATATTTTTGATTTAATCTAATCTAATTTACGCAACAATAATGGATCGCTACTTGAAAAAGTTACGAAAAATGCAAATCCTCCAAAATATATTCGGGGGACGAAAACGCGTCTTTATAAGCTTCTGTGGTTTTAAACCGTCAGAAGATGAGTATATCATGAAAGAATTTGGTATAATTGTCATGAAAAAAAAGCCATCAGTTAAGACTGGTTTGTTTAAGCCACCGTCCGATTGGGAAAAATTAACGAATGAAGCCCAAATTTCGTACATTGAAATGGAGATGAAATATGGTATTCCTTGGGGTATTGGTGAATATGATCCTAGGTTACAAAAGAATATAATAAAAAAATATCTTGAAAATGCGTTTATAATTTACGTCAGTACATTTGACGACAAAGTAAATCTATTAAAAGTTATTGGTGATTCTTACAAAGATCGTATTTTGCCTGTAACTATGATCGGGTATAGAGAAGAAGAAATTCCGGCTAATACTTGCTCAAATCATGCAGATGACAAGTATCCTTGCAATTATGATATTGTTAAACACATTTACAAGTGGTATGTGCGACGAAGATTGTTTCATTCGAAAGGAGTCGCAAAAGAGCTTAGAAAATCAATTTAACAGCTTCGCTAAAGTTATTTCTTATACTATTGCTTGAAAAACAATTAAATTTAATGACATTATGCAATTGAAACCATTTTTTTCGTTAGAATTAATTCTGTATCACAAGTTATAAAGCATAAAAATTACTTTGAGCAAAAAATCGATTGACATTTAGCAAATAATATCTGTAAATAAATTTGACAAATTGACAATGGACAATGTTAATTATTTTTTCTCTTTTTATTAGAAGAGAACCGTTCTATATCCGACCATATGATTCACAATTGATAACAATGAACGAATCAAATCACCGCGAACCAAAGCGTGTTTTCATAAGTTTCTTCGGTTACACGCGATTAAACACAGAGTTTGTTATCAAAGAGTTTGGCGTTATAACTTCGCCACTGGAGCAATTAGGTGTAATTGGTGTATTTAACCCGCCATGTAATTGGGAAAAATTGACGCCAGCGTGCCAAAAATCGTTCCGCCAATCAAAAGCCCAGCACGGAATCCTCTGGGACGTTGGAATATTTGACTTCAAGACCCAAAAAGATATTCTAGAAAGATATCTAAAGGATGCAAAGTATATCCACGTCGCTACTTTTGACGACAAAGTGAACCTACTGAAAATAATTGGCAATTTTTATGCAAGTCGCGTTGTTCCTTTGGATATTTACAATTATAGCCAGAGTAAACTTCGAGGGACTAATTGTGTGTACCACCAGAATCCCCAAGACAATGTTTGCGCTTATGATTGTGCTAAAGCAATGTACAAATGGTTTCATGAAGAAAAAACAGTCAGAATTGAATAAACTTTGTAATTGGGAATGTTGTGAGTTATTATCTTTGAACAATTGAATGTAAAATATTTTTTTTAAACTTATGGCAACATTTATTAGAAGATAAAAGCACTGTTAAATATGGACGTTATTTTAGACTTCAACGGGTATTTTATTCCCGACAATAAATTTACAATAAAAGAATTCGGAGTAATAAACATAGTTCGCACCGGATTTAACACACCGGCTTACGACAGCGGAGTCTTTAAATCACCGTTTAACTGGAATGAATTGCCGGAACAGTATAAGCTGAGCTATTTTATAGAGTCACAAGATTTCGGAATACCCTGGGAGTCAGGGAGCCTCGATTTCGACACCCAATTGAAGCGACTTAAAGACCGTCTGGAAAATGCAACGCATATTTACGTAAAAGACCCCAAAGTCAAGTACCTGTTGGAATCGGAGTTCAGACACCTGCACCCAAATTGCGAAATAACGCCTCTGTACGAGTACGGTTACAATCACCAGTTTCCCCGAGAAACTCAGTGTCCTTATCATGAAGATAAGAGCAGCCATGTTTGTGCGATAGAAAATGTAAGACAAATGGCCGATTGGTTTGTGAAAAATGATTTGAAAAAGCTGCCATGTTGCGTTAAACGGAGAAGCGATTCCGAAGGAAATGATGCGTTGGATTTAAGTAAACGGCTTAAAGCAGAAATTCAAGACAATTAGAGACTAAGGCCTTGAAAGTTTAGTAACTATCTTTAAAACATGTGTTTATAAATTATAATTCAGCGTAGAACATTTATCTTTTCACATAGACCGTAGAATTTTGTCGGGAGAACAATTGAAAAGTTATTCACTGTCAGATAATTATTTTGTTACAATGAGCTGTTGCGTAATGATAAATGAATTGTTGGTAACTTACGATTAATATTATTTCTATTTTAATTATCGTTTGATCAAATAAAAATTTAATTATTGTGATAAATGATTTGTCTTTTGTTTGATTTATTGATCCAATCCTGAATATTAAGTGTAATAAAACGTTGCTGACTAGATATAAGAATTATACTGTGTTTGCGCAAGATAACTGTTTACAGTTGTACGTTATGTGTTGTGTAGAATATGTATCGAGGCTATGCTGAGCCGAAAAAAAAAAACCTCGAGTAAATAAAAGCCAGTTACAATAATTGCTAAATATAGTAAGTAAGTAACTGTGTAACTTACGATTGTTGTGTTTGTGTTATGAAATTTAATAATTATAACAACTTAAGAAGGACCAGACGAGAATTCAAACACACAATGTCGGCAGTTATGAGCTTATTGTGTAACTATATACTCCTCGGTTTGCGGGAAATAATCTTAACCTATCAAATAACGCCTCTTTTTTCTTTGAGATTTGCAACTACTCGTTTTACTGTAAACAATGTTATTTTATAACTTTTTTTTTTTGAGATACCAATTGTAAAAAGATTGTTATAATGAAATATGATTGAGAATCGGTTTCACTTGTGACTTTTCTAGTCCGCTGTATGCTACAAGTCTTACTTTCATTGGATTGGTTCAGTCTGTTGTGTTAGATGCGCATAGTTCTGTGACAATATTACGTTGCGACACTTTCACAAGAACAGACTGTTAGTTTTAGTTTCTATTAGTATTTAAAGTGTGTTCCTTTTTATGGCAGGTGTCAAAGAGAAAATGATTGGCGAAGCCTAACTTGGCTGATATAAATAAATCCTATTGATACACCAGATCAATATTAATATAAGATGAATTCACTTTCATTTAAAGTAACTAGAATTACATTTAAGTACTTTCACAAGTTATAAATAACTTGGCTCTACTAAATCTCATCTACAACACAAGTGAATAGCGGATAATCCTCGATGGATCCTGTAGAGAATAACATTTGTCGTATATCGTGATGCCTATTGCACGTGCAGAGATACGGAAAGCTAGAGACTGTGGCCTCATTTTTCGCTCTACAGGTACACACCACCATTCTACTAATTCGCTTCAACAAACACACACACACACACACACACACACACACACACACACACACACACACAATATATAACCACAAATTCCTGTTTGCCCTTCCATCCACAACAATCTTCTGTATTGAGGATAGTCTGCGATCGATACTCGATATTATTTCATGACATTTAGCTGTTTTATGTGCAACATCAACCCACTGGCACAGCAACCATCACTACATATTATTATACCAAGAGATATATCTATCCTCGTGGTGGCTTGAGGCTTAGCTGTAAACCAGCCTCAAATTAAATATCCAAATGGGGTCATACCATTGCTATTTTATTAGCCTGGCTACAACTCTAACAGGAATATTAAAATAACAGAGAATAATAACTTCTCTGAAAAACAAATTGTAATTTAAAAAGAGGCGTTGACTTTAAGAATCAGGCTTCAGTAGTCGACGATTACGTTTTTGTCTCAGAAGATCTTGTGGATTTTTTATTGGCGAGCGCCCGGTTCAACCGGTTGCCCGAGTGTCGAACGTTGGACTCTGTGGACTCTGATACCTGGCTCCTAGATTGCCTACCACTCCCTTCTCATATATATATATATATATATATATATATATATATATATATATA
>CAJNRD030001119.1:18323186-18335312 GCA_905319865.3 Cotesia congregata | reverse complement strand
ATATATATATATATATATTTAATGTTGATGTTGATGCGTCCTTATTACACCAGAGACAGAAGATGCTAACCAACCCATTAGATCCTGAGCCAACGACTATAAAATGGCTCTTAAACATGTGGCACGGTGTTAATCAACCGGAGGATTGGTGCCCGTAATGCAGCTACCAATCCACATTCTCGGTATGTTACTTTGCAAGCGTTTGTGCATATTGGTACCGGTTATAACTTACAACTTAAGAGGCATATCAGTTATATTGGAGGCATGCCGAGAAACAGTGTGGATCTGCAAAAGCCCGGTGAGTCGATAGACCGTCAAGTGACGTTTAACTGATACCCAACCAACACACACCAGCAACCCGACACACGAGTGCGTATAACCAGCCGCGAACGAGTCAAGAGGAACGACCGTCTGGAGTCTGGAGATGTTATCATCCTCAGACTAACCAACCAGTTGCTCAATGTGTACACTGTTGTTGTTGTTGTTGATGGTGTTGTTGCTATTGCCAGTGGTGCCAGTGGTACCACCAGTGGACGCTTCAGGTTAAAGCGTCAAAGTTAACCACCAGACCGGTGTAGACTGGCAAGTCATGATCGTGTTACCTCGAGATATTTCTATCAAGAGATGTTACCTTACCGGCTCTCTTGACATCAATACCAACTTGGTTGTAGTTCACTGGTCACTCATTTTTCAGCTGATGTTCACAGAAAAGACACGTGGGTGTGTTCGCGGAAACACTTCCGTGGTATATGTACACACACACACACAGACACACACACACGTCTATAACCAATCTAACATACGTTTTTGTTCATTTATCTGTATCCTATGGATGCAAGCTGGATGTCTTTGTAAATGTGATATATATGATGTAGGCGTAACCTCAATGATCTGACGGAAAATAGGTTTAGACTTGGCGTGTGTGTAAATTATTAACTCCATCCAGGTTCAAAGGAGATCATACGATGTACTTGAATGCGCATATTTATTCATAAGCTTGCTTTGTATTATTGTTAGACTAGTTATGGGAAGTAGGCTCCTTTGTCTAACATTTTATTAATTATGGGTTATAATATTTTTTTTTCCAATCCCGTCTTTGTGGGATATGCTATTTTTGGATTTATACTTCTGGTGGGCGAGCACTTTCTTCTACCGTGGGTTTATATCGAAGCTCACTTTCGGTAGTTTTGACACCGGGCTCACGCATTTTTACGTGGGAGATTCTAATTAGTTGATTGTAAAGGTTACGAGGACAAGAATCATTACCATGTAATTGAGACTTGTGTTATTCTAATCCTTTATTTGTAATGTGGCTCATTAGACGCTGACATTAATCCAACGGGAAATTAAATTTAAGTATTGAATTGTAAACATGTTAAAAGTGGTAATTGTAATGGAACATTTTAAGAATATGAAATAAACTGTTGTTAATCCTTTAATGAGTTTTATTTTAATTATTTTTAGAGCTGCCAAAGTAATTTTAGGAGTAAATGGCTTTGTACCCGATTATTTATATGACCGTGTGAAAATAAAATGTGACGAAAATTGATATAATGTTAGAAATACATATAATAGCTTATCAAATGATGTTAAATATCAAATAACTATTCCTAGTTTTAAAAGACACTTAGTTGATTATATTAAAAACAATATCGATATTTTATGATCTATAATGACAAAAAAATGATGTACAGAATTATAAGATAGAATTATTGATGTAGAATTATGGGTTGTTTATTATTTGTAAATTATTAATTAATTTTAAAAAAATTTATGAATTAAGATAGGACTAAATAAATATTCTTATTTAATGAAAATTTGTAAGATTAGTCATTAGAATTGTAATTAGTATGTAAAAATAGTAAACTTGAAGAGGAATTCACAATTGTGGCAGATATTGTAATAAGCAGAGGTCATGACAGAAGAGATTAGCAAAAAATGGTCTTTAGCATCGTTGAATAAATAATATCCATTAATACCTGGATAATTATAACCGTTAAAGGAAACACGAGTAGCATACGCCTTTATTAATTATTTTATAAAAGGAGTTTACTCGTCTCCTTAACCCGTCGCCATTTATGGTATCAGATATGCACTCTCTCATAAGTTACTCTTCAGGATAAGTTATGACTGTTTTTATTTAACGTAATAAACATTATCCGTAATATTTGTTGAAATTGAAAGCATCTTATGTATATACATTACGTTATATTTATATATTTATTAAATGCGCAATTATAGTTACAGTTGTGAGTTATAATTCTTATACTGTAACTTTCAATGCGGAACTAGGAAATTAAATAATCAGGTCTATCAGTGTAAATGTACATAAATATATTCTCAAAAGATAAATTCATTTAATGGTCGATTAATGTACGTCTAGTCATGATCATGAAACTTTTATCTTCGAGGTAAAATGAGAGAAAAAGCATTTTAAATCAGGAAATCCTGTGGCTAATGAAAGTTAAAATATTAAATATAACAAGCGAATTTATACGTCCTGTCACTTTTAATAATTATAATTATATGTTATTTACTTTATTTTGAATTGTATGTAGGTTTTTATTCCTCCTAAATCCTTCTTAGATATTATCGTTTTGTTAATTAGATTAGTCTTTTATTGCGAAGTAAGAAATTATGTAATTATAATTTTATGTAAGTGTATTATATGGCTTTTTTGTGCTATGCATTTCGACAGATTATAGATGTAATTTGATATTTTACTGTTGGAAAGTCTTAGAAATTAAAAATTAAGTTTTTGTAAATTAGCTTTAAGGTAAAAGCCCCAATTATTAACGAACTTTTAAAATTTATTGTAACATTAAAGTTAGCTGTCATTTGACCAATTTTTAATTTTATTTAACAAATAAATTATTTTTTAAAAATTGCATTTTTAATTTTTTTAAATTTCTACAAGTCAATTTTTTTTTTCTCATTTTTTTTTGCCATAATTTATTTGTTAACAAAAGTTATAAAAATTATTAAATATCTGCTAAGTTAATTTTATCAATTTTCAGAAATTATAATGGCTTTAAAATGAAAAAAAAAATTATTTTTTATTCTTTTAGTTGAATAATGAAATATTTTCCGTGTCTTCTATTGAATGAAAGTGTTAATTGTAAGTTAAGGATAATTTAGATTTGTTTTCGTAAAATATAATATTTTAAACACCTTACCACATATAGGTTAGCTATGACTTTTTTAAATCGCCAATTAATGAATCGTTATTAATTAATATTATTTATGCAAACACTATTATGTATGCAAATAAACTATTTTTTGAAACATCGCTGTAGCTTAAGTTGTAATCAAAACTTTAAAGTTTTGTTTTCAACGTTCAAGTGACGTCATGAGAGCAGTAGTAGAGAGTTTTAATGCCAAAGATGTCGTTGTTTCGGACAAACTTAGCATCTTTACCACAAATAAATGATATATTTCTGACAAATAATAAAATAATTCGAGTCCACTGTTATATTTACTTGTACCAAACGTATATAGTTGTCATAAAGAAATATTTTAAAAAACTACTCAAATAAATTGATTTATTCGAGACAAATAATTCTTTTTTTCTTAAATAGCTCCAACCTGTAGCCGAAAATTTTCGTGGAAATAATTTGAATAGCAGAATCCTGTTTGTGAAAATCCTTTCCTACAAAGTGGATCGTTTTCTTCACTTATCCGGTTATCCAGGTTGTAATCCAGCGTGGAATGAGTAGTCAGTTGACTAGCAGAGCATCCGGTGAAATATATGAGACGCTTACAATGATGCTCCTTGTAACAGTTACGGAGAAAAATCCTCGCGGAAACTCCTTTCCACTCAGGAATTAACTCTGCCAATTTCTCCATACGATCAATCCATCAAAAATTCAATCCACTGGTGAAAATAAAACTGTGGTGGGTTTAAAAATAAATAAAGTTAGTCCTTAAGCGGGAAAATTCTCCTCCGGAGTGAATAAAAAAATATAAATGTAATACAAAAAAAAATGTGAATAAAAAGAGTACAAGTTTGAGTACGAGTACAAGCACAAGGGTAGTAGATATTGCTGCGTTCGGATCTTGCAGCATGTGTGCCCCATAAATAACATGTAAATATTTTCAATAACTGCCTCGGCATGAAAAATGCAAACCGCTTTGCGTCCGGCTCGACCGACATTCTCCCTTCTTCCTCTCGCGACTCACCCACAACTCGATCTATTATATACGTGTTGTATCGGCGTCTTGTTTTGCTCTCCTTCGTCCTGGAGACTTATCCCCTTCCCCTTAAACAACTAGAGCTTCACCCCGGGAATGTAAACACGTACGCAAATTTATAACCGACTCAATATTTGTCCAACACAAGTCCGGCTGGGACAACTTTAATTTCACTCGGAATTTTACAGATTTTTAAACTTTTCTATAATAATGCTCTTTTCTCTAAATTTATATTATGGCTTAATAGTAAATATATTTAATCATCCGTAATAGGAATAACTATCATATTAATTTTTATTAAATTCTAATGAATTAAAAAATTAAAAAAAATTACTGTCAGTTAATATTAAATATTAATTATTAAAAAATAAAGTTAGCACCAGTTAAAACCAGCTTACACGGAAAGAACAAGATGACACTGGATATAATCCCAGATTATACTGAGTGAAAAAAAATTTCAGATAGTAGCTAGTATAATCCAGATTACAATGAGTATAATTCAGATTACAATGAGTATAATCCAGATATCACACAGTATAATCGGGATTTTTTTTAGCTACTATCTGAAATTTTTTTTTTCATCACAGATATCACTGAGTATAATCTGGGATGATATCCAGTATCATCTTGTTTTTTCCGTATAGGAACGTTTATTTTCTTAACAATTTTGTTTAGAAAAGCATTTTTTTTTAAATGCCGAGTTTAAATTCATTTCTTCATTCAATAATATCATCTTTTTTTTTTTTTAATTAACAATTATCATTTTAAAAAAATTGATTAGTAAAAACATTACTTGAAATCACCACAAACAAAATTAATATTGATATTTGATTGCTTAAAAAAAATCAAATCATAACTTTGTCTCTAGGGTCAATAATTAGGGCTTTTATTTTCCAAAAAAAGTCTCCTTTCAACCAAAAAATCACAATTTTAATTACAGCTATAACATAAAATATTTGATTTGTTACAGGGGCTTTGGATTCATCACATTTGCAGATCCTTCAAGCGTAGACAAAGTATTAGCCCAAGGGAACCACGAATTGGACGGCAAAAAGGTGAGCAAATGAATAAATTAAGTAATTAGCATACCTTATGCTCTATAATTAATTGCAATGGATAATATTTCCCGAATAACTAATATAATGCCGGGAGTGAAAAACGGCAATGGGCGTGCCAAAAAACGGGCTGAGATCCGGATCGAGAATTTAGTGGTTCTCGAATCCAGTCTCCAGTTGACTACTGGAAAGTACAATAGCCAAGATATATACTAAGACATGGTAGGTGGCGCCCAACGCTCTTGCGGGACCGATAAATTTCTGTTAATTCGCACCGCCTAATTTCAGCGATAATTACAATGGTTATAAGTGAGTATAGTATTTTTTTTTCTGCAGTCTGGGAATATTTCTCTAATGATTGTTTAAAGGAAGCAAAAGGACGGAAATTCCCGGGCTGGATCCCGGAAAATTGTCAAAGTTCTTTGGGATGTCTCAGCCCGCATAACAGATCTTAGACGCGAAAAGCCCGTTTTGATGGTTCAGAGCATTTCATTTGAGTACCCACATGCATTTTTGATATATTTTTCATATATACATATATATAATATATATATATAAATATATAAAATATATGAAATATGCATGTGGCTACTCAAATGAAAGGTCTCAATGAGTATAACCTCAGGATGAGCTTATATCTTTGAAAATATCAATAATTGACAAGATACAAGGTAATTTCTTAATTATTGATATTTTTACAAAATTTTGCTTATTCTCTTAACAATATAGAAGAATGCAATTAATCCAAGTCTGGTCTCATTTAATATTTGTAATACAAAAAGTATTTTATCTTCGCTAAGCATACTCGTAACTAGACACAGATATACAATTAACTACCACTACATATAATAGTAATATTCATTGCAAGTTGCTGACTAGTACACGTGACCCCCGTGGCGTACCGCGTAATACATACTCTACGCATAGTATTGTCTATACCTATATATGCAGAGGAGATATGAGTAGAAAGAGAATAAGAGCAGTTTATGTAACTACTAACGTGTGTGTCTGCATGAGCGTGTGTATGTTACGTACGCGAGTTTGTAATTAGCTGTGTGCTGCATGTAAGTCGATGCAGCAGCCGTACTCGTAACTCAATGCTATGTTATAGAGAATATACAATGCGAGATATGCCTTTTGTGTTATTCTGCTAGCTCGTTTTTATTTTTATGAGCTACATTCGGTAAGAAGGATTGTTAAGCTTTGGAAAGTGATAAATTTAGTAAAAAAAATAATAATAATAATAATAATAATAATAATAATAATAATAATAATCCTTCCAATCGTTGGAAAAAATTATTAAAAATCCAGAATTGAGGAAACGATCTTTGATGTAATAAAAAAAAGATTATTTAATCGATAATTAAATCTCTGCATCACTATAAAAGTCTAGTGAGAAAAGGAAAACTGCTAATAGGTGATAACTGTTAATTATTATCCGCACAATAACACAGTAACCGATCAAAGTGTTTATCTGGCTGTTAATTTATGTTAAATTAGTTGTTAAAAGATAAAAAAAGGCGACGCCTACACGGATCACTGGTTCTCATTTCCGGTTTGACTTTCTCACTTTCAGGGGCTTCAGCGTAAGCGTATGCGGTTGTCAGCACATCTTTAAGCCGGTGTCTGTTCAAGCGATGTGGTAAGTTTTAATCATAATTATCATTATTCTTATCATTGTTATTATTCGTAGAATCTTTAAAAACTTAAATTTCCTTTTCATTATTTATAAACAAGCTTCCATCATCCTCCATCTCGTAATCGCGGGTAAAGAATCTCCCGGAAGTGTTAAACACAACAGTTCGGAGAATATAAGCGTGGGTTTACTTCCTTGAGAATTTACCATCGATCAAAAATAAATGTAATAACCTTTTTTGTTTACTTCGATTATTAACAATACGGAAGAGTGCTACTTTAAAATCACCTAAGAATACTCAGAATGCTTCCTGATTCTCTTTTGGTCACTCAGTTGTGGCTCTAAAAATTGAAAAAAATTATTTAGTTTACCTCTCGCTTCTTTTTAGTAGCTTTAAACAGTATTCTAAATCAAAATCTCAAAAGCCAGACCAAAAAACTCTATAGTTTTCATAAAAAATCATATTTTCCCGCCATAATTTCTAAAATCAAGGTAATGACTGATTTTTTTGAACAATTTGGCTCTAAAAATTGGAAAAACTATTTAGTTACCTCTAGCTTTTTATTAGTAGCTTCAAAACAGTATTCTAATTTAGGTTCCAAAAAACTAGACCAAAAAACTCCATAGTTTTCATAAAAAATCATATTTTCCCGCCAAAAATTCTAAAATCAAGATTACGACTGATTTTTTAGACAATTTGGCTCTAATAATTGAAAGAACTAATTAGTTATCTTTGGCTTCTTTTTAGTAAGTTCAAAACATTGTTCCAAATTAGGTTTAAAAAATCCAGACCCAAAAACTCTATAGTTTTCATAAAAAATCATATTTTCCCGCCAAAAATTCTGAAATGAAGATTTCGACTGATTTTTTTGACAATTTGGCTCTAAAAATTGAAAAAACTAATTAATTACCTCTGGCTTTTTATTAGTAGCTTCAAAACAGTGTTCTAAATTAGGTTCCAAAAAGCTAGACAAAAAACTTTATAGTTTCCACAAAAAATCATATTTTCCCGCCATAACTTCTAAAATGAAGATTACGTCTGATTTTTTGGACAATTTGACTTTAAAACCTAACAATATGATCCTGATCCAACTTTTTGAAGCCATAACAAAGAACTAGGTCAGAGTGACAGTGTCACCCATAAAAATGGTTCGTAGCCAAGTTGTTGATCAACAAGCGTTATGATCTTGAGGATGAAAGAGAGTAAATAATCGATCGTAATATTATTATTAGTCTTTAGTATTTTAAGAGCCAGATAGTAATAGGTACTAACTTATATTAGCATCACCACGTGGCTCTCAACATAAGTGGGGATTGAACCAACGCCCGCGCCATTTATGGCTGCGATAACGTACCGGGCCAATTCGAAAAGAAATAGACGGCCAATAAGTAAGTAATAATAAGCCCGATGGACAATCGAGGTAATTTGGCTTGAAGCAGGTCAAAGGTTTATTAATTAATATTGTTGGTGGTATCTAGACCAGAGGATGAAAACCAGTGCGGAATATGAAACAGTGAAAGAAACTGGAGCGAGTGTAAAGGTGAATATAAAGAAGCGTATGAAAAGAAAATAATATGGGCAAGATTTAGTACAAATGTATATACGGGCAGTGGGTCAGCCGGTTGCCAGTCTTCCATTCACCAGACAGTTGCCCTGAGACATTGCGGCGACTACGACAACGTTCATAAGTATAAGTATAAGTATAAGGGAATGGACACAGTAAAGAACCCACGCGTACCTCCAAGCTCGATCGAAAGTCCCGTCTTGCCACTAAGCAAGAGCGTCTAAGGAGGTTACGTGGGTATAGAAAAATACTTTAAAAACACGACGCTATCCGGGTCATGCAGACACCAGTTTCAACAAATCACTCACCAAGCTTCATATCATCATCGTCGAATTCCAAATTTAAGCAATTCTGGCTTTGACCGTTAGTTCTCGGCAGTTTTGAAGTTGTTTTTGATTATAGGCGATTAAATCTTCGAGTTTTAATGAGTTTCTACTTATTAGTTTCATTTTTTATCAATCTTAGTGATATTTTTGCTAAAATGTCAAATTTTGGAAAGCTGTAATGGTGATTTGGAAGATATCAAGCTAATTTTTAAATTAGTGAGACAAAAAGATCAAATTTTGGTGCTATAATGATGCAATTTAATAAAAATTGTCCAATTTCAAAAGAACTTCAAAGATTTGAGTGAAGATTTGTTGAAATCTCATTTTAGAAAGATTTATTGATGATTTGGAAGACAAAACTGATTTTTTGATTATTTGATCAATTAATGAGACTAAAAGATCAAATTTTGGTGCTGTAATTATGCAATTTAATAAAATTTGTCCAGTTTTTATCAATTTCAAAGATTTCTTGATCTTTTGATCAGTTAGTGAGATTAGAGATCAAATTTATCAAATTTTGGTGCTATCATAATGCAATTTAAGAAAAATTGTCCAGTTTTCATCAATTTCAAAGATTTCTTGATCATTTGATCAGTTAGGGAGACAAAAAGTTCAAATTTTGAAGCAATTCATTGAAATTGTCCAATTTTTTAAGTCTTTTGATCCATAATCAAGTTTTGAGCAATAATTCATCAGTAAATCTTGCTCCAAAGCTAATTTTTTGGATCTTTACATCAAAATAATGAATTTCTAGGTGATTTCTTGATTATTTGACCAGTTAGTGAGACTAAAAGTTCAAATTTTGAAGGAATACAATGAAATTGTCCACTTTTCGGTGTCAATTGATCTATAATCAAGTATTAAGCAATAATTCATCAGTAAATCTTGCTCCAAAGTTAATTTCTTGGATATTTTTATCAAAATAATGAATTTCTAGGTGATTTTTTGATTATTTGATCAGTTAGTGAGACTAAAAGTTTAAATTTTGAAGGAATTCAATAAAATTGTCCAGTTTTTGGTGTCTTTTGATCAATAAAAATGTTTTGAGCAACAATTTATCACTAAATCTTGCTCCAAAGCCAATTTCTTGGATATTTTATTAAAATAATGAATCTAATCCAAATTTATTCACCAAAACTCAGAATTTGGTTCACTTCTGATCAATTTGAAGCAAAAAAGGATTCAGAAGGCATTTTTCAACAAAAATGCCACGTTGCGATAGCAAAAATAGATCCAGCGAACGTTTATCAGCAATCTTTTAATCTTCCAAAAGAGATTTGAAAGAAAAAGCAGGCGTAACTTGAAATGACCCGTCGGCAGAGATTAAACCAAGCGTTTCTTATTAGCAGCCCGCGAACTCGTGCGTATTTAAATGAAACAGGTGCAAAATAAAACGGCAGACACCTACATCATCCCACGAGTAACTCACCAGCAGGCAATACTATATATGGGTGCTCCGTCACTCTTGAGTTTATTAAATCAAGCTTTCGGTTCTGAGAATACAGCCGTTGATCTGACAGCTGGGGAATAGAATAAATCGATCCAGATGAGATAGTTTGTCCAAGTGATTTGACCACCGAATTAAATCCAACATTTGTATTACAACCAATCGCTAAAAATAAACAGTTAAACTTTTATAGGAAGGGAGAAATGGTCTTGCGCGAGGTCATAAAGACCTCGATAAGCTGAAAATAGCTCGCTAGTAGAGTCAACTGGCATCACATCACTGTTAGAGTCTTCCACATTTATTTTTCAACTTGTAAGTTATTATATCGAGATCCGGAAAAGCAATTCCTGCTAATTAGAAACAAGATACTTGCTCTTAAGTACTCGCCGCTTTTTATGGAGTAGAAATTCTCCATTTGTCGCCAATCCTACCCAAGATCTTTGTGAATCTTCAAAGGAGATCTGATCAGGTGAAAGTACCAACTTGTCTCCGGTACTCACTTCCTGGACGTCTTCAACAAGACACTGGATTTACTAACTGACCTTTGTCTTTCTCTCCAGCTACTCCTTTAGTTTGCAGTCTAGTTTATTTTCGCTGGAAAAAAGTCTTCGGTGACATCCGACGTGTCGTTTAGCTATTAGTCACTGTAGACAGTTGAAAAGGCTTAGCAGAAGTACTTAATAGCGCTTTTTTTGTCAGGTCAATTGATTAATTGGATCTTGATGGGGTTATTGAAGTATTATTCTTACGGAGAATTGATCACTTGGAAGATGTTTAGACTTGAAATAAGAGATGGAATTCAATTTTTTGGTTCTTTTAATCGAAATAAAGGTTACGTATTGGTTTTTTGGGTTCTGAATGATTTTTAGAGTTCAATTGATCCTTTTTGATGCAAAAATGCTTCAAATCTTGATCAAATTGAACTTTAATGATGATTTTTTGCCGAAAAAGTGGAGAAAACTATATTTTAGGTTGTTTTTGACTCAAAAGTCAGATTTTGGTTAATTTTATCAAGTTTTTTTGGTTTTTGGGTTTTGGATGACTGAGGGTTCAATTGAACCTTTTTGATGCAAAAAAGGTTCAAATTTTGATAAAGTTGAACCTTGAAGACGTTTTTTAGCAGAAAAATTAGAGGAAACTCTTTTTAAGGTTGTTTTTGACTCAAAAGTCTGATTTTAGTTAATTTTAACAAGTTTTTCAATGTTTTTAAGTTTTGTATGAGTTGTAGGGTTCAATTGCACCTTTTTGATGCAAAAATGGTTCAAATATTGATCAAATTGAACCTTTGAGAAGTTTTTTCGCAGAAAAAGTGTAGAAAACTCTTTTTTAAGCTGTCTTTGACTAAAAAATCAGATTTTGGTTAATTTTAACAAGTTTCTTTGGCTCAAATAATTAAATTTGATTTTTCTTAATGCTAAAATTGTCAAAATTAATTATAAAAATATCTACATATATAAACTTGGTTAATTTAATGTGCAAAAAATCAATTTTTAGGTTATTTTATACTTTTTTGATGTTAAAATAGTCAAATTTGTCAATAATATCAATTTTTCCACACATTTATTGTTAAAATTTTTTAATTAAAAAAAAAAAAAATCGTCCAATTTCTTTTAAAATTCTATAAAGTACCTTTATAATTAAACATTACAAATCTTCTTAACGTAATACTTATCATTCTGTCAATCTAAACATCGCTTATTGCTTATTACAAAACATAAGAAACATATAAAGTTAAATTGGCTATCTACAAAATCAAACTTTTCCATTTTATCAGCAGTTTTGTTTCAACCGTGTAGTCTATGATGTGAATCTTTTCCCAGATGCTCTTTTATATCTATTTATCCTTACAAACTCCCATATATATATATATATATATATATATATATATATATATATATATATATAT
>CAJNRD030001119.1:18149969-18322906 GCA_905319865.3 Cotesia congregata | reverse complement strand
ACTCATCGAGACCTTTCATTTGAGTACCCACATCAATTTTTCATATATTTTATATATTTATATATATTATATATATATGTATATATGAAAAATATATAAAAATTGCATGTGGGTACTCAAATGAAAGCTCTTGATGAGTGTAACATCGGGATGAGCTTATATCTTTAAAAATGTCAATATTTAAGAAAGTACAGTGCAATTTAACAAAATTCATTATTTAATAAAGCAAAATTTTATTTATTTATCGTTCACAATTTACGGCAGTCACATAGTAACGGCAAGTTTGCTAGTCATAATAATAATAATAATAATAATAATAATAATAATAATAATAATAATAATAATAATTTTAACGTCATAAAAATAAAAAGCGATTTGTAAAACCGCTTGAAGTTGAAGACAATAAAAATATTTTTATGTCCATGTCAGATTTTATTGTCAAATAATTTTCCAACGAACAATGTTACTTAGATTAGATTATAAAGCAAGGTTAGGTCAAAGTAATAAGGAATCGTGTGGTTTTACCTCCTCCGTTCCTCTTTCTCCTTCCCTCCTTCTTCTCACTCCCCCTTTTTGTAACCGGAAGCGATAATGCGTATCACTGTTGATTTGCGATTCGTGATTTCGATATTAAGCCATTTGGTTGACAATCAGCAGCGTTTGTTTAATTAAACTGCGTCGTCGACTCTTAATTAATCAGCAGGGGAGCCGCGCGGCTTCTGGTTATATCATTCTGTTGAGTGTTAATACTTTAATACAATAATTGGCTGTATGATAATGCGATGACGAGAGGCGAGGGCGTATTTTATTACAAATGCGTCAGTTTTATGGAATGTACGATCTTTTTACACTCTGTATACTCTGTACTCTTTGTACACATGTTTTTATTATCTAACACCTAAAACAAGACCTTGGAACTTGTTTCAATGTTTTAATCCTTTAATTTTAATTATTTCATCTTTAGAATAATAATAATTATTATTTTTTTATCAGAATTTTTAACATCATAAATTTTCTAAGCGCAAGCTTAAAAACCTGCAAAATATTTAATTATTTTATTAAATTTAAAAAATATTTTGTTAGAAATTATTCTTTACATACCTTAACATAAAATAAATTAATTAAATTAATTACTAATAAAATAATTATTATCAGGTCAGCACTGCAGACACTGCACAAAGTATCGAGCAAAGCACGAGAACAAAACTATTTTTTGGGCGGATTGTCTCATGATTGGGTCAGCTACTATGAACAGAGAATTGAGAGTGACCGGTCGTGTCTCAATGAGTGGCATGCGATGGATAATCTTGAATCTCGGAGGCCGCCATCTCCAGATAGTGTTAGGCATAAGTGAGTACCTAATAATTATTTTTATTTTAAGAAATTTATTAACTCTTTGTCACTTGTCACCATTTAATAGTATTAAATTAGAGCAGCGCTATCTTACATGTTGGGCCTAAAAAATAATAATTTATTAGTTTTTTTTTTTTTTTTTTTTTTTTTTTTTTTTTTTTTTTTATCGTGATGACATTAACACTTATGACTTGTGACTGTGTGAATTTGGACACTTGAACAAATATTATTCATATTATTTTTATTGTAGTTATTTAAACTATAATTGATTCAAGTTTAAGTTACGGTTATTTTAATAAAATTTATCTATATAACTTATTATTATTATTATTATTATAAATAAAAATTAAAAATGATAATAATTTTTAAGGACGAAAAATTGTTATTATTTTTTTTTTTAATTTTATTTCTTATGACATAATTAAATAAAAAAATAAAATTATTTAACAGACCACGAGAGCGAGAAGAAACCGAAGGTGTAATTCGCGCCACCTTGAAGGAAATAATGATGTCCGTGGACTTGGATGAGGTAACCTCCAAATACATACGCGGCAGACTAGAGGAGGATCTTGATATGGATCTCGGAGAATTCAAGCCGTTTATTGATCAAGAAATGCTCACTATTCTCGGGCAAATGGACGCTCCTACTGAAATTTTTGACCATGTTTATCTTGGCAGCGAGTGGAACGCCAGCAACCTTGAGGAGTTACAAAAGAATGGGTAAGTTTTTCTTTTTCTACCTCTAAATAATTATTTCTATTTAGTAACTTTAGTCTCTTGGATTACAAAATCAATGTACCTTTGTCATTTTTATTTTTAATTTGTTTATTGTTTCAGAATTTAAATCCCAGGGTATAAAAAATATTTTTTGCTCTTGATACTGAGTTTATTTTTATCCAAAATTTTATTTGTAATTTCAAGGTTTCTTTTTTTTTTTTTCTAATTTATTTTCATTGAAAGTGAACAAATATTATTATTTTCTACAATTTATTTCTATTTTATTCAATGATTAAGCAAAAAAATTGCTTTCCCTTTCATTTATCATAACTATTTCTAATACTTGTTCATACTTTCAATTTTTTTCTAGTAAAATAATGACTTGTGAATTATAAATAAATAAAATTT
Source organism: Cotesia congregata (assembly GCA_905319865.3). Classification (NCBI taxonomy): domain Eukaryota; kingdom Metazoa; phylum Arthropoda; class Insecta; order Hymenoptera; family Braconidae; genus Cotesia; species Cotesia congregata. The sequence continues at coordinate 18,320,428 of CAJNRD030001119.1, read as the reverse complement.
TTTTATTAAATAATGAATTTTGTTAAATTGCACTGTAATTTCTTAAATATTGATATTTTAAAAAATATAAGCTTATTTTAATGATATATTTTTCATATATACATATTATAATAATATATATAAATATATGAAAATGCATGTGGGTACTTAAATGAAAGGTCTTGATAAGTGTAACATCAGGATGAGCTTATATCATTAAAAATGTCAATAGTTCATAAGATACAAGGTAATTTCTTTATTATGTATCTAAAAATAAAATTTTTTCCAGGGTAAAACACATCTTAAACGTAACAAGAGAAATCGACAACTTCTTCCCAGGAATGTTCAACTACCTAAACGTCCGAGTGTACGACGACGAGAAAACGGACTTACTAAAGCACTGGGACGACACCTTTAAATATATAACAAAAGCCCGCAAGGAAGGTTCCAAGGTGTTGGTGCATTGCAAGATGGGCGTATCGCGTTCAGCCTCGGTAGTGATAGCCTACGCAATGAAAGCCTACAACTGGGATTTTTCCCAGGCCTGGAAGCACGTCAAGGACAAGCGGAACTGCATAAAGCCGAACAACAACTTCCTGCTTCAATTAGAAACCTACCAGGGAATCCTGGACGCGATGAAGAACAAAGAAAAGCTGCAGCGTTCCAAATCCGACACTAACTTAAAGTCTCCTACAACAGGTGGCGCCGCGCGACCAGGTCGAACGAAGCCCGAAAGCGACAAGAACAGTGTTCCGAGCCAGTCGTCCGGAACCGAGCTAAAGAAGTCCGGAAAAAGGCCCAAGAGCTGGTCCCCGTACGTCGAGATGGTCGACAATGTTCTCCCAGCCTTATCCCAGTCTCTGGAAAGCATCGACAAGACAGGAACCGAGATCACCCGGGAGGAACTGCTGAGGAACGTACAAACTACCAAGTTGGTTCCTGAGCACGAGTCCAGGAACGTTTTAATGCCTTGCGACAACGGACAGTCTTACAGCGTGTCCCAGAACCAGATAGTCCATCTTCCCGGGCCGGATAATAATAACACTCCGGGGAACAAGCTTGAGTCCCAAGGTCACCGTCGACGAGGACTCGTGCTGAATCTTACGAACCAGTTCGAGTCTGGCAGCAAGCCCTCGTCGCCTGAGTCAGACCTTAAAGCTAGTCCAGAGAACGAGGATACCCAGAAAATGGACACTGATTGTCTAGTCTGGACGGAACCGAAGCCAGGAACCGATAAGAACTCTGAATCTGTCCAAGTTCCGTCGATAAACGTCACCAGCGCCACCTGTGTGAACTTAGGAACAATTACTGCTACTGGAACAGCCACTTGTTCCACTGGAATCATTGGAGCAGCCACTTGTTCCAATGGAACTGCTGGAACGGGAACCTGTTCCAGTGGAACCGTTGGAACAGCCAACTATATCAGTGGAAACACTGGAACAGCCACCTATATGAGTGGAACAGCCATTTGTGGTAGTGGAACAGCCACTTGTTCCATTGGAACCGCTGGAACAGGAAAATGTTCCACTGGAACAGCCACCTATGTTAGTGGAACAGCTGTAACAGCCACATGTAACACTGGAACCACTGGAACAGGAACATATTCGGGTGGAACCGTTGGAACAGGAACTGTTGGGAACAGTAGCGCCATCTCAGGTAGACGGCGAACAAAAAAAGAAGGTGATTTGTTCAGCGCACAGGTAGACAAAGTGTTTGACCGTGAGGAGCGGCGGGAACCGCGGGAACTGCCGAGCAGACAAAGTTCCTGGAGCAGCTACGACAGCGCTGTAGTTCTGGACAACTCTGTCCACAGTTCCTGGGCGACTTTGCCCTCCAGGAACAGCAGTTGGGGTTCCTATGACATGCGTTCCAACCCAGATCCTCTCGGTTCCAGCGGACTGTTCCCTTATGACCGTGAGGAGATACCCTGGCACCCTGGAACCGTGAAGAGAACCAAGCAGAAAATAGAGGAAGGAACAGGAACCAAGAGGGTGTGTACGCAGAACGATGATAAGGTTGAAAGTACGGAACCGTTTCAGGAACCGAAGGAGACTGTTGATAGTCCGGTAGGTGGCATTGACATTTCTTCAACAGGAATCACTAGGCAAATTGGCAGGCTGTCTACCAGCGCACCAGCGCCCTCTGCCTTGGAACCTGAGTTACCGACAGTGGCGCTGAGAACCTGCCGGTCGGAAAGCGAAACTTCGAGCCCTTGTGTGGTTAATACGCCGCAGTGTCCGTCGGTAAAGCATCATAAGATGATTCTGGAGAATTTGACCAAGCCGAACTTTGGAAAAAGGTGCTTGTCTGTCGATGATTCCCCGGAACCGCCTTGTTCCTCGTCGAGTTCCTCAAGTTCCTCTAGTTCCGAAGGTTCCAGGAACAAGGCGGGAATTGTTAAGAACCTTAAGAAGGAATTTGAGGCGAAAAGTAAGTTTGAAAAAAGTCCTGAAGGTTCTGGTGATAATGTTACCGACTGGGCGTCGGTAAAAAGGGATAAGATAAGGAGCCTTCCTTCCTCACCGGTAATTGCTCATAATGAGACAAAGATAAGAACATCTGCGAGTGTCAGTGCGACCTCAATTAAAGATGATGATTTAGAGGACCTCTCAGTGAAGGTTCTTGTTGGAAAATACGAGGTAAAACCTCCCGGTTCCAAGGACGAGGTTAAAAAATCGGAAGTTCAGCTGCGCGCGCACAATTTAGAAGCTCACCCGCCGGCTAAAGCGAAAATTGCGCCGCAAGAGTTCGCGCGCAGGTCTGCGCCCATTATTATTAATTCAGCGGTTTTCCTGCCAGAGGCCAGCGCTGGAGAGGCGCCTGGGAGGCCACCTATCGTTCCCTCCCCACAAGCTGTTGTCGCCAGTGTCGTTAAAGCCGCGAAAAAACAGCAACAACATGGCCGTACTCATCCGCTCACCAGGCTGCAGGTCAGGCCTAGGCACAGCAGCCCCGTTTACAATACTATGTAAATTTATATTTATTTTTTTGGTTATTTACTATTATTATTATTATTATTATTATTATTATTGGTATACATTATACACTTTTAGTACCGACGAATATTTTGCTACATACTGACTTTTCTTTCGTCTTGTGTGATCTCGTCAGCGCTAATTTTACAGTCATAAATACTCAAATCCACTGCCAAGTGGACTTATTTATAAATATTATTATTATTGTAAGTGTGTGGTTAGGTTTAATTGTTTGTAATTATTTTAGAAGTAGCTTTGCTTTATTTTTTAATACTAATTCGTTGATAAGAGCTCGGTTTTTTAGTTAAACGCTCGGTTTTTTATTGTAATTGCTTACAGGTTATGTTTTTATGACGGATTTTATTTTTGACAGGCTTAATTATCATTATATTGGAGAGAAATTGCGTTAAAATATTTTATTTTAGTTTTTTTAGACGTTATAATTCGAATTTAAACTTTTTACTGACTGCGCATGCGCGAGAAATGTTCCAAGTACCGAAAAAATGGAACTTGTTTGTCAATAGTAATGGTTACATTCATTTCGAACAAAAATTTAAGATAAATTTTATTAAGAACTATTATTTAGAAGTTAAAATTGAGCTGAGAACAAGAACAGCTGCGCGCATGCGCATAGAATGTTCCATGGAGCTAAAAATGGAACTTGTTTATCAATAGTAATGTTTAATGTAATTTGGAACAAAAATTTATGATAAATTTTATTAAGATTCATTATTTAGGAGTTAAAATTGAGTTTAGAACAAGGAATTAATTGTGCGCATGCGCAGAAAATGTTCCAAGGAGCTATAAATGGAACTTGATTATCAATAGTAATTTTTAATATCATTTAAAACAAAAATTTATGATAGATTGTATTAAAAACTGATTTAGAAGTTAAAATTGAGTTTAGAACAAGGAACAAGTCACGCGAATGCGCAGAAAATGTTCCGTGGAGCCAAAAATGGAACCTGTTTATCAATAGTAATGTTTAATATTATTTAGAACAGGAATTTATGATAAATTTAGTTAAAAACAATTGATTAGAAGTTGAAATTGAGTTTAGAACAAGAAACAAGTTGCGCGCATGCACAGGAAATGTTCCAAGGAGCCAAAAATGGAACCTGTTTATCAATAGTAATGTTAAATGCAATTTGGAACGGAAATTTATGACAAATTTTGTTAAGAACAATTATTTAGAAGTGAAAATTGAGTTTAGAGCAAGGAACCAACTGCGCGCATGCTCAAAAAATGTTCCATAGGGAAAATAATGGAACTTGATTATCAATAGTAATTTTTAATATCATTAGGAACAGAAATTTTTGTTAAAAACTATGATTTAGAAGTTAAAATTGAGTTTAAAACAAGGAACTAACCTCGCGCATGCGCAAAAGCTGTTCCATGGAGCAATAAATGGAACTTGTTTTAGCGCAATTGTATTTTAATTAAAAACCGAGCAAAATAACTTCCGTCAGAGGAACATAACCTAAAATAATATAAAAATCTATCGATTTTGACAAAGCATGATTAAAACGTACAATAAAAGTTGATTGGTGAGCACTCGGTCAGGCTGTGAATGTAACGTCTGGGGCTCGCGTGTTCTATTAAACATAAATTGTTATGAACAATATGATTTTATCACCAATAAAAAGAGCTCTCGATAGTAACTTGATAAAGTGATATGATAAATAATTAATGATAATTAATTAATTAATCGGATGGTAAGGCTTTTGTGTAACGACTATTATTGTGATTAGAAGGCACCGGGTGTGCGTCCTCGGATAAATCCGAGGTAATTTTAAAATTTGGTTAAGTGTACAAGCGTTGTATATAAGAATGAGTGTAACTCTTATTATTAATTTAAATTTTAATAATAAAATAATAATAATTATGTTAAACATGGTTATTGTTATTTATTATAATTAATACATATAAAAATAATCATAAGATGTAATTGTAATTTTGAAATAATTAATTATTAAATTTCTGTGCCACTGTTATCATCGCCGGCTTCGCGTTCGCGTTAACGTCGTCATTATCTGCTGAATGCACTCGTTTTTTAAATAAGTGCAATTTGTTTTTATATTTATATATTAGTTTTTAAAATTATCATGACAAAATAATTTTAATGCATAAAAATTTTTTTATTTTAATTGACTTACGTACAATCGCAACTCTCTAATGAGACATATCAACACAAGCATTGCTTATCTTTGCTTAAGCTGATGGCTTAACCTAAAAACGTTTGTTTCTATTTATATTTATATTTTTAATCATTAAATTAATGATTATTCTGTCGGTCATGTGGCTATTGCATTGACTATAAATTAGGTTAAGAATTCGAACAAATTTATTTTATAACAATGACCAATTTTTTAACTCCTGATTAGAGTTTTAATATGTCAAGTCGAAAATCAAATTTTTACTACGTTTTTTTTTTTTTTTTTTGGAGCTTATTTTATTAATATGGCGATAATTTTATTAAAATGATGATTAAGAGACTTTTTCAATTTTGAGGTTAAACAAAGTTACAAAATTCAGTCAATTTTTGTTTCTTATAAATTAAATTTTTAATTTTAACATCAAATTAATTAATTTGAATTGAAATTATGATCAAAATTAATTAAATAATTTTTTTTTAGTAATTAAATTTTGAGGTTAAACAAAGTTACAAAAATCAGTCAATTTTAAGTAATATTTTATCAAACTTCAAATTTTAACATCAAATAAATTAATTTGAATTCAAATTTTGATTAAAATTGACGAAAATATTTTTTAGAGAAGGTGAAAAATTTTTTAGGTTAAACAAAGTTTTTAAAATCAGTAATTTATAGGCAAAAATGAACAATATTTTATCCTACATCAAATTTATACTTACAATAAATTAATTTGAATTGAAATTTTGATTAACAATGAAGAAAATATTTTTTTTAGAAGTTAAAAAAATTTTGAGGTTAAACAAAGTTACAAAAAACAATGAATTATTGTTAATTGGTGATTAAATATTATTTTACATCAAATTTTTACTTAAAATAAATTAATTTCACTTGAAATTTTAATAAAATACTAGAAAATTTTTACAAATAAATTTTGAGGTTAAACAAAGTTACAAAAATCAGGTAATTCTTGTAAACTCAGAATCAATTTTGATTTTTTCTTAATTTTTGACATAAAAAATAAACTGATTTGACGTAAAATTTTGATTAAAAAATTTTTTTATTGAATTTAAAAAAATTTTGAGGTTAAACAAAGTTCTAAAAATCATCAAATTATTGTAAAAATTGGACAAAATTTAATTTAACATCTAATTTTAATTAAAAAAAAAAAATAATCCTACTTGAAATTTTATCTCAAAATGGTAAAAAATTTTTTATAATAAAAATTTTTAGATTTTTTGGTTAAAAAAATTAATTAAATCTCAAATTTACTTTAAAAATGGCTATAAAAATTTTTTACGGCTTAACCAAACTACAATTATTAAAAAAAAAGTCAAAATTCGACTTTCGACTTAAGCAACTCCATCTGTTGTCCTGTTCCAAACTACTCTAGTTAAATGGAACTTAAACTGAAGACTAAATCTAATAGATGGAGCCACCATCTGTGTCAACAAACAAAACTATTTAAAAACAGAACTGTAATTTAAACAAACATCGACAATGACTATATTTTATTACATAATTCACCAAATAAAATAAAAATAGTTAGAATGACGATGAGTGAGCGAGGAAACAGAACAAACTAAAATAATAACTGTAAAATTAAAAATGTTAAATTTGTGTTAAAAAATATGTCCTCGTAAACTTGTCACTAGATATATTAGAACTGTATTAGAACAACCTAGATTCTAAGTAAGACTGGAGAGTTTACTGGATATGATTTGGTTATAGCTCGTAGATCGAGTTGTGTTGATGTTTGGGAGCTAAAAATAAAATTAACGATTAAGATGATGATGATGATGATGATGATGATGATGACATCTACTGGAACAACTGGAACCATAGACGATGATAATTTAAAAAGGCCACCTTTCTCCACCGAGTCCGTTAAATCGACTGATTAGTTTAATAAGTAGGAGTTTCTTCTTCACCGATTTAAGAAAGAACACATTTATTTTTATGATTTTTTAATTGTTAAGGATTAACCTATAACCTGTAACCTGTAATTATCAAGTTTTGGCCCTTTGTACCCACTTTCTGTGTGAAATAGATTAACTAGAGTGATTATGAGCTGAGGATATGACAGAGATTTATGGAATCGAGTGATAATTACTAATTACTACATTAGATGATGATGATCATAGATTAAATAAATTATAAGGAGAACAAATAATGAAACTGTGCGTTGTTGTGTATAAATTTTGTACCATATAGTTTGTATTGAATAAAAAAACATTGTTTATTGCTTGAAATTAGGCTTTTTTATTTCCTTAATAACCTCTAGGAACTTGAAAGTACTTTTTTTTAACAATAAGAAGTAAAATCAACACCTGTCAAGCTTCGTTGCTAGGTAATAGTTGCTAGGGGTGTGTCAAAAACTATTAGGGGCGTTTCCAACCAATACGCCTTAGAAATAGTGAATGGGGCATGGTTTATGGCTTTGGGGGGGGGGGGGCGTAACTAAGATTCTTAGGGGCGTTACCAATTAATAGTTGCGAGGTAATACTTTTGAGAGGCGTGGTTAAGGTTGCTGAGGGGTGTAACTATGTACCGGCTGCCAATAAAAAACCTCAAGGGGCAGGGTTAATGTTGCTAAGGGGCGTGTCTAGCCAATTGTTGCTAAGAAATAGTTGCTAGGGGCGTTACTAACCAGTAGTTGCCAGGTAAGCGTTGCTAAGACGCGTTACTAAGTATGGTTGCTAAGAAAACAAACAAGGGGCGTGGTTAATGTAATATAGGGGCGTGATTTACCGATCGTTGCTGAGATAAAGTTGCTGGGGACGTGTTTAGACAGTTGTTGCTAAGAAATAGTTCTTGGGGCGTGGTTATGGTTGCTAAGGGGCATGTCTAAGGTTTCTAGGGGCGTGGTTCTGTTAATAATAGCTTAGCAACTGTTGCTAAGAAGGCGGATTGAGTATTTTTTATCAAAATTAATGACTCTACTTGAAAAATCTTTGAAATAAAATAAATTATGAAGTAATATGGATACTAATAAATAAAAAGACGTAATATTGAATTGAACAATGTCCATTATATTATATATTTATTCCCACATACACACGGCACGTTGTGAACCTTTCTTAAATATTAATATATTATAATGATGATAATAATTAATGAATTAATAATAATCGTCATCGCAATAATAATTACCAATAAGTCAATTATCAATTATCATCAATAATCATTTTAAACAATATCAATAAACACCTGTTATGAATTAAACAATACATACATGTGGACATATATATTTATAATTCCCCATGACATATACATCCATATATATGTAATAATCCACAGCATTACTCATTTTTAATTAATTTATTTATTATTAATAATATTAATAGCATTAAATATATATATATATATAATATTTATATGTACAGGGTACAATATTTATTTAAATGTTTTATTTGTTTTAATGGTAATAATAATTACTGGTATTTGTTATTCATTATATTTATAATCCCAATATTTATCTGTATACATCCACAATAAATATTTAGGTTCGCGTCCATTAAAGCCGTGCTTAATCTCTGTTATTAAATTCTGGACCAGTTTTGTTTCTTTTATCACAAAACATCGATTAGCCGTTTTGATAAGAGAGCCATTTTAATTTGTTTTTTTTTTTTATAAAAACAACAATTAATAATTAAACAAACAAAGAAACATAACCAACAAAGCCGCCATTTTGTTCACAATAGGAACATCAATTAATATTAACTCTCTCGTCAAAGTTAGGCCATTCACCATAATATCTGTACAATTATATAAATCATCGCTTAACCTATAAATTATTATTAATTAATAATAATTATTATCGTATTAAAATTCAAACATTTATCATTTTTTTTTTTTTTTTTATTCAATTAAAATTAATTTAAAATGTCACTAGACGTTGTTAATTTAATTAATTTATTTATATTGTTCTGCGATTAGTAAGAATATGTAAAATTGTTAGCATTAATTAATTAATTAATAAATCTTAAGCATCCACATAATAATGGTTTATTTTATACATGGAAAAATTCAGATTAAGAGTGGATTATTTATTGCTTGTTATATTGCAGGTTTTCTCACCACCGTACCGTCTATTAATAATTAATAAGATTCATTAATAATTTTTTTATTTTTTAATATATTTATCGTTAGTTTCGTAAAGCTGCGCGCGCACCCTCTGGAACCCGCCGGGCTGATGACGTCAGCCCGCGGAACATGACGCTAGATGGCGCCAGGACTCAGAACAAATTTAAAAAAAAGAGCGGTAAAATTAATTTTTCTTTTTTTAATATAATTAAAAATTAAAATAAAAAATAAAAAGTAATGTGTGTAATTAAATAAAAGAGGTTAAGTATTTTTTAAAACATTGTATTCCATTGTTAACAATTTTAAATACGAATAGAAGTGAAAGTACATATTGTTTTTTTTTTTTTTTATTTTTTTTTAATATTAATTAATATTTAATGAGCAAATTGTTTGCCCATTAATGTTTTACATTGAATTGAAAGCGCGTGTATTTTAATTCAAAATATACATACTACACACTTTAATTTTAATAATTGTTTTTTATTATTAATAATTAATGTTAATATTAATATATATCAATTACATTTTTTTTTTTAATAATCGATAAATGTTTTTTTTTTTTTTTTTTAATTTTTTTTTTTTTTTTTTTTCCCAGTTATTATTATCATATATAATAATTACAATAATAAATTTAATATAATTGTGTCTGTGTGGATGTTTGTAACGTAAATCATCGAAAACATTGCAAAGTGACACTTAAGCTTATATACAATTATTACGTTATATTGCTTTGGTTTATGTATAAATAAACTTACTTTTTTTTTTTTTATTATTTTTAATTACTTTTTTTTTTTATTTTAGTTTAGTATTCATCATTTTTTTAAACAATTCTTATTCCAAAAAATTTTTCCATCAATTAGTATTAATATTATTATTATTTTTATATATATTTATATATTAATTTATAAATAATTACGCCGTTTGTGTAATGCTAAATAGTAAATAATTTATGAAATAATGTTTTTAAATAGTGCCGTCTTTCGGAAACTTTGAGTTTTTTTAAATTATTATCAAAAAGTATAAAAAATTGGATTGTTTTTTTTTTTTAAATTAATTGGAAATTTTTTATTTTATAATTAAATTAGTTTTAGACTTAAATAAATTCTGTGATTTTATTTGGGATAATTTATGACCTTATGATCATTTTATGACCATATGTGACCAATTATAATCATATTTTTGACATGTATGATCATAGGATCATTATTTATAATAATTTTGTGGCCATTTATGATCATATGTGACCATTATGACCACATGTGACCATTTCATGATCACATGACCACTTGTGATCACATGTGATCATTTATAATGATGTGATCATTATTTATAATAGTTTTATGACCACTTGTGACCATTTTTTGATTACATATGACCATATGTGGTTACATGTGACCATTAATGACCATAAGTGACCATTTTTAATTACATATGACCACTTGTGACCATTAATGACCATGTGATCCTTATTTATAATAGTTTTATGACCATTTTTGATTACATGTGACCATCTTATGACCACTTAAAATCTCATATGACCATTTATGATGATATGTGACCATTTATGACCATGTGATCCTTATAAATAATAGTTTTATGATCACTCGTGGCCATTTTTGATCACTTATGACCACATGTGACCATTGATGATCACATGTGATCATTTTATGATCACTTATGACCATTGTATGGTCAAAAATGACCACTTATGGTCACATGTGACCATTTCTGACCATGTGACCATTTATGGCCACTTATGACCATTTTATGATCACATATGATTACTTGTGATCACATATGACCATTAATAATGATATATGACCATTTATGACCATGTGATCCTTATTTAAAATATTTTTATGTCCATTTTTGATCAGTTATGACCCCATGTGACCATTAATGATCACATGTGATCATTTTATGATCACTTATGACCATTTTGTGATCACCTATGACCATTTATGGATGATATTTGATCATTTATAACCATGTGATCCTTATTTATAATAGTTTTATGACCACTTGTGACTATTTATGATCACATATGATCATTTTATGATCACTTATGACTATTTTATGGTCACATGTGACCATTTGTGATCATTTTATGACCATAAATGATCACATAAAAATTCGAACTAAAAATTTGTGATCATATTAATGATTATTTTATCATAAAAAAAATTAATCCCAAAATAAATGAATAATTAAATGTGTACCAGCCATTATAGATGACCCTTCATCTTGTTAACCCCAAAAATTTTATATTTAAATTCAAATATCACATTTAAAATAACTAATAAAAATTACCCATCGTTCCTAAAAGACTGCCCACATTGTCTTTTATCATTTAATTAATTTATTAATCATAATCATAATCAATAATAATAGAGAATAAAAAAAAATTTTTTTTTTTTTTTCAAATTACAACAAATAATCCCGTGGCTCACTTTTTAAGTGTGTATGTGCGCGGGCGCCAATAATAATAATAACAATAATAATAATCGTCGTAATAATAATAATAATAATTTTATATATACATATTTCACGTCTCGTACACACAAAAATGATGGACGTGAAAAAATTGCTTAAATAGATTTACAATAAAGTTGTAATGTAGTTTTTTTTTTTTAAATATTTATGTTTTATATAATTAATAATTATTATTTTTTATTAATATCGATAATTAATCAATGAATGATTTAATTATAATGTAAAATAATAACGAAGATTTTTTCGACATTATTTATTAATAATAATAATAATATATTTTTATATATATATATATATATATATGTATATAGATTTTCAATAATTAACAAAAAATAAAACAAGTTAAGATAAATGAAAATGTTTGATCGTGCGACCGTATACTGATCGTTATTTTATAATTTAATCAATTATTATTTTAATCAATAATAATGGTCAAAAATTGCCTATCTAGCTACAATAAAATACAATACAATTACAATCCATTCCACATTACGCGCTAATTTAATTTTTTAATAATTATTATTTTTATTTTTATTTTTTATCTGTTAACACACACACACACTCACTCGCTCTTAAACTTTAAATTTAATCCTTTAAATAATAGCTTCCAAGACTCGTAACCGTTCGTACTTAATTATTTTTTATTTTTTTGTTGCTTTGCTTATATATATATATTTTTTTTATTTTTTTTTGCGAGTGTATTTATTTATTTTTTTTTTTTTCATTTTATTTCATTTTTATGGGGTGATCTCTTAAACGGGAGCGAACCACGGAGTCCCAGATCGTCCGAGGATTAATTAATTACTTATTTTATTTATTTATTTATTTATTAATCATTATTATTTATTTTATTTATTTGTTCATTGTCAATAGTCGACAAACTATAATTTTTACTTTTTCTTCAATACTTAATCTAAATTGACGCTTTTTTATTTTTTTAATTAAGCAATTACATTGATAATTAAACACGTGAACAATAGTGAGATTCGAGTTTTTTTTTTATTTTTTAAGCAGTGATTTTTTGTTTTTATTAATTGTTACTAATCAAAAATTGGTAACAATTAATTTTAAGTATCCGAAAAAAATTTTTTGTTTACCACACATGACCCATGTGTTACCACACAAGACCCATATGATACCACACATGACCCATGTGACCATACATGACCCACATGTTACCACAAAATACCCAAAAGAGGCCACATACAGCCCATGTGATACCACACATAACCCACCTGGCCCATATGATACCACACAAAACCCATGTGACCATACATGACCCATATGTTACCATCTAATACCCAAAATAGGTCATACACTGCCCATGTGATACCACACATGGCCCATATAAGGCCACACATGACCCATAAGACCACACATGGTCCAAATGGTACCACACACCGCCCATATGATACCACACAAGGCCCACGTGACCACACATGACCCATGTGCAAAAAAAAATCCAAAATTTTTTCGGATACATTTAAAATGATGTGTAGTTAAAATAATGACATGATGTATACATTTATATATAACATTGACCATTATCTAATGAGCACAAAGTATTTATTTATATATTTATTAATAAATTTATTTATTTATAATTTATTAAACCTAATCCCGAGTGTATTGAAAAAACACCGACATATCAAATTTATTGTTTCAATAATTACGATATTGCTTCGGGAATAGTTATTATTAATTATGTAGCACACATAAATGACATTTGTTTTATAAACATTTACGTGAACATTATAATAAATATACAAATGTTTATTTATACCCAATTTAAATAAAACTAAGTGTTCTTTTTTAATTAGTATTGCAATTTAAATAATTGCCTGGTAATCTTTAAACGGCAGCTTATAAAAATTACTCAAATAAATTTTAGAGTCAAAAAATTTAACACTTCCTCCGCATTTTTTTAAAAATCATCCGGCTGCCGTAAAAATAATTTTTTTTTATAACAAATCTCTAGTGTTTAGTTATTAAAAATGATATTCTTTGAGCTGGTGTTATACCCTTGTAGTGGATAATATTTTAGGATGTCGAAAGATTGTTGGAGCGTACTATCAATTTGTATTGTTAATAAATTTGTCAGTGGATTTTTCATGGGCTTATTACGACCTCGAGTGCTTTATAATTACATAATTAATTACATACAAAGACATTATTTTAACTAATTACGATATATCCATTATATTATAATTATTATTAATATATTTTATTATTAATAAGTAATAAGCTTTTTTATTATTTTTAAAAACTCTTCGCATATTCATGAGACATTAATCGAGTATTGCTAGGTTCATATGAATTGACACCAATTGCGTAGGTCAGGCACACACGCCACGAAAAATTCATCACGCTAATTTTCTATACAAACTGATAGTTTCCCCGTTAAATTATCGTATCAATTTTTACCCTGTTAAATCGAGTGTTTTTTTTTATTTAAAATAATCACAATTTTTAAATTAATAAATTATTCAGCGGAAGACGAGCGTCTAAATAATCCCACGCGTTAAAATGCCGGTACTGTTATTCTATTGCTTGCGTAGTTGTGACGTCACTTATCCCCACTCTTCGGCCGCTTTGGCGCCAAACGGGAGTTTACCCAGCTTGTGGAAGAAACAAATATTGCAACACATTTATTTATTATTTATTATTATTATAATTATTGTTACTATATTGTTATCGTTACTTAATATATTTTTTTTATCCCCGCGCAATTTTTACATTCCAATTACTGCGCATTAAAAAATTTTTTAGTCAAAAAAAAAAAATAAATTGACGCCGGCTATTATTATTATTATTATTATTATTATTATTATTATTATATTTTAAACTTATGTGTAATTAATTTATATTTTATAATTATTAATCGAGTGGGCGTGCGCGTTGTTTTAGATTTATTATTATTATTATTATTATTATTATTATTATTATTATTGTTGTTAATAAATAATTTTAATGCAGTCTCGGTCAATCTGACCCCCGTGTCGCCAGTGTAGTGTGTAGTGCCTGTGCTTATTATTATTATTATTATTATTGTTATTATAATTATTGTTATTATTGTTATAAATAGATCAATTAGCTTCTGGACGCCCCGATTTCTTAGGTAACGCCTAAATGGATAATAACCTTCGATTAGTCACCCCAATAATAGTATCAATATCAATATACATTTATGTATATATATATATATTTTGTTGTTTATGTTATATATATATATATGTATATAATGTATAATAATTATAATTGTATGTTATTGTATTAATTTATAATTTATAATAATAATAATTGTTATTTTAGTTGTAGTAATAATAATGATGGGTAATTATTTATTATGTGGTTTTTTATAATTAAATAAAAATTCCAGTCGTCCAGAAGCCAGCTCACAAATTTACAAGGCGTTCACATTTATCGTGCCGTTACTGATGGTATAGCGCAGTGCCCTCTCGTCCATCCTGAAAAAAAAAATTTTTTTAATTAAATTTTAAAAAAATTTTGAGATGTTATTTGTGAGATCAAGAGGAATTTTTTTTAGTATTAAATCACTTAAGGACCTTAAAAAAAATTCCTCTGGTCATAAGGAGTAAAAAAAAATTACCTACTTGTTATTAGGTCTTAACAAGGCTCAATGGTAGCCATTAGTGAACGCCGCCGGTATCAGTGGACCCTGAAACAGAAGAGACTATTAAAATTAGAGTTTTAAAAATGAATTTGATAAATAATTGTGTCTGGCCGTAAAGATTTAACACAACACAGGCTAGTACAGTTAGTAATGTTAGTAATAGAAATAAAATTTTACCAACTGATGGTAAAGTAGCTTTTGGGTCAGGCAAAACTTACGGGACTGTAGTTGAGCGGGGCGCGAGATACTGCGATCGCGGGAAACGCGGTTGTAGGGGGCTGCGGACTATTTGCAGCCTGGACATAGCTGGCGACCGCTGAATCCGCAGCTGCGGCTGCCACTGCGGCTGCTGCGCTCGAACTGTACATGTCTATTGGCCCAGGAGAGTTCGCCGCGGGAAATGATCGGCCCTGGGGCCCCCCGTGGCCTCCTGCCCCGTGTGGAGAGGCTGGCTGAAACCCGGCCTGTGCTGCTTGGTAGTTGTTCATCACTGAAAATTATTTTATATCAACTTACATTCGACAGAAGGATTTTTTTATTATTAGCCAGGTGTTAGTTCAGTTACTTTTTAAATCCATGCAGCTTTTTTTATTTTTTTGGGAAATTCTCTTGGGGTCTTTATTCTTGTTTTTAATACTTTTTTTTTTGAATTTTATTAAGTTAAATTTCTTGATTTTTTATTTATTTCTTAAAAGTTCTTTAATTTAAAAATAAATATTGAATTTCACTAAGTATTATGACATTTCATAAGTTCATTAATTTTTATTTTTTTTTATGAAACTCTTCAGTATTATAAATTTAAAAAAATTTAGAAAGTTTCATAAAATTCTTTTTAAAAAAATAATTATGAATTTTTTCATGAAATTTTCTAAATTCTATGGATTTTTTTTATTTTTATAAAATTCTTAGAATTTCATCAATAATTAAATGAAATTTTATTTTTTCAAAAACTCTCTGAATTATTTTACAAATTTTTTGTATCAAGTTTTCTAAATTCCACAAATTTTCTTTATTTTCATAAAATTCTTAGATCTTCATCAATTTTTTAATGAAATTTTTTTATGCAAGAATTTTTAACATAAAATTCGTAGAATTTCATAAAAAAATATTTTTTTTTCATGAAATTTTATAAATTCTATGAATTTTTTCATTTTAATAAAATTCTCAGAATTTCATAAATTCTTTAATGAAATTTTCTTTATGCAAGAACTTTTAATTTCATAAAATTCTCAGAATTTCATAAAAAAAATTATTTTTTCATGAAATTTTCTAAATTATCTCTTGATTATAAAATTCTCAGAATATAATTAATTTTTTTTATCCAAGAACATTGATAATTTTCCTAAAATATCGACTTTTTCCCTAAAAAAAAAAAAATTTGTAACCCTTCTCCACCGTTAATGCATTGACCCCGAAAGCTGATCTTTAAAGAAAGGCAACCCAGAATACCCCGAAAGGGATTTTAATCACCGGTAGCCGAAGACTGAGTTGTGCGATTTCGGGATTCATCCACGATTTAGTTGAATTGAAGTTTTAAAGTAGCGATAAAAGAGTTCGAGAGAGAGAAAGGGCAGCGGAGCTCGATGAGAAACTAGGAAAAGAAGAGGAGGAGGAGGAGGAGGAGGAGAGGATGATGACAAACCGAGCGGAGGCAGGCGTACAATCTAAAAACCCATTCAGCTTTTAAACTCTCGACAATAGCAAACGGTTACAAAGTTTGGGCGCCCGAGGAGCTGGGGCGCGATTCAAAAGTTTGATTTATTTGAGAGGAGATTGCGAAAGGCAGGACTAGACTCCATCCGTACCCGAGCCGTAGAACAAAGACCGCAAGTTAAAGAATCTTTTTTGTTACTTTTTTATTTTCATCCTTTATGAAATTTCGGATCGCAAATAAATTTACAAATAAAATAAAACGAAGATGTATTTTTTTTTAACCTACCAGAGAGAGCTTGCGTTAGCAAGGGCGTGTTGTTGTTTGGTGTGAGTTGTCCGTTGGTTAGGTCCACTGAAACACAAAATTTTTGTTCACAATTGCTCGATATTGGTCCGGGTCGGGATTTTAACTCGAGAATAGTTGACTTGACTAATTTTTTAATAACAGTTTTAGAAATTTGTCCAATGTGTTGCCTCGCGGTATTTTTATTTATTTTTTTTTTTTAATTATTATAAAATTTTAATTTAAAAAATAAAAAGAAACTTCAAATTTTAATAAATTATTTTATTATCAATATTTTTTTTTTTTTTTAAGTAAAAATAATAAATTTTTTATAAAATTTTTTAAAGACCCAAAATTAAGAATTTCTTATTTTTTTTATTAAAAATTTACAATTTTTGAAGAAATTATTAATTTTTTTTTAATAAAAATTGTAAATTTCAAGAGTTTTAATAAAATTTTAAGGATAATTTCAATTCTAGGACACTAAAAAAATTTTTTTGTTGTGTTTTAAGGATCTAGAAAGTATTTTAGGGAGTTTTTTTAGCAAAAAATTGCGAAAATTTTAATTTTTTACTTGTTCTAAATAAATTTTTACCAAAAATGAATTATCGATTAATTTTGTGAGCTTAAAAAAATTCTAAATATTTATCATATTTTTTCTTATTTAAAAATTTTTAATCAATTTTTAATGAAAAAAAAAAAAAAAAAAAAATTCTTGAGGGCCATTTAAAAAATAAAAAAAATTTTTAATAAACAAAAAAAAGGAATAAAAATTATTGCATAAAAAATCATAAATTTGTCTTTTAAAATTTCATTAAAAATAAACAAGACGATAAATTTATCACACAATGGGATTCCTGTTTTCTCGATTGTTCTCCAGGAAAACACTTGCCCCTCCAGAGCAAAGTTTCTTCCACTTTCGACACAATAAGTAATAAACAAAGCAAAAATAAAGCTAAAAAATTGAATAAAGTGGATAAAATGTATTCACCGGTCCGTATAATTAACATCAGCAGGCATTACTCACCGAAATGACTATAAATACCGGTAATTAATCAAGCATGAGGACAGATGTAGACAATTCCGTCCAGACATTGCGTCCGAAAATACCTACAGTGGATCGCCGAAAATAATAACCTATTGAACGAGAAATTTAACCCGCCAGCCGGGCCATTTAAGCCCGACAAATCTCCCGATTAACGATTGCTCTTAATCATAAATTAACGATCGGCGAATCAGTAAGAGTAAAAGATTGACAGAAATTTTGGGAAAGTTTAAAACGCACTAATATGTAGGCCAAGAGTTAATCTATTCCGAGTGAATTTTCTGGTAAAACCGATCGGGGGTTGTATTGGTATAGAAACCAATGGGAAAACTTGGCCGCTCTTTCTCTCTCTGCTACTTGTCTTCTATTCGCTAAATAAAACCACTTGACCGATAGAATCCTCATAAAACCCGGACATTTATCGGTTTTGGCGATAAGGGACGCTACGCTCACTCTTGACAAGTTTTAACTTAAGGGCAGCTCTTTTTGACGTCTTGGGTGCAGAAGGTGCTTTTGGAGTGACAGGCGAAGCAACACATGGTTATAAAAGGTTAGTGCAAGTCAATTATTCCGGGTGGCACTGAAAATTTTAAGGTTCTGTTGAAATTACAGGTCAGCCTAAGCTACCAATTTGTTTTTGGTCAGTTGAAAATATTTATTTTACAATTGCCGCTTTTTGTTATGCAGAAAAAAAATTTATTTGAATCAAAAGGAATATTCTTTGGACTAAAATAATTATTTTTAAGAGACAAAAATTCTTTAATTAAGTTTAATTATTTTAATTCAAAAAAAAATTCAAGATAAATTGAGTTTAAGAATTTTTTTTACCTGATTTAAGTTAATTTTTAATAAAGTTGGTAGTTAATTGCTGTTTTTGACTATAATTAGGGTTAATAAGGAGTAAAAATAATTTTTTTTTGCAGATTTTTTTGGAAAAAAATTAAATTATTGATTTTTTGTTACAGTTTTCGCCGAATAATCAATTTAAAAGAAATTTTTATTGAAAATTTATAATTAAGAAACTGAAAAAATTTTTTTTTTTTGTATATTTTAAGACTTTGAAGGGTTTTAAAGTGTATTTTATTGCAAAAATAACAATATTCCTTATTTTAAATTACTTAATAATAATTTTTGTTGAGTATAATGATTGAAATAATTAATTAATAGGAAATTTTGATTAAAAATTAATTTTTTAAGAATTTTAAAGATATTTTTGGCATTTTTTAAAACTTTAAAAAGTATTATAGACAATTTTCTATTGAAAAACTGCAAAATTTGTAATTTTAGACGACTTTTTTAAAAATTTACAATAAATACTCATTGTAATAATTAATTTTCACTAAATTTCGATTGAAAAATTTATATTTAAATTAAATTAAATAGCAAAAAACTGCAAAATTTGTATTTTTAGGCCATTTTATAAAAATAACAATAAATAGTCATTGTGATAATTAATATTCACTAAATTTTGATTAAAAATTCATATATTAAGGTTCTGAATTAGTTTCTAAATAAAAAAAAAATTTACCAGTAAATTAACTATCAAAAAACGGCAAAATTAAATACTTCCATAATAAAAATGAATTTTTTCAACTGACCAATTAAAAAAATGAATTAAAATATCTTAAGACTAGTCTACGCGACTCGGATAAAAATTCTATACTAAAACGACTCTAGAATCGTCGTCAATAATAAATATCTTAATAATAATAATAATAATAATAATAATAACACTGGTACGTCTAAGCTACTCTAAAAAAAAGAAACTACAAAAAGAAAGAATCTCCTGAAAGAAAGCAAAAAATTATTGAGACCTACAAAAATAAATACCTACAACAAGCTTAATTATATAAAGACTATAAATATAAATATAAATATAAGGTATTTTGTCGATTCGGCATTTATAGTCACTCGAATTCGTACTAAAGACACCCCCTATGAACTAGAGCTAGAGTTAAGTACTTGAGTAAACTTTACAGAGGTTAGTCGGATAACAAGACTCCGCTACTGACTGTTATGTGTCTAACCAGCGGCTATTTAGCTTCATTTAGCTTCAACTTAAACTTCTACCTACGTATATAACCTATAAACACACACAGATATAAAGTAAACTGTTGCCCTAACCCCATAGTCTTGATCAAGACGATTCGTTATCGACCATGGAATTAGAGCCCTCTATAATATAAGAAGACTCCTTCTTAATATAAACATTATTTTATCCTCTTACTCTAATAATAACAATAACAAACAGAGGTTAGGTATGGTAAATTACTCGCCGCAAGCTGCCGCCATCTTCGGCTCTTCATTCGCCATTTTGTCGTCTTCTTAGGGATCACCTTGTTTTTTTTTTTTTTTTTTTTTTTTTTTATTATTTTAAAGCTTTAAATTAATTCGCAATTTTTTTACAATTTTTAAATGCGAATTTATTTAACGCGAGTTTTCACTAGAACTACGACAAAAGCATTAACATGCGCTTTAGTATTATAAATAATAATAATAATTAAATTTAGTCATGCCAAGTCTAAGTTCTAGTGAAAACTATGTTAGGTTTTGGAAAGTTTTAGTTATTAATATTAAAGTTTCTAACTAGTGAGCTAGGTTATCATCCAACGTTATTCTTCAATTTTGTTATTACTGCTAAGAGCTACCGAATTCGAGTTACCCGCCGCGATTTTACCAGCGGTAACGCTCTTATCGACTGCAAGTATAGAAAATTTTTAATAGTTTATGCACTAATATTCTATGAGATAGATTTAGAGTTTAGTTTTATTTAAGGCAGGCTTTTAATGCTCGAGCTACGTTATTTCTAGTGTTTTGTGTGTTTTGTGTTATATTTTTATGAACGCGCCCATAAAATTTAAAAAGGACTTCAAATTATTAATGAGAATTTAAAAATCTATTAATTAGAAAAAAAATTTTTTTAAAAAGGCGTTAGGTCACTGAATTTACTGTAGCGTAGTATAAAGTTCTAAAATAATCAATTGGAAGCAACAGGGTTCGAATCTCGGTCAAAGTATTTTTTTTTTTTTTTTTTTTTTTTATAGGTGTTTAAACTCGTCGAGCATTTAGCAGTGTATGAAACAATAACAAGAGTAATAACGAGAAAGGCAAGTGTAATTACTTGTGAAACAATTCACGGTAAGGTGTCTTTATCTGAGTATTTAGTTGTATCTGAGATGCATCCCGGATTAGAAGATAACTTTTTGCCACCCGTACTTCTACTCTAGCCAAGTTCTTGTTTATGATTCAAGCATTGTGTGTATTGTATTCGGTGTATATTGAGTTTAGTTTATGCGTTGTGTGCTCTGTTGTGTTGGTACCAGTATAGATGCAGTATAATACACTATAATATAATGCAATATAATATAATATAATATAATATAATGTAATAGTAATAGCAATAGTATTGTGTGTGGAGACTGCAAATGTCCTTGTTTGTGTCTGTGTGTCTATGTGTGGAGACTACAGACTAAGGATTACGGTTACCGTCAACACGAGCGAGAACACGAGAACTTGCTCGAACAACGTAGCACTTTGGGGTTGAAGCTTACCGGTGCAACCCCCGCTGGGGCTCACGGACACTCGACCGACTCTTGGCCCCACTGCGCGGTATACGACCGCTCCTACCCAAACACACAACAGACATCAACCCTTCGAAACATTAACAATAACATTACAACATTATAACATTTACGAGCTTTTTATTATATTACTGTTAAGAGTATCCTAGTAGTGTATTTGTTTTTATTGTTTTTTGGAATTACATCTCTTTAATTTTATATTATTTTTAAGTTAGGGGGTGTAACGAAAATTTTAATTAAAAATTTTGATTTTTTGATTAATTTAAAAAGAAAAATTTTTATCAATAATAAATAATTAAAAAATTGAATTTAATGTTGAAATTCAATTTATTATAAGTATTTAGGTTGCATTTAAAAATGCTATCTCTAGGCACGTAATTAAGAAATTACCTTGTATCTTGTGAACTATTGATATTTTTAAAGATATAAGCTCATCCTGATGTTACACTCATCGAGACCTTTCATTTGAGTACCCACATCAATTTTTCATATATTTTATATATTTATATATATCATATATATATATATATATGTATATATGAAAAATATATCAAAAATACATGTGGGTATTCAAATGAAAGCTCTTGATGAGTGTATCATCAGAATGAGCTTATATCTTTAAAAACGTCAATAATTAAGAAAGTACAGTGCAATTTAATAAAATTCATTATTCAATGCATCAAAATTTTATTTATAGTTCACAAGTTACGGCAAAAATACAGATAAATTTAGATTTCACGATTAAATTTTAAAAATATAAATAAATAAAAATTTTAATAAAATATCTAACCAAAAATAAATAAAATAAATATAATATTAACGGACGAAATGAAATAGAGATTGAAGAGTTTCTTCTGCTTTTAATTTTTTTCCGTTCGTCTCTCAAGCGCACTTTAATATTACGGAAAAAAAAAATTTATTATTTTTCAGATCTAGTAATGCGTTAGATGATACCTGGCTCACAGTTATCACTCGGATAAAAGATGAATAATAATAATATTTATTATTATCCAGCGGGAAAAAATTTTCGTGATTAAAACTTCCTACTTTTACTAATTAAATTTTGATTAATTAACGATAATAAATAAAATTTTTCCCCACTGGACGCCGGTTATTTATTTTTAATCGATGACGTTATTTATTAGTTACATTCATTTTGTTATAATTAATAATTAATAATAAATATTTCATAATTAGTCATTATAATTATAGAGCTTTTAATAGCGAATTGTATTACAGTGATTTTGCGGTGCGTTGTAACTTATATCACTTAATAATTCAGAGCGACCTCCGACGGACATTTTATAATTATTATATTTATATATATATATATATATTAATTATTTTATTAATACCTTATTTTTAATTATTTGTTTTGTATTATTCGATTTACAAAACACTCGCGCCTTTTTTTTTCTCTTGTCAATCGTTTTATTTTTTACCGCCTTTGTACTCTATTTATATTAAAGTTTAGAGGAATAATTTTAGATAATTATAAGATTTTTTTGGGTTAAAACAAATAATTACAACCCTAGTAATTTTTTAATTTAAATTTTTAGACTACTTTTTTTATTAATATAAAATTCTGGGTTCGAATCCTGGGCCAAGATTTTTTTTTTTACTTATAAAATATTTATTATGGCAATTTTTTAAGTAATAATAATGTTTAATGTAATTATGCCAGAAAATATAAAAAAGATCAGAAATTCTTAAAGAGAATTTAAAAATCTACTAATTAAAAAAAAAAATTTTTAAAAAGGCGTTAGGTCACTGAATTTACTGTAGCGTAGTACAAAAATCGCAAATAATTAACTGAAAGCAACAGGGTTCGAATCTCGGGTGAATTTTTTTTTTTTTTTTTTTTTTTTTTTTTAAATTATTTTAATATGTTCGGTAAGTATTTAGCAATTTTTTAAGCAATATTAAGAATGTTTATAATTAATAATAAATTTACTTATTTAGAGGCCAGAAAATAAAAAAAAGTCAGAAATTCTTAAAGAGAGTTTAAAAATCTACTAATTAAAAAAAAAAATTTTAAAAAGGTGTTAGGTCACTAAATTTAAATTAGCGAAGTAAAAAAATCGTAAATAATCAACTGGAAGCAACAGGGTTCGAATCTCGGGCAGAGTTTTTTTTTTTTTTTTTTAAAAAGTGATTTAATTGCCATAATACAAAAAATTTTTTTAAAAATTGTAATTATTATTATTTTTTGTATTTTTTAAGTTACTATATCTCGTAAAATATTGAAGATAGACCAATAGAACAAAAACATTTTTAATAGGAAATTTTCTCTACAATTTTATTCCTAAAATTATTATTTTAGGAGTTACTACCATACAATCAATCAATCCAGGGTTCGAACCGGAGTGAGTGTAATTTTTTTTTTCTCCAAAAAAATTTCCCAATAAAAGAACTTGTAATCGCAGCAAATTCTATCCAAATAAAAGCCGATAAAAAGCGATTTCTAAATTAACAATGACAACTAATCCAATTTACTTGGATTGTAAAAAAGTTGGTTCCGCCCTTGGGTTACTTCTTTCAGAAGTACAAGACTTTTGATAGCATCTAGCCGTACGTAAGCTCCCCTCCACCGAGGAGGTTTTCTTCCCCGATAAAATAGAGTACAAGGACGATCAAATTGACCCTCAATATTCACACAGGGCAACAAGTGCGCGAGTTCCAACAACAACAATCTTACGAGTAGCAACAATTTATCGTAGACGAGTGCGTTAACTTTAACTTGTCATTTAATTATTTATTCTGCCAATCTATTTTTGTAATTTAAAATTAATTAAAAGACTAAAATGATCAAAGGAATAAAATTAACGCAAACGTAAACGCGCATTAAAATATTATAATTAATAATAATTGTAAATACAAGCACTTGTTGATAACAAATATAAGCTCAGGACAGATGGTTGATTTTAAATTTATTTTTTTTATTCAAACTCGACTTGATATTCAAACGCTCCTTAATATTTCAATAGCTTATTTATTTATTATTAGCCAATTAAATGAAATTGGATGATGTTTGCTGTTAGATTTTTTGAGGACGGACAGGCATCGTCACTCGAATAATTTGCTTAATGATTGATTTATTGGACGACGGGTACGCAACAAAAATATATATTTGTATAAGTACCTTTTCTTTTTTTTTATAATTAATATTAATTAAGCGAAATAATTAAGCGCTTTGGTAATATATATAAAATACCTTTTGGTTAATAAATTCGAGAAGAAATTTTGATGGGCGGATCGGAAGGTCTTTTTTCACATTTTAGTTTTTTTTTTTTTTTTTTTAAACAAGTTTCTCTTCTATTAAGGGTTGATTTTTTTTTGACCCAAAATTTTTTTTAAATCATTAACCAAAAGTCGGACAAAAAAATTTTGCAGAGAATTTAACGCTCTATAAAAGAGATATTATTTTTTTGATAAATTTAATATTTTGAAAGTTATTTAAGGTCAATGATAAATTTATTAAAAATTTGGCTTTTTTGGAAAACTAATAAAAAAAATTGTTGTTAATTTATTAATATAGTTTTAGAATTTCCAAAAATTTGGAAAATAAATTAATATGACCAAAATTTTGGGAATTTTCAAAAAAAGTCCAAAATTTAACTTAAAGTGAATTTTGACCTAAAAAAAATGATTAGGAACCTTTTTTATATATCTTTAAATTCTTTTACAAATTTTTTTGTATGATTTTTAGTTAGCGAGTTAAAAAAAAATTATTTAGCGGCAATAAATTTGCCGCAAAATAACAGTTTTTGATAAACGGTTCAAATTTTTGAGATTTTGGCCAAAATATTGGTCTTATTACAAATTTTACAAAAAAAAAATGTCTCTTATGATTCTTAAGGACCAAAAATTTTACCGTTATTCTTCAAATAAAATTAATAACTATAAAAAAATTTGAATCCTTGATTATAATGAAAAATTTGGAAATTTTAGCAAAAATATTGATTTTTTTTTAAATTCCAAAGTACAGTCCACTTCTTTTGAAATATCTTTATAATTATTTTCTATAATTTACTAATGACTAGAAAATTGAGCGCGCTTTTATCAAAATGTTTATTTAATTAATAAATATTTTGACAAATTTTGATCATTAATATTTAACCGTTGCCATAGTAATCGTTGTTATGGTAACCGTTGTTAAAGTAGTTACCATAGCAACGAAAAGCGACAAAAATTAAAGCGTCATATCAACTTTTTAATAAAGAAAATTGTAATAGGATTTACAATGACTAATTACTTCTATAAATAATATTAATGTTTGTAAATCAGTTGGTAAGAATACACTGAGTTATAAACTAATTAATCAACCAAATGCTGCGCATTATTATTGATGTGCGCTACAGGTTATGGGGCCCAGCGCACTATCACAATATCACTTCATTAATTATAATCAATTAAATTTGTTCTATGTAGTAGATTAATATTGGAAGTAAAAGATAAATTCTGCAGAATTTTGGAGTTCAAAATTTTTCCAAAAAATCATAACAGACAAATCAAATATTCCAAAAATCAATCATAGGACCAATAATTTCGCCGTAGAATAATTTTGATAATACTTATGACAATATTTGAGTGATAAATTCAAAAAAAAAAAGCAACCCTTCTATAACAATCTTACATTATCGATAAAATGCTAGTCCTACTACAATAATAGTTATAAATTTAGTAAGCAAACAGAAACGCTCCTTCAAGACTAGCTCAAAGATCTTTTGGACAACAAAAGAGTGAACCCTTTGGCAGTCGGACTGGCAATTAGTGTCTTGCAGTTGTCCTCAGAGGAGCGTCAAAGCTTGATCAGCTATCCCTATCCTATCACTCTACTTAGTAATGTATTTCATTGTATTTGATTTATTTATTAGCGATAGTACTTTATAGTAATAGTACATAGAACTCACTACGGCTACTTAGTTAACGACTACAAGAGAAACATTAATTTATTATTTTATTATTTTTTTCGACAGACCGAAAGTTCAATTTTTGTGCTCTAGTCCCCATTTTTCGGCATCCCAGCTTCGGACTGGCCCAAAAATGTGTCGCTTAACTCTAAAAGAGCTTATTTTTTATTACGACACATGTCCGGGCAGGCAACCAGCCCAAATTGGATTTCCCGAACAACATATGTATTATCGGATGACCGAAAAATCAAATTTGGACTGAAAAATTTCCTTATTTTTGTAACTTAGTTTGGTTTAATGTCAAAATCTCGTTGCCGGCGATTGTTGGTAGGTAATATTGTTAAGTGTACTTGTACCTAATGGAATGGGGGTAGAGGCAGTCGACGTTTTGCTTGACGGAGGACCATTGAGTTTGCCAGCCATGCGTCTGTGAACATTGTTGTTTTTGCCGGTGAAAATTTTCAAAAAAAAAAAATCAATTCAAAAATCGCCGCATTTTTTTACGATTAATTAGAGGAACGTTGTTAGATATATTGATATAAGTCGAGTTGGATTGTTTATCCATCCTTTGTTAACAAAACATTGATTTGTATTACTGTAAACTGTCAATGTTTGATATTTGAGTTTGATATTTAATAGTTGTTTGTACGGCTGACCAATTTATTGGCGAGAATTATAACACTCAATTTTTATGGTATTTTTACAGCAAAAGGGTCCTTTGGCTAGATTTATTTATTAATATAGATATTTGTAAACTCAAGGGGTGATATAGTTTTGATTTAGATGCCGAAAGTAACTTTGGTGATACTCAAAAGTGTCAAAAAGGTTGCTGTCAGCATCAAAAATGAGCTCTCAGTTGATTTTTCTAAGTTTTAGGTGCAATTGGGTCTTTGAAGGCCAAGTGAGTTCAATTTGAGCTTTTGGAGAGTTAGTGAGTTGAAATTTGGAACATAGGAGATCAATAAACTCAATTTTGAGTCTGATGAGTCATAATGAGTCAATTTTCAGCTCAAATTAGGTTCAATTGACTTTTAATTAATTAAAAATGAGTTTTTTGGGTCAAATTTGAGATCAAATTGATTTTTTTTTAGTAAAATTGGCTCAAATTGAGTTTAGTAACTTTTATTTACTTAATTTTGGACTTAATGAGTCTTAAAAAGGTCAATTTGAATCAATTGAGTCAATTTTGAGCTTAAATTAGGTTCAACTGACTTCTAATTAATTAAAAATAAATTTTTTGGGTTAAATTTGAGCTCAAACTGATTGTTTTGAGCCAAATTAAGTTCAAATTGAGTTTAATAACTCTTCATGACTTAATTTTGGACTTATTGAGCTTTAAAAAGGTCAATTTGAGTCCATTAAGTCATAATGAATCAATTTTGAGCTCAAATTAGGTTCATTGAGCCTTAATGAGTTCAAATTGAGGTTTTTGGGTAAAACTTGAGCTCAAATTGATTTTTTTGAGTCAAATTGAGTTAAATAACTCACAATACCTCAATTTTGGACTCATAGAGTCTTACAAAGGTCCAATTAAGTCAATTGAGTCTCAAAAAGTTGAATTTAAGTTCAATTAGTTCAAATTGAGTTTGGTTCGACTTAATGAGTCAAATTGAAGTCCAAATTTACTTTTTTGAGTCTTAATAAGTTAAAAAATTGTTTTTTGAGTACTTATGAGTTACTTTAGGTTCAACTGAGTAAAATTTGAGTCACATTATGCTTATTGCGCGTTAGTGAGCTTAAATCAAGTCCAAATTACGTTTTTTGGGTCTTAATAAGTTAAATTTGAGTCATTTGGGTCTCAAAAAATTCAATTTGAGTTCCAAAAAGTTCAAAAATAATTTAGTCAGGCAAAAAATCATCTGAGAGCTTTACAATTTAATACAAGCCTTAATAATTACATTAGGGTAACAATATATACAAAGTTTACACGATACAGCCGACTCAAAAAAAAAAATCCGCGAAATATTTAACTGATATCAAAAATTGAGGGGATGTTTACATCGAAAATAATTGTCAAATGTGAACATTTGAAAGATCGAATCGGCACAAAAGTTCCAATAACAAAAAGTTAAAAAAAAAAAAAATAAAACAAACTGATCAATACAATATGATACAAGCGAAAGAAAATTAAACGGGTCGTGTGCGTTCCGATACAACGAATCCACCGATTTAGTTTTCGCGTTTCGCTTTCCGCTTTTCGCTTTGTCTTTGTTGGATTTTACTTTTTATTTTATTTGTTTTTCCAAGTTCGCTATTTTTTTTTCCTTCTTCCTCCCTTTTTATACTTTTTATATTTTTTTTTACTAAATAAACGCGCAAGCGTCGAATTGAGAAAAAAAAACAGAAACGTCGCTTCAGGAGTGTAACGCTCGCGGATTTCACGTTCGCGAGTGGGCGAGGGGAGAGGGTGGAGTGGGGTAGGGAGGTACCGGCGCCACAATAAACCCCCGTCCTGTCACGGTAACGGTAACCGAGGATTTATTGCGTGGCGCAACGGGCGCGTGCACTAACGTGTTACGGTAATGACTGTGAAATACGACGGCACTCTAACTACGCGTACTACACTATATATATATATATATCTATATGCTGTATATTCTGTGCGTAGTCAAGGTTTTTGATGATTATGTGTGTAGGTACACGTTACTGCGGAATTCATTTGATAGTAGTGTACTTCACTTGCCTATACGCCGTTTTTACTGCCGGTTATATCTTTATCACTATTATCAGCTTATTGATTATTGCTTCGTTTTTTTTTTTTATTTTTAACTTAATATTATTTGACTTTTTTAGAACTTTTTTAAGTATTGGAAAAATTTTTTTGCTTGTATATGACATATGTGATCCATATATTGGCCATATATGCCATATATGACATATTTTGGCCATATATGCCACATACTGGTCATATATACCACATACTGGCCATATATGCCATATACTGGCCATACATGTAATATATTGGCCATATATACCGTATATTGGACATACATGGTACATATGGCAAATATATGGCATATATGGTTCATAGATGAACAATATATGGCATATATGATTTACTTCGGAGCCATATACTAGACAAATGCCATATTTATGATATATATGGCATATATGGCCAATATATGGCATATACTACTATATGTATGGCATATATGATATATATATGGCAGGTGTGGGCACCCATTGCCATATATATGGCCAATGTATGGCATATATGGTCCATAGATGGACAATATATGGTAGATATGGCCAGTATATGGCACATATGATTTAATTCGGAGCCATATACTGGACAAATGCCATATTTTTGACATATATGGCATGTATGGTCATGTATATGGCGTATATGGCCAATATATAACCAATGTATGACATATATGGCCAATATTTGACATATATGACAGGTATGGGCACCCATTGCCATATATATGGCTAATATATGGCACGTATGGCCCATTATGACATACATGGCCAATATATGACATATATGGCCATATATACTGCAGGTATGGGCATCCATGGCCATATATGGCCAATATATGGCATATATGACCGATATATGGCATATATGACCAATATATGGCATATATGGCCTGTATGGTTCATATATGGGATATATGATTCACTTTGGAGCCATATATATGTTTTACGGTTCCTTTATGACATATATGACTTCTATATGGCATATATGATCTATCTGATCATATATGACGTTATATATGGCACATAAAAAACATAGGTCTCTCTCTCCCCTCTTAAAATTAAAACACCCCATAAAAAATAACAAATAAATAAATTAAATAATAAAATCCATTTATTTTAATTAAATAATGAAATAAAGTTTAATTAAATACAAAATAAATTTTTGATAAATATAACACTGAAATCAGATAATAATTTTTTTTTATAATTCATAATAATAATAAAATCATTGCTCTGAAACAATTCTGTACTGAGCTGAGTAGGACCGAAGAGGCGTGTCACCAGAATTGATAGTACCGAGAAGTCCCAAGGCACCTGAAAGTACCCTCTCTATTTATTTAAATAACTAACTAACTTTGTTAATAATTATAATAATGAATTAAGCAGCCGCTGGTGAGTGTTAACAATTTTTAAATTCACGATAATTACAAGCTAACTGCCCAAAAAATCCTCTTTCTTTTATAGCGCGTTATAATTTTTGGGCGCCACGGTATTTCGGACATTGGCGTAGGGCGACAATTTTAGGAATCGGAGCTCTAGAATTTTTGAGGTTTTATCATGAAATTATTTACTGCCATGCCTCGTGAACTTTTGTAAAAGGATTTTAGTTGGGATTTGCGGAGTCTGTAAGGGGGGGGGGGTAAGCCAATGTCCGAAAATATTTAGTAGCTCGAATTTAATTTTTTGCAGTTGCAGATAATGTTAATAAAAAGCGTAATTATAAATTACCACGCGAGAAAGAGGATTTTGTGTCGCAGTTGTTAATTTTTATGTTACATACCAATATTAATATTCCGGAAATGTAATAACTGTTAACTTATTTAGTCCGTTCTGCTCTAACCCGTTTATAAAATATCAAATGTCTAACTACAAAATAATATTAAAATTTTACTCATTTTCTCAAAATTTTACTTTAAATCATCTATTACCCCTTAATGATAAGAGATATTTAAAAAATGACGTCAATACTCGATAGAAAATTAAATTCCCTAAAAAAAAGGTCTCTTATAATTTTTTCGTATCTTCAATATTTAACCCAGGAATTGCAATTTAAATTTTTATATTTTAAGGACCGTCCTTAAAATTTTCAAAATTTGGTCAGAGTTTAAAAGATTAATTACGGCTGAACTATAAGAGATATCGAAAAAATACAAAGAATATTTTCGATTGCAAATTAAATTTCCTACAAGAGGTCGTGAACAATTTTCCCGTATCTCATATATATACCCTTCTAGACCCAAAAAACAATTTTTATCCCCTTAATCCGGTCAAAAACTAAAATTGCACCGAATAAAAAAGTAGAAAAATGATATTAAAAAAAAGAAAAGTCATATAAGCATTATATACACAAATCTTGACATTTCCGGCTCGATAGAAGCAATAGGCTCGAGCACTCGACCTAGAATCGCGTGCACCGCAATTAGTTCTTTGAAAAGCCCTCAGGTTTTTCCGCAGCGTCTGCCAATAATTGGGCTGTAGCTGTGCCCTCTATCCGATCAAAACTCAACCCTCCCCTTGAAGAGCGTCAATATCGAGGAGTAAAACTGAATAGTCGACCCTAATATTGATATTAACGGGGGTTTTATTTACAAGTGAGCTTAGGAAGCTCGCGGGGGAGTGCAATGACATGTCGTCTTACGATATACAAGGTTAATTACCGTTAATAGCGGTTGGTTATGTACAAACGGGTACTTTTGGCAATATTAATCACCTCGGGTAGCGGTGGTTAATATAGCGCTCAACAGAGGGCGATTTGGGTAAATTCGTTGGTCTGAACTCAGACTTGGTTAATATATTAGTTAGTACAGCAGCAGAAGTTTTGGTATTAATATTATTTATATTAATATTATTGATAATATCGGTAATAGTGATAGTGATAATAGCAGCGAGAGAGAGAGTGGTTGCTAAGTTAGTTCACAGAGGCATGGCGTTGTAGAGGTGCTCCAGAGTGGGATGGTAGAAGAGGGCTGTCGGGGCGTTGGATTGGGGGGTTGGGTGCCCGCCGGAGTGGGTGGGGGCCGGCTGTATGTGGTGGTGGTGGTGGTGGTGATTCAAGTTTAGGTGGTTTAAGGGCGTAATGTGCCCCGCTGTATTATGCTGGTGGTTAACGTGGTTAAAGCTAAGATGGTTACCTGCCGTCGCGTAGGGTAGTCCGAAACTAGGATACCCTGAGTATGTACGTCCTGCTGCGTAGGCGGCGTAGGCTGCTGGAAAACCTGGAACATATCGAGAATATTGTTAATTTTTGTTTGGCTATTTTGGGGGTTAAGGATTAGAGATATGGAAAAGTTGTCAAACGTTGTTGATAGGGAGTTTTATTTTCTGTAAAAAAGGTCTCTTATGATTTTTTTGTATCTTTAATATTTAACCCGGAAATTACAATTTTAATTTCTTGATTTTAAGGACCGTCCCTAAAAATTATAACTAAAGTGATATTGAATTTTTGTTTTGGCTGAATGATAAGAGATATCAAAAAAATAATAAGGATACTTTTGTATCTTCAATATTTAATCCAGAAATTGCAATTTTCATTTTGTCATTTTGAGGACCGTCCCTAAAATGTTTAAATAAGTGATTTCAAATTATTATTTTGGCTAAACGATGAGATATAAATAAATGATATCCCAGATATTGCATTTAACATTTTCAATTTTAAGGACCATCCCCAAAAAGTCAAAAACTCAAATTTTGACCGAAAAATGGCGAACTTTTTAAATTATAATTAATCTGACCCAAATATCTATATTTTAAATAAAACCACTCGCACTTATAATTGAAAATAATTGAATTACCAGATAAAAATCGATAGAAATTACAGAACAAATATGAAAGTTGTTAATTGAAATGGATACGGCAGAGAATAAAATAAACTAAAAAGTTTTATCAATATTTATGGAGTTATTTATTGTTGGGAAGTGAAATAAAATACAATATTAACAGGGTGTCGCGGTAAAAAATTCCAACAACCGACAGTAGAATAATTGAGCAGGACAAGCGGAGGTAAACAATGTAAATATGTGAAATGACCGGGCGTCTTACCGGGTTAAAGTTGGCTGGGGAGCCAGCGAGTTAATATTTAACTTACCATCAGGTAGAGCTCCCAGGGACCACATAAAATCTACAAGGAAAAATAAAAATAATTAATAACACTCATGAAAATTCGATCCCATTTTAATTTCCGGGATTTAAGTCTTTTCCTCTCTCAATCTCTTTTTTTTTTTATAACGAAAAATCACACTTGATTTTTTTTTTATTTACAAAGTAAAAAAAAGCAAAGCTGTAAATTTATTAATTTTTTGAGATGAGAGACGTTTTTTTTTGGAAAAATTTCAAATTTGAAATTTTTCCAAAAAATCCTAGAGAAAAATAATAAAAGATAAAAGCTTTCTAGGTTAAAATAAAATGAATAGTAAAAATGAGCATCCATGAAATTTCATAATGTTGGAGATTCTAATTTAAAATAACACCACACAACTAAAACTCTCTGACTATCGACTAGGCTCTGACTAATTGCTTAATCAATAGGTTACTAATAATTAATAATTAATTCGAAATAATAATAATAACAGTAATAGTTCTAGGCGTCCTTACTCAGTAATTGCTACGACAAATAAACCCAAAAATCTAATTATTTAGTATTATTTAACAGTAAACCTTCCTAGACTCTATGATTAGTTTAGCGATTACATAGTTGTTAATTCGTAGTTAGTTTTTAAATCTAGGCTTTAACTAATACAGCTTAGTTTGACTAGTTAGATAATCGCCATATTTATTTTTACGGTTTTTTTTTTCTATTTTTTTGGAATATTTTTTAATTGATCGGAAATTCTAGGAAATACTTCAAAATATCGAATTAAGGGCTAAGGGTAAGAGATATCGAAAAAAGTGATTAGAAATCGTGATTAGAAATTAAGGACCGTCCCTAAAAAGTTTTAAAAAATCATTTTGAATTATTATTTAGGCTAAATAATAAGAAATATTAGAGAAATGATAAGGATACTTTTGTGTCTTCAATTTTTAAGCCAGAAATTGCATTTTTTAATTGTTTATTTTAAGGACCGTCCCTAAAAGCTTTAAAAATTTTGGCTAAATAATAAGAGATTATACAAAAAATGATAAGGATACTTTTGTATCGTCAATATTAACCCAGAAGTTGCAATTTTTATTTCTTAATTTTGCGGACCGTCCCTAAAAAGTTTCAAAAAGTGTTTTTAAATTATTATTTTGGCTAAATGATAACAGACATCAAAAAAATTACAAGGACACATTTGTATCTTTAATATTTATCCCAGAAATTGCAATTTTAATTTCTTTATTTTGCGGACGGTCCTCAAAAAGTCCAAAATTTCAGAATTTAAAACTTTAATTACGTCTAAACGGTAAGAGATATCAAAAAACTGATAAGAACACTTTCGATAGCAAATTAAATTTCCTACAAAAAAGCCCTCACCATTTTTCCGTATCTCTACTATTTAATCTATAAATCACAATTATGAGATCTATAGATCCGATCAAAAAAAACTTTTCCAATTTATAATAAATATGGCTAATTATATATAGACTACAGACACTTATATCGACGATTTACATTTAATTAACAATATATTAATTAACCAACTTAATAAAAACACTTATTATCACAACTAATAATACACTACAGACTCGCTATCTCTAATCTTAATTATCATTAGATATAAATATAGTATAAATTTGTTTCTCACAGATGGCAATAGCGGTCATATCTAACTATAATTAACACTCATCAATAACCATGTAAGTATAAATATTAAATATTTATGTAATATATATATAAGTATAAGTAATTAAGTTTTAATTAAATTCGTACCTAAAAATCACTACTGGGCTGGTATGACGTCAAATCTGACGTGAAGCGTCATTTTACGAATTATTATCATTGTTTAAGTATTAATTAAGTAAATAATTATTCTTGTCAATACTTTTATCATTGATTACACTTTATTTATTAATTTTTATTTATTTAAGATTTTATTTAAAACAGCGATTATAAAAAATTTAGGTTACATAATTAATTAATTATTTTTTTTTTTTTTGACATTTGGTACCACACCCCAAGCACTAGCAAAAA
Organism: Cotesia congregata; assembly: GCA_905319865.3. Taxonomy (NCBI): domain Eukaryota; kingdom Metazoa; phylum Arthropoda; class Insecta; order Hymenoptera; family Braconidae; genus Cotesia; species Cotesia congregata. The sequence continues at coordinate 18,284,827 of CAJNRD030001119.1, read as the reverse complement.
AAAATTACCAGAAAAAAAATTAATATTCATAACTATTATTTCTGATAATTTTTCTTTCTAATCAACCTGATAAATTACTTTGTCTACTTACGAGTGTTGCGCCCTCGGGCTTAGATACTTTGTTTAGACTTTAAGTTATTCTAAAACACACGTCTCACGCTATTAATTAACAATAGATAGTAATAATATAAATAATAGGTTCAGCAATAAGTAGCCTAGTAATATGTGTACGAATAGATGTTTTTAATGATAAATAGTATAGTAATAGTAATAGTAGTAGTAGTAGTAGTAGTAGTAGTAGAAGTGGTGGAGAAAAATACAGGTTATAATTAGCGTATACCGCTACAAGGTATCATTAAATACGTTTTTATAACTATTATCGTCGTTTAAACGTTCTTTATAATTGTTATTTTATTACAGCCTATGCTCGTTCTCAGTGGAAGCTTCGTTGCATTTGGTATTTTGATTTTTTGCACCTCAATTTTTTAGGTAAGGGGAAAAGAAATAAATATATAGGGTGTAGAAAAATTTTGGGCGGATAATTTTTGATTTTCGATTCATTTTATGATTATGCTTATCGAAAAATTTTGAGAATTCTAAAAATTGCCATATAGAAATTGTATATGGCATATATGCCATATATGAACCATATATGCCATATATACCATATAGTAATCATATATGGGCCATATTTGCCATATTATAATTATATATAATTCATATATGGCATATATGCCATATATAGATCATGGATGCCATATAGTAATCATATATGAGCCATATATGTCATATAGAAGCCATATATATGATATCGATCCCATATATAGACCATAAATGCCATATAGTAATTATATGAAGACGATATATACCATATATGGGCCATATTCACCATATATGGACCATATATGCCATATATTAACCATATAGTGATCATTTGTATCATATAGAAAGCATAGATGAATTATATATGCCATATATGGACTATATACGGCACATACATGCCATATATGGATCATATATGGCATATGTGCCATATATGGCATATATGGATCATATATAGCATTGATGCCATATATGAACCATATATTAATCATATGTGCCATATATGCCATATATGAACCATATATTGATCATATGTGCCATATATGAATGATTATTATTATTATTATTAAAAAAAAAGTTGTCTAAGACATAAATAATAATATAAATGGTACTCACCCAAAATTGAGGCGTACATTAAAAAAAGGTATTTAATTTATTGACTAATCTACTTCCACAAAGAACGACCTATGACAAATGAACTAATCTAACGGCATATTATAACGGCTTTTATATAATTATTATTATTATTCAAATACTAAACCGCTAATATAACATATTAATCAATAATAGTAATAATAATAAAGTAGGTGAACATAGAGTTCACTAAATATAACTGAATATAATAAATAACTTTTATAAACTAACTAATCGAATAACTTCCTATTAGGAACCTAAATTAGTTGTTTATACTTTTAATTAATAAATAAACAATATATTATTTATTATTCATTAAAACTATGACATATTTCGCCTAGATTATACTTGATATGTTTTATCTATTAACAAAAAAAATAAAATAAAAAATAAACAATAATAATAATAGTAACAAAATAAATTACAGTGAAACAAATTTCTAATTTTGCTTTAGGTACTCATAAAATATATCCAATATCAATATAATTATATCAAAGTCTATTGTAGGTAAAAAACAATATATCTTTTTTTTTCGTCTTATATGATATATATATATATATATATATATCAATTTATATATGTGTATATTTTTTTATATATATATTTATATTTATTTTTATATATATATAGATTTGTTTTTATATTTAATAAATACTTTGTAAATATTTGCCGTTTTTAAAAAAAATTACTTAGGTACGTACAGGTAAAAGCATATGTTGAACACTTATGATATACACATATATATTTGTGATTTTATTTAATTTTATTAAATATTTAATGTAATATTTTATAAATATTAAATACTTTATCTTAAATAATTTGTTATTATTGTTATTTATTATTTTGATTAATAACTTTTTGGTATTTAAGTTATGAAATTTCATGTTATCCGTAAAAACGCAACAGTTTGTTAATTCAGCCACTCCGTTATCGAATCTGCTCGCGTAATTTTGCGATTTATTTTTAATTTAAGGTTTTATAATTTTTATAAATTATTAATTTTTTAATAATTAATTATTATTTAAGAGAAAAAAATCCTTGAAAAAATTCATCTGGTCATATGACCTGATCATATGATTTTACCACATGATCTGGTCATACAATTTGGCCATATGATCTGGTCATATGACCTGACCTTATGATCTGGTCATATAATTTGACCTCATGATCTGGTCATATGATCTGACCTTATGATCTAGTCATAAGACCTGATCATATGATCTGGTTATAAGACCTGACATATGATCTGGTCATATGATCTGACCTTAACACCTGATCATATGACCTGGTCATATGATCTGACCTTATGATCTGGTCATATTATCCGATCATATGAACTGGTCATATGATCTGACCTTATGATCTGGTCATAAGACCTGATCATATGATCTGGTCATATTATTCGATCATATGACCTCGTCATATGATCTGATTATATGACCTGATCATATGATCTGGTCATATTATTAGATCATATGACCTGGTCATATGATCTGACTTTACGTTCGGGTCATATGATTTAGCTACATGATCTGGTCATATGATCTGGCAACATGATCTGGTCATATGACTTGATGACTTGATCTGGTCATACATGGTCATGTCAAGGAATGTAATGAATTGTATTCCTAAGAACATCTTGTTGAACATGATCATTTGTTGTTGCCCGAGTTATTAGTGGCCGCGAATTCTACTCGAAGGGGGAGGTGGTAGGGTTGATAAGGGGGAGAGTAATAAATGGGAAGAGAAATAGAGCGAGAAGCAGTTGGTGGAATACCCGGACATGCTTCGCCAGCTGAAGGCATTAAGTTCCATAGGATTTTAATTGAAGTGCTTTTAGCGGTAATTGTGATAGACGCCGAAACTTAATTATTCGATATAGCCGGTGGGCTTACGGCGAAACTGAATTAGGTACTTCGCAGCTGGCATAGTTATTATCCTTCTTTCCTTCGACTACATACGAAAATCTATAGAGTATCCGAATGCAGAGAATGCACTGTTCCATCGGTCGTTTTCCACCTACACGTCGTTACCGATTCACGTCGCGGTTCGATAATAAATCCAGGTGTCCTCCGACGCTCTAAGAGCCCCTTTTAAATTTATATTCATTGGAATTGGATCTTCGGAACGCCGGTATTCAACAACTCTAAACTGTAATTTTCTTTCAAGCTCCAGGTATTTTTGTCTTTTTTTTTAAACGCTTTGTTTATTGTCTAGAACTATATAAGCTACAGCTACTGTCTACGTTCGTCTAATTGTCCCTAATTATTTTCCTACCAGTCTTTTTGTTGCTGAACTGACTCGTCATTTCTATGAGTCTAATACTATTGACGATTTTTCCGAGGCCGCGATCGGTACACTACTTCTAGCTGTCATCTAATTATTTTCTACATTTTTTTTTTCTAAGTCACACTACGATCACAGTGTTTTGTTGAACATTGCGTTTTCCGTGGCGAAAATCCTGCAAAGGCTTTTCTTTTTTTAAAATCAAGTTCTTCTATCTATTTTTTTGGCACAAACTTCAAATTTTAGCTGAATAGCGAGAAATAAATATGGTAAAATTGATGAGAATTTTCCTAAAATCCTTCCAGGACTTTCACCACAATTTGTGTTAACCTCCCCAATCTGGAATGTATCTGTAAAAGTCAGTCCTGGTCAGTAAAGTTCCGCCATTATCCTTACTGAGGTCTAGACAACGGCAAAATGGTGGGTCATAGTCCAATAGTAGGTATCGGATGATAAACCGCGGTTCCCATATCCAACCCCTGAACTCCTAGAAGGTCACTCATGGAGTAGGTCAAAGTAGCGGCTCGTGAGGCAGCAGCAGCAGCCGCAGCAGCTGGGTGCGGGCGATAGGCCGCCGCTGCGGCTGCCAGGGCCCGTTTTACATCATAAACAGTCGCAGCAGTGGGGTTAGCAGCCGCAGCGGCTGCTGCTGCTGCTGCTGCGTATTGGTAACTAGCCGCAGATCCCGGAGTAGCAGCACTAGCAACAATTGGCGCGAGCAGATGATGTGGAGTGGCTTGTGCCGCTGCAGCGTGAGCATGAACTGCAGCTGCAGATGGCAGGGGATACGGCGCATAACGATAAGTGGTTGGGGGAGTCGCGACCATCACCAACTCACCGTACGCACCTCGGCCGGCCGCTCGCGTCTTCGCCAAATTTGCCGGGAGCATCACTTCTTTTGGCTGTGCTTTTTTGCATTCCACCTGGAAAAAAATAATTAATAGACCGATTAAAGAACAATTTTCACTTTTTTTGCATTATAAATAAAATATAAATGTATAATATGGTCATAAGGTCAGGTCATAAGATCAAGTCATAAGATCAGATCATATGACCAGATCATAAAATTATATCAAATGACTTGGTCGTATGATCAGATTATACAATCAGGTCATATCATCAGATCATATGACCAGGTCATAAGACTTGGTCATATGATCAGATCAGATGACTTGGTCATAAGATCAGGTCACATGACCAAGTCATAAGATTAGATCATATGACCAGGTCATAAGATTAGATCATATGACCAGGTCATAAGATTAGATCATATGACTTGGCTATGAAATTAGGTCACATGACCAGGTCATAAGATCAAGTGACATGACCAGATCATATGACTTTTTCATAAGATCAGATCACATGACCAGGTCATATGATCAGATCATGTGACCAAGACATTTGACCTGATATGGATTGATATGTTCATTTTAGGCTTGATTAGGTCATATGATCTGGTCATATGACCAGATCAGGTTATATCTGACGATATCAGGCCACATCAGAAAAAAATTTGCATATAAACAATAAAAACATAAAAAATTCTTGTCTATTGACAAAACAATAAAAATATGGCTCCCTTTTGGTCAAGATTCGATATTCTGCGTCACCAAACTTCCTTGAGGCTATGGACCAGTCAAATAACTACGGACTCTAGTCCGTCATAATTGTTACCAGCTACTGGTTTATGGTCAACTCTCTGGAGTTCTCCTGGATTGGTTGTATGACAAATACAAATAACCACTGCAAGCATGCCTCGATTATAAGCTAAATTAGTTCCGTCTTGGCTTCAACAGCAAACACTGATTTTCGCCAACGAAATCCCATTTTCGGGCACAAACTATCGCTTTATGGTCTTAGAAATCATCAGAATTACACTCACCATTTTGTTGTTGATCTCGTGGAAGTGAATCTCACATACTTTGTCGACTACGTCCTCGCTTTGAAATGTGACGAAGCCAAAACCTGAAAACATAATTAAATTTTTTTATTAATAATATTGTAAAGATTAATTTTTAGTAATTAAAAAAATGTATTTTTAATAATCCAGGTCACTAAAAAACTCGCAATTAATCTGTCAGATTTATAACTCCCCGATTTCCGTCGTTAAAATCCAGAAGGTAAATTATTTAGCAGCTCAGCTCAAAGACAATGACGAACATTTGTCGCCGGAACATTGATCCAATTAATTCCGGATTACGTAATCCTTTTATTCAACGTCGATATAATTCCGCGTAGTCTCGGTAACAAAAGATTTTTAATTGTTTCAATTATTTAGACACTATTCTTGTTTTCTTCTCCGTTATTTTCAACTTTTCTCGTCAATCGTTTCCTTGGTTTTCCTGCTTTCGAACCAGTCAGTTATAAACTTACCCCATTTAAGTTATTTATATTTCCACATGCTACGGATACCACGGTTATTTACTATTTTTTATTGTTAATTTATTCCCACAAAATTACTATTAAAATATGCGGAGATTTTTATTTTTAATAAATCTTGGGTTAAAAATTCAATTAAAGTTTGTAACATCCAGACCAGAATTTAAATATATTCTCAGCTCGATTCCTGGCTATTATTTTCAAGAGTGAATTTAAAGAAATCGAGTGGAAAATTTACATTAAGAATAATTAATCGCCGTGAGAAGGTATTGGATTCTTACAAAATGGTCAGACATGATTAAAATTTAGTGTTTTTTATTTTTTTCTGTAAAATTTTAAAGATCGCGACCAGAAAATTAAAAAAGGACCAGAAATTATTGTAGAGGATTAAAAATGCTATAAATTGAAAAAAAAAATTTTATAAAAAGAGTTAGGTCACCAATTTTAATGTAGCGAAGCTTGAAAGCCATAAAATAGGTACCCAGAAATACAAGGTTCGAATCCTGGGTTAGATTTAATTTTTTTTTTTTAATTAAGTTAAAGTAGGTGTTTTATTTATTTTAGTAATTATTTAGCAGTATATAAAACGATAATAGAAAATAAAAAAAAATTTTTCTACTTAGAACCAAGATAATTAAAAAAAGACCAGAAAATAGTAAAGAGAACTTGAAACGCAACAAATTGAAAAAAAAAATTTTATAAAAGGAGTTAGGTCACCAAATTTGTCGTAGCGCAGTGTGAAAATCGTTAATTAAGTGCCCGGAAATGCAGGGTTCGAGTCCCGGGCAAAGTATTTTTTTTTTTTTTTTTTTTTTTTTATTAAGCGCCGAGAAATCTCAGCGTGGATTAATTTTTAAAGCAAGCAGTGAGTTTAGCATAATTTGCATTTTTACCAGGAATTAAAACAATAAAGTCGTCGGAGCCAAGGTAGTCTAGAAATAATAAACGATTTAAAATAAAAACAAATAGTTGTTGAACACGGGATTATTTCTGTAAAAAAAAGGTAATAGAATTTTTTAACCGGTCCGGGAAATAAATAAAATTTTTTTAAATTAGGGTAAAAAAAAGGGAAAAAATAAAACCGAGGTTGTGTAAGTTTTTTTTCTTATTGAAATGAGAACATCTGGCAGACGTTTGTGAGGGTTGAGTCAGCATTTTTTTCTGTCAGCACGAGAATCCAGGGGTTACTTGTTAAAGGATCTGGATAAGTAAAACTAAAGAAAAAGGACCAGCTTATATTCTATTCTCTAAAGATCTAATGTGTTAGAGAAAGGGAGGATATTTTCAGCAAACAAAAAACCTCATACCTAACCCGCCTTTTTTCCTGAGAAAATATATTTCCTTATGAAAATTCCAAATTTAAGCTCTATTTTCATCATATTTTTTATTTCGTTACAATTTATGGGCATCCCTTAAGGCTGCCGTCGGCGTTACTGAAATTTCACGTAACACCCTACTTGTACTGTGACATTCTCTTCCGCTTTAAATAATAAGCGTAAGATATATGTGCCATTACATAATAATACAATTTGAGGCTTTTTAATTCTTTGACATTCCAAGTGAATTATTGCGCGAATTTTCTTCAAAGTCATTTTATTGTTTTGTTGCTTGAGATATAAAGAAATGACAACAATACTCGATAGGAAATTCAATTCTCTACAAAAAAGGTTTCTTATAAATTTTTCGTATCTTCAATATTTAACCCAGGAATCGCATTTTAAATTTCTTGATTTTAAGGACGGTCCTTAAAAAGTGAGATTTGATGTTAGAGTTTCAAACTTCAATTACGGCTAAACCATAAGAGGTATCGAAAAAATGACAAGGATACTTTCGATAGAGAATTAAATTTACTTTAAGCTAGGTATAATGATTTTTAAATATTTTTAATATTTAACCTAGAAATAACAGTTTAATTAAAACATTATATTCCAACTCGAAAACCACTGGCTTTTAATCGGATCTAAAAGTCTCAATCGGTAATTATACTCGAGCATTAACTGTGAAAAAGGTAACGGCGATATTTAAAGAGGAATTATCTCACCGTCAGGCGGTGGGAGTGGAAGATTTTCCGTATTATCAGCCCGGAATGTACTGCTGGGAGTGCTACCGTCAACGCTGACTCAGTTTTCCCGGTAATCCGGAGCAATTCTTCGGGCCCGAAACCGGAACTTAAACTATCGCGATCGCCCGATTACTGCATTAACGACCGTTCCACTTCTCGAGTCTGTATATACAATATACATCCGTCGCAGCATAACATAATGAAGCCCTTTGTTGCTTAACAAGTCTCCAAGAAACAGTTCAATCAAGTCAAGGCAGAACGAAAAGATTCGCGGGTTTTTTTTTTTCACCGGTAATCTCGATAACAATTCGTTATCCCAACGCTCGAGAAACAAGTGGTGGGGAGAATATTTTCCAGCGTCCTTGAGGGTGAATTTATCGGCGGAGCACTTGGCCGCAGACGCACTTACGGTAACAAATGTACCGCTGTAAATTAAAAGTTGAAATAAAACACTTTGCTTGCTCGAACAAATAACTATTCAAATAGGGTGTATGGGCTCTGTCATCCACAAGTTTTATGCCCCCACCTGTCTAAATTACGGACATTTCTCTATTCTCCATTAGAATTTACAGTTTTTTAGTTTTTGGTACTTTAGAGCGATGGCTTTCAACACCGCCCGAGGGCTGCATTACACTCCACCGAGAAATCCATAAAAGTACAAAGAGGGAATAGATTTTCAGGTTAAGTTTAAGCTGTTTACTGTTTTTGCATAGAAATACATCATTTGTCAAGTATTTCACTGTGATACTGCCATATTCCAGGAACAAAATAACGCGGCGGTCCATTAAGTGTAGTAAAATAAATTTATTGCACCTCGGAAGTGGCTAGGAATTTCGCAAACCTCTTTTGGATTTGCGATAAGAAGTTAGAAAGTCCTTTTTTTGAGGCATAGGTCCTTAAAAAGGCTAAAATGACACTTTGGGTAGATTAGATATCCATCGAATCATCTAAACCTAATTTAGGGCACTAAAATTGTTTTTTTTGCATTAGTAACGTGCATTCCTACCTTATAGGGTCTAGAAATCTTGAGAAAATAGTCATCAGATGCATTTTATCAAGAACTAGGTCCTTAAAATGACCAAAAATGACATTGTCCGTCAATTCGATGTCTATCTAAGCTTGTTTTGGTTATTTTACTGGCACTAAAATAAATTTATCACACCTCGGGAGTGGCTAGGAATTTTCCAAACCTCTTTTAGATTTGCAATAAGAAGCTAGAAAGTACTTTTTTTAAGGCATAGGTCCTTGAAAAGGCTAAAATGACATATTGGGTAGATTAGATATCCATTGAATGTTCTAAAACGACTTTCGACTTATTTTAGGGCATTAAAATGGTTTTTTTAAGGAAGTAAAATGCATTGTTACCGTATGGGATCAAGAAATCTTGATAAAAACAGCCATCGGATGCATTTTACCACGAAATAGCTACTTAGAAGGACCAAAAATGTGACTATCAGCTGGTTAGATATTCAAAGTATCTCTCCCCACTTCCTACCAAGAGCTTAAGTAGCCAAAGAGCTTGACAAGGCTGGTATCATGTTATTATCGTCGATAGTATCCAGAAGAGCCGGAAAATGGTGATTGGAGAGCAGAGTAGCCGTCGTAGGAGTTAAGTTTTAAGTCGGCTCGTAAAGCTGCCCGCTGGTAATGGTTATTACTGGTCAGTCGAGCGTACGACAGGAAGTTAGTGGGCAATAAAGGCTCGACCGCGTTACAACCGCTCGTAGACTCCAGTTACCTGTTCCAGCGTTCGGCATTATACTTGGACTCTGCACGCGTAGGATAGTTTCTGCATAATCAATTGATGTAGACCAGTGATGCAGGGCTTCATAAGTAATCCAGTGTTTTAGTGGCCCATTGTACCGTCATCCGTCGCAGGACTGGCCATAACCAAAAACAATCTACTTAAGTGCTCCACTGAAAATGCTGATACATTATTGATTTCCAAATCTACGAGCAGTCCTATAAAATATGCTCACCGGCATCAACTTGTTGATTTACTACGCCAATGGACACTGTTGCGGTTTAACCTCCTGTTTATACATCGCTATCGGTCTTTAATAATCGTGTCCTTCCAACTGGCGAAGCTTGGTTATAACCATAACAACCATAACAACCATGGTAGGTAGTGTATAACAATCTGGGTTGCTGGCGCCCAACCCAGGTTGAATAGTGCTCCTCAGAGACTTCTTCGACGTCTTGGAGAAATCATCCGGGTTTATATTTTCACGTCCAACCACCTGGAAATTATCTCCTGGATTATTCACGGGATGTTTATCCAGGTAAATAAATAATCCATGGCTGGAAGAATCCAATCGGGAGATTGCTCTTGGATTGATGCATCTTGGTGGCTGGTTTGCTGATAAAAAAACCCCAGTAATTAACAGAATCGATAACAGAAATTGATCGGTATTTGCATGGACCCTGGCACTTAGCTGCACTCTGCTTTACCCTCCTGTCTGGTACCGAGGCTGGCATTTGTCACCCTGGGGATTCCCATCCAGTCTAATTAGTCACTCGTTCGCTCAACAGCCAAGTCCGAGGTAATTAATTGATCACCACCATTATCGAAGCTCCAGGGAGTGACAAGGTCACGGAGTCTCAATTTTTTTTTATAAATTATCATTGGTTATTAGTTATTTGAATTTAACTTCACGTTTCACACCAGTAATGCCGGATGACAAGGTGATGTATTAAGGCAATTGTTGGTACATACGGAACACCCTGACTGACAAATACGATACATGTAGCAGCACTTTCAGGGAATAGGGATTCTGGAGAAATGGGCTACACACGATATGGATCGAGCTTCATCCCCTAAATGAGCCTCGGACTCTGCCCTTAAATTATGGCTAGCTCCAAACCCTCGTCCAATCTTCAATTATGTCTTATAGCTGCCTTCAAAAGTAACAGCCTCTTCCTTATCTGCTGGCTTAAAACTAAATCAATACAAACTAGCCAAATGATTGCGTTTGGAGATTCTTTTCTTGGTTATTTTGGGGCTATCGATCAATTTGCGTTAACACCTTACTGGCAATTAGACCCGCGGAAAGTAGTTTTTAGATTCTGATGGTTTTTTAATGATTTTTTGAGATTTGTGGCTGGAGGACTGGAGATAGAAGAAAAATGACATCGATATTCGATAGGAAATTTAATTTTCTACAAAAAAGGTCTTTTATAAATTTTACGTATCGTCAATATTTAGCCCAGGAATTGAAATTTTAATTTTTCGATTTTAAGGACCGTCCCTAAGAAGTTTAAAAAGTGATTTTTAATTAGTATTTTAAATAATAAGAGATATTGAAAAATGATAAGGGTATTTTTGTATCTTCAATATTCAACCCAATGGATTGCAATTTTAATTTCTTTATTTTCAGGACCGTCCCTAAAAAGTTTGGATAATTTATTTTAAATTATTATTTCGGCTAAATGGTAAGAGATATCAGAAAAATAATAAAGATACTTTTGTATCTTCAATATTTAACCCATAAATTGCAACTTTAATTTGATGAATTTGAGGACCATCCCTAAAAAATTCAAATAAGTGATTTTAAATTATTATTTTGTCTAAATGGTATCAAAGCTATCAAAAAATTGATAAGGATACTTTTGTATCTTCGATATTTAACCCATAAATTGCAATTTTAATTTCTTTATATCGAGGACGGTCCCTAAAAAGTCCAACATTTGTTCAAAATTTAAAACTCTAATTACGCCCAAACGATAAGAGATATCAAAAAAACAGCAAGAATACTTTCGATAGAGAATTAAATTTCCTACAAAAAAAGTTTCTTAATTTTTTTTCAATTCCAATATTTAACCCAAAAATTTCAATTTTATCAAAGAATACCGTTTAAAATTAAAAATTGTCAAATAAAATAAATTTTTCAAGCTATCTCATCAAAATTCCGCTAAATTACAACAATCTCGACAAACGTCATCCTGACTGTAGCTTCCAAAAACGAAAATCATAACTCGTGTTTCCTCAGCACAAACACCAAAAGCCCTCGGAGCAGTTAATGAGTTTGCGGAGAAGCAACTAGCGACATTGAAATTCAGAGACTAAGACGTTCATGACGTTCCAAGATTATTATTGTTTGCTGCGCAAGCTCATTTTTAGTAATATCTGTCATCCAGATTCGAGCAATAACATTTCCGTAGCGCTGGGACATATCAACGTCACTTGATTCCATTTAAGATATCACGCTCAACTCAATTTCAATATTTCACGAATAAAAGCTCGATCATGGGATTCTGATTTTTCATCATCAAATCGGCTTTAATTCCCCAGACGGGAGGTCTTCTCCCTGCCCCAACCCTTAACTTTTCTTTCTGCATCGAGTTCTGCCTCGCTGTGAGTAGAGATATAAGTCGTTGGGAGAAAAGTTGAGGAACAAAAACGGGGAACACCAAAGATGTCTTCATAGCAAATAATACCGAGAAAGTTGACTACCCGTCAGAGGTTTTTTATTTCTTTTTATAATCCTGAAATTGAGCTGGAAAAAAGGTCGCAACAAAGTGTCTGAACTATCTAACAGAAACTTTTATTATGAAACAATAAAATATGTGTATTCGACGCGAACGATCGGATGTACTTTGATTTAGCGTTAAACTTTAAGATAACGGTTAAGAATTCTTCGGTAGGTACGTTTTCTATTGGATTTTCTATATGTTTATATGGATATTGCATTTTCCGCAATTACATTAAGAAAAAGTTAAAAGTTTGTTCTCTCCAATATAATACATTAGAATTTTATTTTCCGTGAGACGGTTTTAAGAAAATCTTACCCCCACACTCTCTTTTTAAACTTAAGATTCAATACTACGATTATTGACTTCCACAGCAATAAAACCAACTACCATTATCTGCACTCACTGCACTCGTATAAATTATAAATAATTTCCTAAAATCACTATTTATCCCGGAATAACTTTACCATCTTCTACAATATGTAATTTATTTTCAATGTATAAATTAATTATTTTATTCAATTAAAATCCATGAAAAAATTTTTTAATTAAAAAAAAAAAATATTCTCGAAATTTATTTTTTTTTTAAATAATATTGATAAATAAATTCATTTTTTAGGATAAAAATAATTATTTTCCACTAGTTGGTAAATTTAATAGTGACTGCAAAAACTAAGATTGTGAATATGGGTAAATTAAATAGTCTATTAAAGTAATTAATTGACAGTACAATTTAGATCTCGTAGATTTAAATATCACTAAAATAATTAATAAAATAAATGCAACAGTTTAATTTCATTATATAAGAGAGAGTAGGTGATTTTTGGGCTTGACCGATCGTTAGATATCCTAATTAAACCTTAATTAATAACCTTTCAGGTGCAGCTTACTAAACATTTAACAAGTTTATCTTATTAAATAGTTATTGTCGAAAAAAAGTCCCAATTTTTGTCGAATTTTTAACCAATCAAATTGCTGTAACTCCTAAACTAATTAATTTACAAAAATATATAAATATGTAAATTGATGGTTCTTTAATAAGCTTTCAGATGAAATTAACCGAAATTTTCTAGGACGTCGCGTTAAATAGTTATTGCACGGAAAAACAGTAAAAGTTAAAATAATCGGGATTTTTTAATAATTAATAATTGCTGTAATTTGTAAACAAATCGACCGAATTAGCTGATCTTCGAACTTAACCTCAGAAACCCTCCAAAGAATGAGTATGTTACGTTTAATTGAGATCCGTTTAGAATTACGGGAGTTATAGAAGAGACGGTCGGTTAAATCGTAATATAAAATCGTAACAAAAAATCGTAATATAAAATCGTAACAAAAAAATCGTAACAAAAAATCGTAATATAAAATCGTAATAAAAATTTTCCAAAAGTTCCGTCATGAGAACAAGTGCAAAAAATTAATATAAAATCTACTAAAAAAATTTTTTCTACAATTCAATAAATGAATAAATAATAAACCCGTAAAATACGATTGAAGAGTATATAAAAAAGATTTAAAAATCTCTTTTATTTATTTTATAAAAATATAAACTGAGATGAGCTATTCTTTCCATGAAATTTTATATATTTTTTTTGTAAACTTGGTTAATGCTACTTACCTACTTTGGAACTTGGTTTAATAATCTCTACTGCCTACAACTCAAGAGAACTCGGGTATATTTTTCTAGCCAGAAACTTTTGAATTATTCGTCATAATACCCGGTTTTAAAAAGCGATATCTGGCGGGTGGTTTTTTCCGGAAAGTTTGCTCAGAGCGTCGCAACACTTAAAGCAAGCGGTGGTTGGGCGCCAGATTGAGTCTCGATGATCTAAATGACGAGATTGGAAGCCTCGATGATTTAATGAGGGAATAATTGAAATAAAAGGCATCTTCCGCGGGTGTAATTGTAGCGGGAATAGGGAGAGCTAAACAAGGGCGCACAACTAACGGAGTAATCTCAGCTATGTGTATCAATTTAGGCCTTCAGGCGCATAAACCGATCTATCTGGTGTAATCCGAGCTTAATTGTCCACCGAGGTCTGGAGATTCACCGATCGAGATTCGAGTAGCGCATTGTGCATTTCGAGCTTCAATCATTCAAATCACAAGCACTGTCTCGTTCAGATCGACTCTTTTTTTTGTTTTGTTCCTTCCGTTCGCTGAAATTAGGTCGAGATTACACGCAATGTTTACGGCGGAGGGGAATAATAGATTTAGAAGATTTAGTCGAGATTTTTACGGTAAGAATTTTTGAATTGTTGGAACGTTTTTATCAAAAATTGGCTTAAGGACTGGAGGTCAAAAAATTTAGAAGACTAATTTTGATAGGAAATTTAATTTGAAACAAAAAAGGTTTCTTATAGATTTTTCGTATCTTCGATATTTAACCCAGAAATTGCAATTTTAATTTTTTTATTTTAAGGACCGTCCCTTAAAAGTTTAAATAAGTGATTTTAAATTATTATTTTGTCTGAATGATAAAAGATATTGAAAAAATGATAAGGATATCTTTGTATCATTAATATTTAACCCAGAAACTGCAATTTTAATTTCTTTGTTTTAAGGACCGTCCCTAAATAGTTTAAATAAGTGATTTTAAATTATTATTTCGGCTAAATGATAAGAGATATTAAAAAATGATAGGGATATCTTTGTATCATTAATATTTAACCCAGAAACTGCAATTTTAATTTCTTTATTTTAAGGACCGTCCCTAAATAGTTTTAAAAAAAGTGATTTTTATTTATTATTTCGATTGAATGACAAGAGATATTAATAAATGATAAGGATACATTTGTATCTTCAATTTTTAACCCAGAAATTGCAATTTTGATTTTTTTATTTTAAGGACCGTCCCTAAATAGTTCAAATAAGCGATTTTAAATTATTGTTTCGGTTAAATGATAAGAGATATTAAAAAAATGATCAGGGTACTATTGTATCTTTAATATTCAACCCAGAAATTGCAATTTTAATTTCGTTATTTTGCGAACCGTCCTTAAAAAGTCCGAAATTTGATATCAAAGTTTAAAACTTCAACAACGCCTTAACAACAAGAGATATAAAAAAAATGATAAGGATATTTTCGATAGAAAATTAATTTCTTATAAAAAAAGTCTTATCATTTTTTTTAAGTTCAATATTTAATTCATAAATTCAATTTTATTTTGGCTTCTTGCTAAGAAATCTGATTTAGAAAGTAATGTTAGATTCATTAATTTACAAAGTTAAATAAAAATGAATTTTCAAAACAAAAAAGCCTTTTTGATAAAAAAATCGTCTACGACAAGCGTAAATGCCAGGAGTTAAAGAAGTGACGATATGGTTTCGGTAGTAATTTGCCTCCCGGTGAAATGTCGACGATTAAATGTCAGCTTACGAGCTGTCGTCGTCTTCGACCCAATGCCAGTATAAGTCGTCACTACTGGCGTGTCCTACTGCCTTTTCCTCTCCTTCTTCCCCATTGGGTTTCGCCCAAGGGAATTTACGTTTCAGACGTTAAGATTGGGATTCTAAGATACCGAAACTCGACGTGGCAATATACCTTTTGACAATCGAGAATGATGAATATCACCGGAACGATTTCTCATACACCCCCACACATATACACTGTACTCTTATACAGTTATACTCTGTAAGCTCACTCGCAACATCTAATTGACGTAGTTCTAAAGCCCACCGTCTCCACAGAATCTCCTCTGCTCCGCTCTCGACAAGAAACATTTTGTACTTCACCCTCACCCTAGCCTCACCCTCACCCTCACCGCTACACTCGAGGTCTTATCGAAATAGATGAGAATTTCAAGATGAAACCGCAACTCTAATATATTTAATCTCTCTCATGCTCGAGATCTATTTCCTACCGAAATTATTTAAATCCACTTAAACGTCTACTTTGTCTATCATACTCCTTATCTCTTTATTATTTTACAGAGTTGTATTTATACTTGCCCCATTTTAATCATAAATTTATAACTAAAATAAAATATTATCTTTAGATGTTAAAAAAAATAATCAAATATTTGATTTTCAAGTTTTATTACTTTTTTATTAAAAATTGGCTAAATAACTGGAGATATAAAAAAATCGACGCCAATACTCGATAGGAAATTAAATTTACTACAAAAAAGATCTCTTATAAATTTTTCGTATCTTCAATATTTAACCCAGCAATTGCATTTTAAATTTCTTGATTTTAAGGACGGTCCTTAAAAAGTTAGATTTTATGTCAGAATTTTAAACTTTAATTACACCTAAACTATAAGAAATATAAAAAAAATTCTAATCTAATTCGAATATAAGATATATAAATAAAAAAAAAAACAAAAAATATATATAAATATATATATATATATATATATATATATATATAAACAAAATTAATAATAATTATAAAAAATGTTTGGAATAAAAAATAAAACGATAATTGACTGAATAAAAATTCTTAATCTGCTACAAAAGTTAATTAAACCGACGTACCGAAGGATAAATAAATAAATGAGTGATTTTTCTCATTAACTGGAGCCTCACTTGCCAGCAAATTAACAGTTGCACGGATTGCGTCGTCGATGGTGCTTGCAACCCCCAGTGTCGATACCAATCGCCGTCCCAGTGGTTGTTCCATTGCCCTTTCCTGCCCCCTCAGCACCAGAACGAAGCTACAAGCCATAACCTACAACCGCTACCCTTCGCCCTGGCTCTGTTGATGGAACTAGCTCGACTCTCCCGATAATTAGCGATAGTCGTTCATCACGATGACATGCCAGCTGATTACGCACCTGTCCCCAAGCCCCGAGCGTGATAAATAAAAATAAAACCCAGAGCAAAATATATGATTGAATTCATTCGATTTTCCGACTTAATTAAATTATTTTAAATATTTTTTTGGTAGAATATTCCCGGCTGCAAGCTCGGCTTAAAGTTACCCTCATTCCTGTTGAACGTTCAATTTAACGTTCCAAGAGCAGAGGGATTTAACGTCATGCTTCCCTCGCCGCAATGTTGTTTACCGTGTGGAAAGGGTGTGTGTTTGTCTACCTGCGAGAGGAGATAAACTTTTGGAAGTTCGCGTTAACGCGACCTCCGAGCAATGTCACTAACTTGACCACCGACCACGTCACGTTGTTATTTAGCTGGTTAATTAACTTGCTTTTTGAATTAATGATGTTTTCACGGAACTTCAAGCTGATTTTTGGTAGTACGTTTAAGTATTATTTAACTTTAAGATTTAATTAAACACTTTTTATTTTAGTTATACATTTTAAAAGTCTGAAACTAATTTTTAAAGACTATAAAAATAAACTGTACAAAATAATCACTTAAAATTGTGATTTTTAGGTTAAATTTTAATAGTACGGAAAAATTACAAGAGACCTTTTTTGTAGAGGCCAAAATTTGTGATCGAAGTTATCTAAGCCATTTTTTTGATATCTATCACCGTTAAGCCAGAAAATCAATCCGCGGGTCGTCACCCACTCTCGCTATAATTACCGAATTGAGAAGTAGTCTTTGTAAAGTATCAAAACACACAAATATTAGCAACAAACAATGAAGCATTGAAGAAGTCGTAACAGTGCATAAATTTGGATATGATAAAACCGAAAGTACCGCAATGAATAGGTCTGGTAAGTTGTCCATGGGTGGATTTAACCCCTCACCTTGCAACAATGAATAGGCATTAATTAAGGACAATAGAACGTGTTGACCATTGAAATATCGGATGTAGTCGTTACAATAATAGCAAGGATGCTCCTGAGAAATAAGTGGTCGGGAGATGTGTGTTGAGGGTTGTAGAGCGGTCGGAAACCCGACCATAGAGAGCTTTGGTCAGCGTGTGACGATGTTGTCCATCGATCACCTGACACTCCTCTTCTGAGAGCACAGAACACAGAACATAGACCGTAGCACTGAGGTAATAGAGGGGTTGTTGCTTTTATTACAGTCCAACGAATGCGCAGTGAGCTCCTACAGTAATTTCACCGCTTAGTTACCGCTGCCGGTACTGCAGGGACTCAGAGATCCTCTTTTTATTAACTCTTACAGTGGAGTTGTGAGTTGTGAGTTGTGTGGCTCTTGTTGAGGTAAATTCAACGGGTACAAGCAATAACGACCGATACCGACACGCGAATGATGCTGAATTAATTGCTCACTCAGCCCAAGGCGGTCACGCTCAATTATCTCCGCATCGTGCTACCATGTAATTGCAATCCTACATTCTATTATATGTTACGGGCTGCTATTTACTTCCACTTGTGTCACTTGCTGGATTATTGTTCTAGTGTCTGACTTTATAGTTCTCTTTATTTATTATTGTAATAAATAATTGATTAATACTTTCTTTTTCCAATTGTCATTAGCGAATGACTCATTTGAATGACTCGTATTAATTACATATGGCTCATATGACTTACATAAACCTCATAGGAACCATAAATGACTTTTATATCACTTTTATGACTTTAATAAGGTTTTTATGACTCACAAATGATTCATAAGGCTCCTATGAAATTCATATGAGTCATAAGAACCATATAAAACTCATATGAGCCATAGAAGACTCACATATGAGTCATAAGTCATTATTATGGCTCCTATGAACCATATGTCACTCACATGTGATTTATATGGCTCATATAAACAATATGAGACTCATATATGATTAATATGGCTCATATGAACAATATGGGACTCATATATGACTCATATGTGATTTATATGGATCATATGAATAATATGGCACTCATATATGATTTATATGTCTTGTATGAACAATATGGGACTCATATGAACAATATACGACTCATATGAACAATATGGGACTCATATATAATTAATATGGCGCATATGAACAATATGGGACTCATATATGATTAATATGGCTCATATGAACAATATGGGACTCATATGAACAATATGGGACTCATATGTGATTTATGTGGCTCATATGAACAATATGGGACTCATATATGACTTATATGTGATTTATATGGCTCATATGAACAATATGGGACTCATATGTGATTTATATGGCTCATATGAACAATATGGGACTCATATATGATTAATATGGCTCATATGAACAATATGGGACTCATATGAACAATATGGGACTCATATGTGATTTATGTGGCTCATATGAACAATATGGGACTCATATATGACTGATATGTGATTTATATGGCTCATATGAATAATATGGCACTCATATATGATTTATATGGCTTGTATGAACAATATGGGACTCATATGAACAATATGGGTCTCATATATGATTAATATGACTCATATGAACAATGTGACTTCTATATGACTCATATACCTAATAAAAATCACATACGACACAACAACCGAAGCCACAATGAAATTTCAAAATAAATTCAGTGAATTAATATTAAATTTTGGTGTTAACGAGTTTCAGAGAAACTTGTGTGTCGGTTAGCCATCTCATCCTGAGGTTCTGACGTCGTCTTATCTCGTAACGTCGTCATCCGATCAAATAGTTAAGAGGATGGCAATAAACGAGGTTTACGAGAACTACGACAGACGGAAAACGAAAGTTAGATGAGAAGAGAGAAGGCAGAAAGACATACGCAGTTAGAGTTAAAACGTTGAGGGATATGCGGTAATTAAATCAGTTATACTCGAGGGTGTTCCCCCGTTAAATTAACTTGACGAACGTTTTACGAATACCGTCAACTGTTGGCGTTTCTCTGTTTGCCATGAAGAAAATAAAACTAGTTAGGTTATATCATCTCTTCCAACGTCTAAGTCTAAGGCCAATCAAATTTATAAAGTTTGCGGTATTTTAAGCGCCACTAATTAATTATTAAGGAGATTCCATTCGACTTGGGTTCACCGAGACTTAATATAATCGAATACCACCTGATAATGCGCATCCTTACGCTCCTCGCGATTAAGGATGAGTTATAATATATTATATATATATATATATATATATATAATATGTAATCTAGTGTCGAAGCTTCCGAGTTTCTCGGCTGTCAGGACCGAGGTGAACACACTTATGAGATCATGACGCGACACTATTACTTCAGATAAGACGGAAACTACGAGCGACGCCACAAGATTATCCAATTTAAATTTAACGGGTATACTACCGGTACCCAACTTACTGGAAGGGAATTGGCTTTACCTGCCTTGTTTTTACTTTTTACGGCCCTTTAGATTTATTATGTGACGCTACAAATGTGAGGAGTGCCATTTTTGATAAAAATGTGAGAATTAAGTCTAATTTTTTTTCTTTTTTTCAAATATCTGCATAATAATTGAAGATATCAAAAAAATTACTTCAATTTTCGATAGAGAATTAAATTTCCTACAAAAAGAAGTCTCTCATGATTTTTTTTTATCTCCAATATTTAACCCAGAAATTGCAATTTTTTATTTTAAGGACCGTCCCTAAAAATTTTTAATAATTTATTTAAAGTTATTATTTTGGCTAAATGATGAGAGATATGAAAAAAATGACAAGGATACTCTTGTATTTTCAATATCTAACCCAGAAACTGGAATTTTAATTCCTTCATTTTAAGGACTGTCCGTAAAAAGTATTCAAAAGTAGTTTAAAATTTTTAAATCATTATTTTTGGCTAAACAAGAGATATAAAAAATGATAAGTATAATTTTGTATCTTCAAGATTTAACCCAAAATTGGAATTTTATTTTCTTCATTTTGAGGACCGTCCCTAAAAAGTATCCAAGTGATTTAAAATTTTTAAATTATTATTTTTGGCTATATAAGAGATATAAAAAATGATAAAGATACTTTTCTATCTTTAATATGGAACCCAGAAATTGTAATTTTAATTTCTTCATTTTAAGGACAGTCCCTAAAATTTTCAAAAAGTAATTTTAATTTATTATTCTGTCTAAATAATAAGAGACATAAAAAAAAATGATAAAAACACTTTCGATAGATAATAAAATTTCCTATAAAAAGATTCTTATGAATGAATTAATAACCCGTAAATAAACTCTTAAAATTGCTAATTAATTTTTCTTCCAGCGAACTGGCGAGCTGCGATTAAAATAAACCAATTAAGTGGGAATAGAAGTAAACAGATTAATTAACAAAGTTGTAACGAAAACGGGTCGCTTAATTTAAAATAATTCTTGAGTTATAAATCATGAGTGTTGTTGTCGTGGGTGGCGCTGGAGGTTGAAAAGATTCAACCATAATTTTGGTAGGAAAAACGTCGAAAGTAATTCGTAAAGGGAAATCCCAGAAGGATAAGTCCTGAGCATACGTCCCATCGGATTTAGCATCCCACCGTTAAACTCACTTTTATTTACACACGGGAGTCCGCAGTCTAAGTTATTAAATTACAGGGCATAATGCCCGCGACTACACAATTAACTGTAGAGCAGACTCGCGGAATTTTCGCCGTCTCACTTGTTAGTCGCAGAGGTGAACCATGTCGGTAGGGACCGTCCGGGTGGCTGGAGCAGATCCACAGCTCCTGGTGCTCCGAGCTGCAAATACTAAACTTTTACCGTCGGGAATAGAAACACGGGAATAAGAGAGACGGAGATGGAAATAACTTGAACCATCCCAGCTCTGCTCTATTCTCAGCCAGAGCTAACTCCTTTCAGATTATAATGCAGATGGCACCGGGAGTTTTAGTTTGACTTTATACCCACCGAAAACTTTCTTCTGGCAACCTTTAACACTCCCACCTATATTTTATTACCTATCTACTATCTTCTATCTACGCTCCTCCGTCTCTTTCTGCGTCATCGACGTCATTCAGAGCTTAAGCCGCCCTTACACAAACCTATTAAATTTAACTGTATTACTCAAACTATTTTTAACAAACCATTCGCGCTTAAGCTCGTCATAATAACCTCCTCCTTCAGAGTTATAAGTTTTTTATGCTTTAGAATTCTTCGAGAATTTTTTTGTGGGGCAATAATCGATTTATTCGACTAAAAATTATAGACTCAGAAAAAAATTGCGATATTTAACCCAAAATTTACAATTTTAATTTTTTCGTTTTAGGGACCGTCCTTAAAATGTTTGAAGAAATTGTAAATTATGATCAATTTCTTAAAAACTAAACTAATCTCAAGATTGCAAGAAGGTTAGGAGGGGATTTTTCCAGAAACAAGATCTTCACTGAAAGCGAAGGAAAACGTAGTATCAACACGCAGCGTCATCCTTTCAGAAGTGGACAAAACGTGCCGTTGATGACATGGATAGCTGAAAGGGAGCGAGAAGTGAGATAGCATAAACGGTACTAAGGCTTTGAAAGCTGCCGGGGGTGAATATGGTAGTAAATAGCTGAGACGGCAAGCGCCCGGCCAATATCCATGTGAATAGGATTACAACACACTCTCACCGGCTATAATAATACCCACCCTTGTTCCCTCACCTGCCCGGGGAAAGAGATCAAAACACGACATTCTACCTTCAGTAGCAGCTTTATGCTTGTTCCACAACACCCCCCGGCGGCTACGACATTCCTCGGACTATTCTTATCACACTACACACTCTACACCCTTTCTTACCAGCAAAAAACCATAGCAATGTGTCAGGAAACATTAAATCTCGGAAAATGACAATCCCAATTCAGATTTACTTGCATTTTTACGACGCTGTTACTCTGTTTACTATTTACAAAATTTGTTATGGCCCATTATTTTGTTTTTCCAGCCAATAAATATCATCAAATTTACATAAACTCAAGGAGTCATCACGGACCAGGTGCTAGTATTGAAAATTTTCCAGGAAATATGCATCAAATCGTCATTTTTTCAAGGATTCATCACGGACCAGGTGCTAATATTGAAGATTTTCCAGGAAATAAGCATCAAATCATCATTTTAACGAGGATTCATCACGGACCAGGTGCTAATATTGATTTTTTGTTGAAAAATATGCTTCTGATTTCAAGGAAACACATCAGTATTGTTGTAATTCAAGTGTCGGGCAAGAATTTGATGATGATTAGTAGCTTTCTGGGCAATAAATTACACCTATCTAGAAATAGTTGAGCCCGGATAGAAGACAAAGCATCGCTGTTAGGTACCAGGAGGAGTAAGAGTGTAAAAGGTACGGCTTCTAGTATCAGATGAACCCCATCCCTAACTTGTGAGCATTCGGAGCCTCAGAGGGTAATAATTACAACCACGGTGGAGCCATCCATCAGCGGAGTGGCAAAAGTCATTTCTACCCTCGAGGCATTGTCGTCGCGATAGCGTTGCTGTCGATCATTCCGCCGGCTGGAATGAACCCGGGTGGTTGTTTTAAAATAAAACGAAATAGTGAACCCTGAAAATCGATAAAGGGAAACTGATACCTGCCGGCTATCACAACCCAGTATCTAGTATCAGTATCCTGTGGTTATTATTTTTAGTTACCTTTTTCATATCAAACGTCAAGTGTCACCAGACGGATAGCTAAAACATCCCACATCCTCCAAAACGACTCCGATACTCTATCGTGTTTTCCTGGAAGGTTATCTCGTTGGAGGACAATCACCGGGGCATTTGGGTATCAGGCTAACTTAAGCTCCGCTCCTTCCGCATTCACTCGCTCGCTATCGAATTCAATTTGCTGCGTAATAACTATGATAATAATAATAACCATCGACTAAATTGAATCTATCTTAGGTGATAGAGGAATTCAGTCAAATTAGAGGTCTCAGTGTCAAACAGCCCAAGAGTGTCAGCTTCCGAACTATGACAAGGACACTTGGCAGTGTCACCTCTGAGGTAGGATCAATTGGTCAAGTACTTCCAAATGCTTGGATTAATCAATGATGACTCTGATGCTCGCTGATGAAACTAATTCTCCGTTCTGTTTAAGGAAGGCATTTCAATTAGCAAAAGTTTAGCATGCGGTGAGTCACCTCCGGTGACTGTTGTCTCATCTGGAAGTGATTTACCAAGTTTCCAAAATACGTCTTAGACTGTTAAATTGGATTAGATTAAAGGCGCAAGTAATTACCGATCTGTTGTATGTACAGGGAGCTTAACCTGTCACGAGGGTAATTATGCCGGTTCAAGTGTAAGACGAAGACACCAATAGTTTCCAGGGGGGGAGGTGTTACGGATGAGGACCTTGAGGTGGTGCTGCGTTAGGGTCGATGAGCATCCCATCTATCACCGTCACTTCCCGATTAAGACGCTGGCTCGTAAATTATCGGAATCCCATCTGATACGCCAGCATCATCATCATCATCATCACCATCAGCATCATCGGTTGTCATCGATGCCTTCTTATCGGTTATCATCAATCTTCAATGTCGAGGAATTAATATCCTCTTCCGGATGGTATTTCCAGTAAATCATCCAAGTTTAAAGTATCATTTATGCAGAAACCAACCGAAGACTCACCCCGATAATTCAGAGGATTTAGGATTGTGTCCGGCAAATGAGGATAAGAGATGGAATCGATCCACCTGGAAATGATTATCAATCGGTTGGGCTGGATTTGCAACTAAATTTATGTCTGATAGCATAACTGGGAGCCGAGATCCCCGGAACCTCCAGCTCAGCCCCCAGGAGCACCCATTATTGCTGATATACCGAGAGATTAGGAGCACATGTTACTTGTATGTGCTACACTCGGTACTTGGCATCACACGAAAGTCTGTTACTACCGCAGCCAGTTAGCTCGCCCACCAACCGGGTTAATTTCCAAGTGGGTCCAACACTATATTTTCAGACAACAGGTGCGGGCTCTATTTATCACCGGCTTAAAAATATAAATAACAAGAGGTTATTTATCTGGAGGAATTGTTTTTCAGGAACAACTTGTTTGAAAGGGGGGGCTTGCAAATTAAGCCCGGTGATGTTGATAGAGGAACTTTTAAATGGAATAAATTTGGCGTTAGCATGATTCCGGATTACAATGGAGGCTTCGCTCAAGATGTAATCATAAGGGCTGGGATTTAGATAGCGATGTTGATCATCCAAATGGAGCTGGTTGATACAGGTGCACATCTGCAGCTAGAGGATCTTTCGGCAAATTGTCCTATAGAATTTCTTTCGGAGAAATTAAATGCTGACATTCTATTTTTAATGACACAGGACGAAAATAAATGATTTGATCTGGATAAAAAGTTTCTAAAAGGCTGGATCGGAGATCGGATCGAAAGAAATAACTGGACATTTGACCCTCGAGCCGCCCTTCAGTATAGACAACTCGAGTAGTTGGCTGAAGGCACTACGATTCGATTGATTATTCAATTATCGAAATCGATTCCAACTCAAACACGGCAATGCCAATAACCCTCCGGTAAATAGGGCTCCTACCCCCCAACGCTTGAAACAGCCCTCCCTCTCGCGCTTACGTGTCTCGATTACATTTCGAAATTTCCTATCCATTAACCCGGCGTAAAAGGATAACGAGTGTTTTGCATTTTAACAAACTTTAATCGCGAAATTATTTATGGCATTACGTACCTTTTTAAAATTAATATTTCATTTATAGCATAATATTTCAATCGTTTCATTAAATGCACCGAGTTCATGTTCTGTTAATAATTCAATATGTAATACGTCATTCATTATTTAATTCACTGAGCTTGCAATTATTTTCCCACTGAAATACCGGAATACTTCACCCCGATTTCATCCAACATTTTTACGTCTCGAATATTATAATTTTTTTTTTTAATTCATTGATTTTTTAATTTTATGATAATTAGGTTCAATATTAATACGAAAAAATTATAAGTCAGCTTTCTAGTAGGAAATTGAATTATCTATCGAAAGTATTCTTGTCATTTTTTTAATATCTTTTATAGTTTAGGCGTAATTAAAGTTTTAAACTCTGATATCAAATTTCGGATTTTTTAGGGATAGTCCGCAAAATTAAGAAATTAAAATTGAAACTTTTTAGGGACGGTCCCTGAAATGAAAAAATTAAAAATTCAATTTCTGGGTTAAATATTGAAGATACAAAAGTATCTTTATTATTTTTTTGATATCTAATATTATTTAGCCGAAATAATAATTTAAAATAACTTATTTAAACTTTTTAGGGACGGTCCTTAAAATAAAAAATTAAAATTGCAATTTCTGGGTTAAATATTGAAGATACAAAAAAATCGTAAAAAACCTTTTTGAAAGTAAATTTAATTCTCTTTCAAAATTCCTTTACTATTTTTTTATATTTCTTATATTTTTCTCAAAATAAGACATTTAAAACCAAAAAATAAACTCATTCAAGCTTAAAAAAATACTCCATGTTTTGGTTGTCCCGTAATAAAACAATGTAAAATCAGAACTTATGTATAACACAGAATACTACCCCTCGGGTCGTTTATCCCCGAAAGGTAAACGAACGGACTATAACAGTTATCCTTTATCTTTTAGCGGCCCTTACACTAAACAAACATATTAAATGATGTTGAATTTCCCTAGTGATGCCTATGAGACGATCACCGTCCCCCACCCGTCATTTGTTAAATTGCACGCCACTAAATTAAATCCTCACTAATCAACGGCAAATTTTTCTGGTTTATTTGAAAAGTAGGCCGCGTAATTAATTTACAAACCATCAATTAGCTCCCAAAATAATTCAGAGCGTCTGTCGAAGTGTCTGCATAGGGAATAAGAGTGACAAGTTGTTGCGGCGAAGTAAATGCGGTGATGGCTCCCAGAGGGCCTTCCTATCTCGTCTTCGCTTCGGCATTCATGGAATATCTTAGTGGGAACCTTTTTACAAACCATTCCGTCTAAAACTATTGTCATTGTCATTGCAACAGTTTCGCTCTCGCGGGACGCCTTAGAACTACGATATAAATACCAGCAAAGTGTTTCTTTATGTCGCCGCGGAATATGCCTGAAAAATGGCTTAAATTCCGGGAAAAATTAATAAGTGTCAGGATTTGGAAAAGTAGGTTAGGAAATAACTTTCTTTGTTTTATTTAAATTGAATTGTATTTCGTTCAATCCCATTTAGGAAAGCGCGGCTTACTCGGATTTGCAGGAAAGATTTTGTAAAAAGCGGTATGAAAAATAAATAAAATGGGAAAAAGAATAAAAAAAAGGTAATAGCCTCTACCCAGAGAGATTTTGTTGTAATCCGATAGGCCTAAGGGCCTAACTCTGGCACTTACTATGATTAAACTCGTCAGATTGGCTTGTTTTTATCCCTCTTTTTTATCCGCTCTGATAATGAGCTTAAAATATTTTTTTTTCCTTATATTTCACGGAAATGTCAAATGTCAGGTGACCCAATTCGGAGTTTTTAATGGTTTAGACTTTTATTTGGGGAAGTATTAATTTGTTTTTATAATTGTCAATTTTTTAGGGTTAGTAATGAAGGTATCAAAAAAATGATGTCAATACCCGATAAGAAATTAAATTTACTATAAAAAAGGTCTCTTATAACTTTTTTGTATCTTCAATATTTAAGCCATGAATTGCAATTTTAATTTCTTTATTTTAAGGACCGTCCTTAAAAAGTTTAAAAAACGATTTAAAATTTTTAAATTATTATTTGGCTAATTGATAAAAGATAAAAAAATAATAAGGACACTTTTCTATCTTCAATATGTAACCCAGAAATTGCAATTATAATTTATTCGTTTTAAGGACCGTCCCTAAAAAGTTTAAATAAGTGATTTTATATTATTATTTTGGCTAAATGAAAAAAGATTATAAATATACTTTTGTATCTTCAATATTTAATCGAAAAATTTTAATGGCAATTTTAATTTCTTTATTTTGACGACCGTCCCTAAACAATTTAAGTGGGTGATTTTAAATTGTCATATTGGCTAAATGATAAGAGATATCAAAAAAATAATAAGAATACTTATGTATCGTGAATATTTAGCTCAAAAATTGCAATTTGAATTTATTAATTTTAAGGACCGTCCCTAAAAAGTCCAATATTGGATTTTAGAGTTTAAAACTTCAATTACGCCTAAACAATAGGAGATATCATAAAAATGATTGGGATATCTTCGATAGACAATTAAATTTTCTATAAAAAAAGTCTTTTACAATTTTTTCATATCTTCAATATTTAACCGAGAAATAACAATTATAATTGAATCACAATTTGATTTTGCAAAAAATTCAACTCAAGAATAGTGTTAAGTTTGAATAAAAATTTTTCTAGTCTATAAAATAGAGATGGTTTTGAGAATAAAAATTGTTTATGCAGCAAGAACTCAAGGTAAATAAATAAAACAAACGGTGAATTAAAAATGAAAAGTGTACGTCAGAAGAGGTGAGTTTTTGCCGTGTGTGTGCATAAAATGGCTCGGTTGAAAAAGTGAGCATTCGCATTAATTGTGTCCAGAGATACGCTCGTCATTGTGTTTAAACTATATTTTTTGTCTTTGTTAGTTCCAGCGTGGGTCTCTCCCTTTCGGGCAGTGGGTTGAGCGGAGAAGAACGTTATTTCAGTTCGGTTGCTGATTCGGCTAAAGCAGCATATACACGTGGGACACAGAGTCATCCTTCCTTTTTAACTCCCCTTTCCAGCCTCACAGTGCTAACGAATCGTGTCTCGCCCTCCTTTTTTTTACATTTATTTCACCCTTTTTTTTATTTTCCCAGAGAGTAGAACACTACTTACTCTCATTTCCTGGAAGGCATGTTATATCACCTACCGAGAAAAGTCCTCAGAATTATTTAACCATTTTTACTTTATAATTGTATAAAGTTTCAAATTTATTTTCATTTTTAATATTTAATTTATTCACGAATTCATTACCGTTTTCTCAACACTTTATTGCATTATAATTATCACCGGCTATTATTTTAATTACATTTTATTCAACGCTCATTATTATTTTTTCTGTCGTCAAATTTTATCACTTTTAAAATCAATTTTTTATTTTATTTTTTTTTTTTTTTTTTACTTTTTCATTAATTCTAATTTTTTTTAGAATTTACCAAAAGCAGCTATAAAAAATTGTAATTTTAGCCAAAAATAAGTCATAATTTACCGTTTAAAAATATTCTGTAGCAATGAATAAATTAGAGGTATTATTAAAAAAGAAGTAACGGATAAATTTAAAAGATAGAAAAATTGGAATATTAACGAGTAGAGGGAAGTTGAAACTAAAAATGAAGTGAAAATTCAGTATTTTATTTACCGAGAGATCCTTTGAATAACGATGAGGGAAATTAATAATTATATGGTAAATAAGAAAGGTTTTTGTATGGCGGAATGCATTAAGTGAGGTCAATTGAATGAATAACGCCGCTGGCGCATTTAATACATCTAATTTTCAATCGGAATCATGCAAATCGATAGAGTAACGTTTCATATTCAATGAGGCGATTAACGTATAATGTGTATTCTACTGTGAAGATAGAAGGAGAAAGACAGTAGCCCTGGGGGTGGCTCCGAGCGGGTGCTGGGTGTTGCTGGGAACGTCAGTTGGGGTAGCAAAAGCCAGCTCTACAAGTTAAACTCCTTGTATTCTATATTCTGTTCTATTCTATAAACCGGTGGATTGTCAGCTATTTCCTATGAACTATTCAAATATTAATACGTAATACGATACAATGCTCACGACATTACATCACCAAATTCGTCGCGTGCAGACTGCATATTTATAAAAAATTTATTTATAAGAAAATCGATTACAAGTCGCCATCTTTATTTTAACTTTCGCCCACATAAGAGTTTTAAATATATGATAATACAGTTTTAAATCGATAACTCTTTGGAGGTTGTTGTAAAGTTTGACTTTTTAGGGACCAGTTACTATTTTTTTGTCATTTTTAGGTTGAATATTGAAAATATCACTTTTTGAAACTTTTTAGGGACGGTCCTTAAAATGAAGAAATTAAAAATTCAAGTTCTGGGTCCAATATTACAGATATGAAGCACTTTTTTCATTTTTTTGATATTTTTTATCATTCAGTCAAAAGAATAATTTAAAATCACTAATTTAAACTATTTAGGGACGGTCCTTAAAATAAAGAAATTAAAATTGTAAATACTGAGTTAAATATTGAAAATATAAAAAATTCATAAGAATCCTTTTTTGTAGGAAATTAAATTTTATATCGATAATATTGATATTTTTTCGATATCCTGCACCATTTATTGAAAATTAAAATTTTAAAACCTAACAATAATATTCACAGATTCAAACTCATTAAAAGCTATCAAAAAAATCTAAAATTCATGCCAGATAAATTAATACGACAAAAATGATACTGACATTGTTAGATTAGATTAGATAAAATAAAACGAGGCTATAAATATTAGAATGCGAATGATTTGGCAATCGGAATGGATATTGTTCGCGGTCGTGGAATTGTGAGCGAAGGGAAATGAAATGGGAAATGGAAAATTCGCGGTCCACGGAAATCCAGATAGTAAACCATGTACGAAAATGCATATTCTCTCGAATAAAATTTAACCTTTCACTCTTTATCCTCCCAGTCTTGTTCGGTCTCTCTCAGCCTCGCAACAGACACGTCCCACCGTGCGACGAATTACAAAATTAATTGCCTGCGAATAGACCGCTGAGGTCAAATTTAATCCCTTTTCGATTTTCATCACGGCAAATTGTCGGCCTACTGTAAATCGCTATTTTAACCTTCCATTTTTGTTAATCCATCTTTATTCCTATTTTCGGTAATTCAATTACTCTGCTTTCATTATTTATTCAAGCTCACCGAATTATTTCATTTCCTCCAACGGAAAATTGACCCACCGCCGATCGGCTCGGCAGTTTGCCCACTTATTGTGGTGGTGATTAGTGTCAAAAGCGCGAAAAAACCGCTTCGAAATTCCCGCGCAATTCGCCGCAATATGTGATTAAACTTTTTAGTATTAAATTTGAGGTTCCGGGTTCGATTCCCGCTTTTTTTTTTTTTTTTTTTTTTTTTTATTTTTTATTTTTCTTATTAAAGAACAAATCAAGAGTATTGAAAAATTTTATTATATTTAATTTTATTTATTTTATTTATCAAAGACCTTAGAAGAATTTTTCTTAATAATAAATAATAAAGGGAAAATATAATATAAAATAGCGAAGCGGGCTCGGATAAAGGATCCAATGAATAAGGCTGTAGGCTGGCCCGGTAATAATTATACCGGACAAAATGAGCCCCGAAAAGCCGGGATTCAAGCCGTGCCCAGGTTGTAAAGGCCTTTTTGGTCTACAAAGGAGAAGTAAGAAGTTAATTCGAGATAATTCAGGTAATTAGTCCGGGTAATTAATGCCAGTTGAAAACGCTCGCTGGTTGGTTACGGATGAATTCTTATATCGCTATGGCAACGGCTGAATCTTTTGAAATTAAAGGGAAAAGAAGTGCGCTCTACTCCCCTTTCTTTTTCTTCATGCGTCTGCATTAAATTCCGTCATAAATTTAACGGTGAATTAGACTCAATGCCGATTTACGTTTTTTTTTTTTTTTTTTTTTTCTTTTTTCTTTTATGCTCCTCGTGAATAAATTCCGAAAAACAATTAAAATTATTAATTAAATAAAACAAATGAAATGGAAATAAAGCGAGCGGTATAATATTTTATATAATGGTACCTACGTATGTGTGGATATGTATAATAAATTTTTAACGCTTTAATGTGTCCATTATACACCGCGTGTTAGAGTACAAGAGATTTAGATCGTAAACTGGAATTATGAGTACTCGTGGGAATTAAACCCCATAGGCTTTTGTAATTTTATCACGTCAATCTCGCTCTTTCGCGATATTCTCTCTCTCTTTTGCCTTTTTTTCGTTCTTCTGTTCCAGCTACAGTCCATCAGATGATTACCTAGAGCTTTACAATTTTTCGAGTTTGTTTTGTCAATGATCACATTTTTAGTAATAAGAGTATTTCTTGAACGTTATTAGAGTCAAAATTTTTTAAAAAGAGCTAGAATAAGATTTTAGGACATTTAAATGTTGATTAGGGCTACATGATAGGAGATTTTAAACAAATGATGAGTATTATCGATAGGAAATTTTATTTGCTACAAAAAAGGTTTCTTATGAATTTTTTGTATCTTCAATATTTCACCCAGAAATTTTAATTTCTTGATTTTAAGGACCGTCCCTAAAAAGTTTAAATGGTTGATTTAAAATTATTATTTTGGCTAAATGATAAGAGATATCAATAAAATAATAAGGATACTTTTGTATCTTCAATATTTAACCCAAAAATTGCAATATTAGTTTTTTTATTTTAAGGACCGTCCGTAAAATGTTTAACAAGTGATTTAATATTTTTAAATCATTATTTTGGCAAAATGATAGAAGATATAAAAAAAAGAGAAGGATACCTTTGTATCTTTAACATTCGACTCCAAAATTGCAATTTTAATTTCTTCATTGTAGGGACCGTCCCTAAAAAGTTTAAAAAGTGATTTAAAATTATTATTTTGGCTAAATGATAAAAGATATCGAAGAAAAGATAATAATACTTTTATATCTTCAATGATAAACCCACAAAGTGCAATTTTAATTTCTTCATTTTAAGGACCGTCCCTTAAGAGTTTAAAAAAGTGATTTTAAATTTTCAAATTATTATTATGGCTAAATGATGAGTGATATCAAGAAAATGATAAAGATTATTTTATATCTTCAATATTTAAGTATTAGACTTTATAATTTCTTCATTTTAAGAACCGTCCCTAAAAAATTGAAAATTGATGTTAGAGTTTCAAACGCTGATTCCTCTTAAACGGCGAAAGTTATTGAGAAATTTATAAGAACCTTTTCGAAAGCAAATTAAATTTCCTATAAAAAGATTTTTTATATCTCCAATATTTAACTAATTTTTTTATAAATTTCCAAAAAAAAGTTGATCGGCTGAATAGTTTACAAGTAATGTAGAGACTTTTAAAGAACCTTGACAATTTTAAGGAGAGAAAAGCTAATTAAATTTAGAGAGACGTTGATAATTATCCGTAATTGTCATAATAATCAACATAGTTAATGGAAGTATTTAAGTTAAAGACTGCGAAGTTAAGTTGATTTTATGCACTCAAGACTCGGAACAATGTCAGGGGTTAATTATATTCTTGTAATTACGTTAATGTCTTTAATAATCTGTATTATTAAATCTTTAATGGTTGACTCGATAATTGCGGAAGAATGGGTCATTTTTAACTTAAATAAGTTATAAAGAGTAAAGTAATAATGGCAGAGGCCCCGCGGGGTGAAGGATAATATTTTTTAATAAAAACGTCAAAACGTCAGGAGATATTGAAACCTAAATATATAAATTTTTCAAGAGGTGTATTTTCTTTGTTTACACACGCACCCCAGCATGGTGAATCCTCAGTAATCCGGGAATAATGAACAGCCAACTGTCACTGGCAAGTCTCGCCGATGGTCTACCACCCTCTCGACTCTGCTGAGCTTGCGCATTATAAATCCCCATTTCCACTCTTGAACAATATTCTCACATCAGATTAATGCAATATCTACCAAAAGTTCATATCGCTTTGCAAAGATGATGCTGATTTTTTAGTAGTTATTTTTAATTACAATTGTTATTTTATAGGTTAAATATTGACGATATAAAAAAATTCATAGAAGTTATGAAAAAAAAAAAAAAAAAAAAAAAAAAATTGACATATCGACTATAAATAATTAATTAAAAAATAAAAATTTTTTAAGCGAAAAGTTTTATAAAAATATGGGAGCAATGACCGACACAGAATACGAAAAGATATTGGAAAAGTGAAATGTGAGAAAGTATAAAGTATTTATATATATTTGAGGGTATAAAGTATTGGAAAAAGCAGAAATACATGAGAGGTTATGTAATCGAAAAATGATTGAGCAAATATGATGTATTACAAGCTCTGAGAAAAATCATAAAGAATTTATTGCTGTATAAAAACGTTATTTATTTCTCTATTTATTCTTAATGATAAATTTATTATTTTTGCTAGAGCAGAAGTAAGAATAAAAATAAAAATAAAAATAAGAAGAAAAGCCAGTGAGAGAATAAAGTTCCCTGAGAGTGAGAAAAAATATTTTCTCAAGCGCTTGGAATGATAGAAATGAAATGCAAATAAATCTGAATAAATAGTAAAGAGTAGGAAAATGTTTGAATAAATAGTAAGGAGGTGAGAACGTTTTTTAGTTTCACTTCTTATGTTTTTCTCCCACTGAGATAAGTCACTTTATTTTTTGTTTATTATTTTTATTTTATTTTTTATTTCTTCTAACTCATAACAGTCGGGTAGGCTCTGGATTCGCTAAAGGGAAACAGAACAGTGACGTGGGTCGTGTTTGTCCTCATTAGCTAACACTCGTACCAGTGCACTCTGTAACCCGGCGAGTGCCTTCGTCGTCAGAAAATCGTCGAGAGTAATAAATTCCAGATGCGTCTGTCGGAGATTTTACTTTGATGCTACAAATTTCTTTCTAAGAGTCTTATTTTTTTTATAATGGCCCGTTTTTCCCGCTATTTGATAATTTTGTATCAAATTACGACTTTGGTGATATTTATTTAAATTTATCACTGCTATGTAGGCGTAAGAATGCTTAAAATGATGGAATTTGCTTTGTTTTTCATTTTAGCGGGAAATTTGAATTCGGATATTATGAAGTTTGATTTTTAAAAGTTGATTACGGCTAAATTATAAGAGATATTGAAAAATTGATATGTGATTTCGATAGAGAATTAAATTTCCTAGAAAAAAGGTCTCTAAAGATTTTTTTGTATCTTCAATACTTAACCCAGAAATTGCAATTTTAATTTCTTCATTTTAAGGACCATCCTTAAAAAGTCAAAAATTGGATTTTAGAGTTTAAAACTTCAAAGAAATGACAAGGATGATATTTGAGCAAAAAAAAACCTGAAAAAGTGTATCAGTAAGCTCTCTTCTTCTCGAGGAATTGTTTCGAATATTCGCCACCAAATTTTGCCAGTGCAAAGTTAAAAAGTATTAACCTGGGGATAAAATAGATAACTCTATTACTAAATATATACGAGAGGACTCTGGAAGCGTACCATTATTTACGTCGACGTGGATGTAGAGTAGGTATGTGAGGATGAGGGTTAAACCGTACGAGGAGATAGTGGACGAATCGGTAGTAGTTGCGAAGGGATGGAGAAGAACCTGGAAATAACTGAGAGCTTTCGAGTAGGCGCATCGGAGTCATATGTGCCGGCTCTCCTCCACAACAGGCCAGACTGAATATATTCCTGTTTGTGTCTGTGAGATGTATATTCGAGCACGAATGAATGGAGATAGCGAAAATGTGGAGTAGCAATAACTCGGAGATTAAAACGGAATTAAAAAGGTGTGCGGAATGCATATCTGTGTCAAGGGGAGACTTCTCTCTTCTATTGTCGTCTACGTCAACTGTTGTGCTTACCCCGAGGGATGCGAATATATCACTAAACACCTAGATTGCCTTCGAATTTTTAGAGAAATCCTAAATTATCTATTGCTGGTACAAGCGACCTCTAAAAAATGGATTTTTAATAATATGAAAAAAATTAAAACCAATTTTTCTGATAAAAAATTTCATTCTCTATCGAAAAGGTCCTTATCATTTTTTCGATATATCCTATTATTTAGGCGTAATTTAAGTTTGAACCTCAACCCTTTATTTAAACTTTTTAAGGACTGTTCTCAAAATAAAGAAATTAATATTGTAAATTCTGGGTTCAATATTGAAGATACAAAAGTATCCTTATCATTTTTATGATATCTTCTATTATTTAGCCAAAAAAATAATTTAAAAACACTTTTTAAACCCTTTAGGGACGGTCCTTAAAATGAAAAATTAAAATTGCAATTTCCGGGTTAAAAATTGTAGATACAAAAGTATCCTTATCAGTTTTTTGATATTTCTCATCATTTAACCAAAATCATAATTTAAAAATTTTAAATCACCCTTTTAAACCTTTTAGGGACGGTCCCCAAAATGAAGAAATTAAAATTACAATTTCCGAGTTAAATATTAAAGATACGAAAAAATGATAAAAAAACCTTTTTTGTAGCAAATTAAATTTCCTATCCAAATAATTTATCATTTTTTTTATATCTCTTATCATTAAGCCATAATTAATTTTTAAAAATTTAATAACATATTTTAGCTGATCCGAAAAGTCTAACTAAAATGAAAACCTTATCCTAAATTTACATTCGTTATTGCGATTGCAAGTACCAATTTTGCGGCAATAGGGACAACAGAAAGTTGTGGATTTTCCAGAGTGTCATTTGAGTTTCGTTGAAAACTACCATCAGCAAAACAACAAACAAAAAGAGGACAATGATATTCCTTGCAACACGTGCAGGAAAGTACTTTATAGAGTTGGTTTATATAAAATCCACCTTATGGCCTAAACTCATCTGGATGATAAAACTCTAGTTGCTGGAGGCAGTGAAGACGTAACTGCCCGAGTTTGGTGAATGGACTGTGCGGAAATTAATTATATTCGGACATTTACGCTGCGGGAGTGACAGGTAATGATGACTCAGGAGTACCGGGAGTTAATAGTCAGACATTGCGGGGCTCTCTGGGTGGTAATAGGCTCAGACGCACACAAAGGAGGCTGTGTGCCCGCGGGATATCAACCGGGTCAGTAGCATCTGGCTCTATGATGGACTAACGCACCCCGGGGACCAGGAGCTCTATCTCGAAAATTTAGCTTAGACACGTGCTAGATACTGTCTGCTCTATGATCGTCATGATAATGATCGCCTGGGTCCAGAAACTGGATTCCGATGCTGGTGCCACACCTCTGGATTAAGCTTCTGAGTATCGATATCTGATAATACCAATTAACGCTCCTAGACATTTACACAATGCGTTATTCGATTATCAAGCAGTTTTCCAGAGCTGTTTTTTTTTATGCTTCAATTCATACCGAGGATTCTTTGAAGAGGACAACCTAAGAGGATTATCATGCAGAATGGTCAAAGCAACGTTTCATCGATCAGTTGACTTATCATTCAAGTACCACGTTCTATATCCTGAAGTTGAAATGCTTTTAAGTTTTTTAAAGTCAGAGTTTTTAAGAACGAGACTTAAATTAGGATTTCTGGGTTAAACATTGCAATTACGAGAAAATTGTGATACCTTTCTTATAGAGGATCAAATTTCCTGTCAAAAGTGTTCTTGTTATTTTTTTGATATCTCTTATTGTTTAGACGTGATTGAAATTTTAAACTCTGACATCAAATTTCGGATTTTTAGGGACGGTCCTTCAAATGAAGAAATTAAAATTGCGATTTCGGGGTTTAATATTGGAGATACAAAAGTATCTTTATCATTTTTTCGATATCTCTTATCATTTAGCCAAAATAATAATTGAAAAATTTTAAACGTTTTAGGGACGGTCCTTATAATTAAGAAATTAAAATTGCAATTTATGGATTAAATCTTAAAGATACAAAAGTATCCTTATCATTTTTTTAACATGTCCAATTATTTAGCCATAATAATAATTAAAAATTTTTTAATCACTTTTTGAAACTTTTTAGGGACAGTCCTTAAAATAAAGAAATTAAAATTGCAATTTCTGGATTAAATATTGAAGATACAAAGTATCCTTATCACTTTTTTATATCTTTTATTATTTAGCTATAATAATTTTAAATCACTTATTTAAACTTTTTAAAGACGGTCCTCAAAATGGTGAAATTAAAATTTCAATTTCTGGGTTAAATATCGAAGATACAAAAGTATCCTTATAATTTTTTCGATATCTCTTATTATTTAGCCATAATAATAATTAAAAAATTGAAAATCACTTTTAGAAACTTTTTAGGGACAGCCCTTAAAATAACGAAATTAAAATTGCAATTTCTAGGTTAAATATTGAAGATACGATAAAATTACAAGAGACATTTTTTGTAGGAAATTTAATTTCCTATCGAAAGTATTCTTAACAATTTTGATACCTCTTATCATTTACTCGCAATTGATATTTCTAAATTGATCACCTTCAAGAATCTGTCTCAGATCTTGAAACACTGAAGACATCAGATTGATTATCGGATTCCTAGTTCCTTTGACGTGGTTGGACCATACAGCCAGCTGGTCTTATTGGATGGAACAGAAAAGGGGCGCTGTTAATGAGCGCGCTACTGATGATTTGTAAGTTGTGTAACTAAAGACAAGTGTTACACTTGAACACGTTTCAAAGTTCTGTTGGGAGTTTCTGTAGGGCTCTTGGCCACGTCTTGCCAAGGAATTATGCGGTAAAAGTTATCACTGGAGCTGCTCCGCGGTGAAGATCTAAGCTTCTGTTGACCCGGAACTGATGAAACGTTTTCCGAAATAGTTCCTAGTTTACAGCTAACAATTTATCCGTCGAGGGGGAGCTTTTGGTAACTAATGAACGGGTTGGTAAAATGACATGGAAGACGTTTTCCGTGAGCTCAACACTCCAGACTCTGTAAGGATTTTAAAGCTCTTTGGGTGGATGCATCCACCAGACACCTCAGGATGCTAACAATTGGAGCGTGTCGATGCTTTTATTTGCTCCTATAATGGAATACAACTCGAATATTTCTCACTCAGAATAACATTTCTCTTTCTCTTTTCCTTTACAATGTTTGATTCCAGAGCTTCTCGCTCATTTCCCACCTCGGGAAAATATTTCCAAGGTAAAATCACTGGAACTGGATGTCATAAACATTCGCGTCGATGAATCGAAGTTAAATCTCGGTAAATAAAATGTTGCTTGAGAAAACATCAATGACTGATATGTCTGAACGAACAACATCTTTTGTCAGATTCTTTTGCCAAGATTTACATGTAACCATCCACGGAAATACTAACTTTGTCACACCTGAGTTCCTCCAACCCGGTGCATTTCGTAATTGCACGCACCTGAGCCGGGTTAATGCTCTTGTTACTCGCAAACGCTTCCTCGTTGATGGGTTTCCCAGGGAATTTTGGCATAAACTCCCAGACCGCTCAACAGGGTATCGATAATGGTAATGCCGATCCTATGCACCGTGAACACCAGACTCGACGGCTCATAAACACCGAATGTTACTTATGATTTAGGAACCACCGGGCGTAAGTACTATCCAGAATTCTAATTAAATTTATTTTAGATCCAAATTTATATAAATTTTATAAAAACACGACACCTTTTTTATAGAAAATTTAATTTGCTATCGAAAGTATTCTTGTCATTTTTTTGATATCTTTTATCGTTTAGGCACAATTAAAGATTTAAACTTGGACATCAAAAGTGGGAATTTTAAGGACAGTCCTTAAAATGAAGAAATTAAAATTCTGGGTTAAATATTGAAGATATAAAAATTTCCTTATCGGTTTTTCGATATCTTCTATCATTTAGCCAAAATAATAATTTAAAAACAATTTTTAAAATTTTTAGGGACAGTCCTTAAAATGAAGAAATTAATATTGTAAATTCTGGGTTTAATATTGAAGATACAAAATCATCTTTATTGTTCTTTTGATATCTTTTATCATATAGCCATAATAATAATTTTAAATCACTTTTTTATAATTTTTAGGGACGGCCTTTAAAATGAAGAATTTAAAATTGAAATTTCTGGGTTAAATATTGAAGATACAAAAGTATCTATCATTTTTTGATATTACTTATCATTTAGCCATAATAATTTAAAAATTAAAAATCACTTTTTTAACTTTTTAGGTACGGTCCTCAAAATGAAAAAATTAAAATTACAATTTCTAGGTTAAATATTGAAGCTACAAAAAAATTGTAAGAGACCTTTTTTGTAGGAAATTTAATTCTCTATTGGAAATTGAGTCATTTTTTTTTATATCTTTTATTATTAAGCCGTAATTAATTTTTTAGTGTCTAAGTGTCCCAATATTGCATTTCGGCTCGTTATAAAA
The DNA here is from genome assembly GCA_905319865.3 of Cotesia congregata. Taxonomy (NCBI): domain Eukaryota; kingdom Metazoa; phylum Arthropoda; class Insecta; order Hymenoptera; family Braconidae; genus Cotesia; species Cotesia congregata. Next base: position 18,244,625 of record CAJNRD030001119.1, on the reverse strand, counting down.
AAGTTTCTACAAAAGGTCAACTTTTTTTCATTATTTTCTCGATTATTATCATCAAAACAATTGATTTTTAAAACAATGGGACGAACACAATGTAAATTCTTCCAAAAACTCAAAAAGTTACCATTTAAGACTAATTTTTTATGATAATCAATTTTGATCCAGTTTGCGGACTATGCCGCACTTTTATAATTCTCAAATTTCGACACTAATCACACCATAACCTTGAAAGTCCTGATAGCGATTTCCATCAATGAGTATTCTCAAGCCCGGAATTTTCCGTATCATGACCCCGAAGCAAAAATATTTAAAAACGGTAACAATGGCTCGGATAAATGAATAGCTCGAAAAATATCGTGTGAGTAAAAACGGAATTGAATAGACGGCGGTTTCAATAAAAAAGCACGCGTAATCTCTCACAGTGACATTGAATAGCATTTTCATCTGAAAGGTACCAACCAACTTGGTGGGTAAAGGAGCCTGGATCTGGAGCCGGGTTGTACCAGTGCCAGTGGCATTGCCTGAATAAGAAACTCACTTTGCTATTCAGGGTCTCTTGCGCGTTCTTATACATTTATATAGATATTCCGATATAAAAAGGTCTAGACTGAGATTCACATTCCGTTGTTGGAGTCTTGGAGGTTCCTATTCCATAAGAGAGTAACATTCAAACCAGAGTCACTTGACTTTCTGGGTTGAGTCACCACTCTTATCGCAATTTCCCCTGACTTGTTGGGGCTTCTGCTCCATCCAATCGATTTCAATGAATTTTCCGTCCAGGAAATTCACTTTGCTCTTTCATTTACCATTTACATTCATTCGACGATTGTCTTACACGTCATTTTCAATCTCTACCCATCGCGCCAGATGGTAAAATAGGAATTCGTTCCCCCCAACTCTGTTCTACATTCCTATAAATTATGCAACTCTGGATGGGTTTAAATTTTTCTGCTTTTACGGTTTGATTTTAGTGGGAATATTTCTAAATAAAACAGCAAGCAAGATAAAGAAAAAATAAAGATTTTAGCACTCACCCCTGTGCCTGCTGGTCTGCTTGTCGAACATCAGCATGGCATCCTCGATCTGGAATAAGAACAAAAATAAAAGATGAGTAAAGTGATGATAAGTGCCGAGTCGGATTCAACACATGATGAAAAGAAAAATTTTTCATTGTGGATTTTCATCTCCAGCCTAGTCCGTTCTCTCCTCTTTCATGTTAACGTTTGTTCTCTTTTTATATATTTTATTTCTTTGAGTTTTATTTCTCCGGCACGTCAGCACGCACAGAGAAGCTCTTCACTTGTTCTCTTGCAGATTGAGCTGAGCAACGTGAGCAAAAAATAAAGGAAAAAAGCGGGAGAGAGGCAGAGTGAAGTGAACCGGAGTGTATGTGAGCCGAGTTGAGTGTAAGGTAAAAAGGGCGCGGCAGACATATCAACCAACTCCAACTCCGACTTCTATTCGGGGTAGTAGTAACTCCTACTGCTCGATCTCGCTGTACTCAACTCTATAGAACAGTTCTGTAACTGTGCTGGTGCGTGTGTGTCGTAAAGCACAGCTGCCTCGAGATTTACGGAGCGAACCGAGAATACGCCACCATCCCTGAGAAAGTCGATGGGTTACTAGGAAACCCAAAAGGGAGGGATGCAAAGGGAGTTCAAGTGATTGTGGGGAATCTCGAGTGCCTGAAGGGATGGACACCGCTAAACACCAGCGAAGGAAATGGAACCAAACGCTCGGGCCAACAGGATTTATGGGACACCAGAAACAATACGGATTATACCTATGCTTTAAACTTTCACGGAGATCTTCCTTGGTTTTCTTTGAGATCTACAATCATCGGAGTATTTTTATCTGCTTATGCTTTTTCGATATTTGCCGAAAATATGAATACTAATGATTACTATTTCAGAATGAAACTTTTGGGGACAATTTATAGGATAAAGATACTAAATTGATGATTTCGGGGCTGAATATTGAAGATATAGAAAAAATATGAGACCTATCTTGCAGGAAATTTAATTTGCTATCGAAAGTATTCTTGGCATTTTTTTGATACCTCTTATAGTTAAGGAGTAATTAAAATTTCAAACTCTGATATCAAATATGAATTTTAAGGACGGTCCGCAAAATAAAGAAATTAGAGTTGTAAATTCTGAATATTGAAGATACAAAAAAATCCTTGTCATATTTTTGATATCGCTTATCATTTAGCCATAATAATAATTTAAAAATTTTTAATCACTTTTTGAAATTTTCTAGGGACGGTCCTTAAAATAAAGAAATCAAAATTGCAATTTCTGGGTTAAATATTGAAGATACGAAAAAATTACAAGAGACCTTTTTTGTAGGAAATTTAATTTCCTATTGAAAATATTTTTTCATTTTTCGATATCTGTTACCATTAAGCTATAAATAAAAGAATTTTGAAAATAGGTCAAAAAATTGAAGTTATAAAAACTTCTCTAAAAATAACTCAATAGAGAATTTTTGTAAACAATTACAAGCTAAAAGCTAAAATCTAAAAATTCTCGGTTTTAATGACACCCCGTTTGTCAAAGCGTAATCATCACAAACTAATCACAAGAGCTTTCCGTCCCAATTGAATACAAAAGCTTGGAGCAATCAAAAGAATGACTGCAAGAGCTCGAACAACAACAACAACAACTAAAAAGCGCCTAAAAGTTGGAGCTTTTAATGATAGGCGAGATAAAACTCCGCGTAAAAACTTTTAAATATCCGTCCAAGCATTGTTCGCATCATTTTTTCCATTAGGCCTCGTTGGTTGAATTACACGAGCATCATCGATGCAGCGCCGAAAAATGATTAGGTTCTTTATGATTTTTTTGACCCAGATATCAGTGGGGGTTTTTAAAATTACCCGGAGATCCCTCGGGTGAAAATGTAAGTGGATAAAAAAGTAAAAATATAAAAATAAATGAGTACAAGGGCGGTGGATGTTTCTCGATTGGCGAGCTAACCATTTACTATCTAGATCTCTTAGCAGGAGGGAAGAACCTCGTAACACGCTTGAAATCGAACTTGTAATAAGGTACACCTTCTAACCATTCGCCAGACCACGATTGCACCCCGGAGATTCGACCCGAGTGAAAAAATAAACGGAAGAAATCGGAAAAATAAAAACTAAAATATAAACACACGTTTGCTTTTTTTTTTTAAATAAATAAAAGAGATAGTGCTTTTCAAATCTTCTTTTTTAAAAACTCTTCAATCGCACTTTACGGGTTTATTATTTATTCATTTATTGAATTGTAGAAAAAATTTTTTTAGCAGATTTTATATTAATTTTTTGCACTGTTCTCATGACGGAACTTTTGAAAAATTTTTATAACGATTTTATATTACGATTTTTGTTACGATTTTATATTACGATTTTTTGTTACGATTTTATATTACGATTTAACCGGCCGTCTCTTCTATAACTCCCGTAATTCTAAACGGATCTCAATTAAACGTAACATACTCATTCTTTGAAGGATTTCCGAGGTTAAGTTCGAAGATCAGCCAATTCGGTCGATTTGTTTACAAATTACAGCAATTATTAATTATTAAAAAATCCCGATTATTTTAACTTTTACTGTTTTTCCGTGCAATAACTATTTAACGCGATGTCCTAGAAAATTTCGGTTAATTTCATCTGAAAGCTTATTAAAGAACCATCAATTTACATATTTATATATTTTTGTAAATTAATTAGTTTAGGAGTTACAGCAATTTGATTGGTTAAAAATTCGACAAAAATTGGGACTTTTTTTCGACAATAACTATTTAATAAGATAAACTTGTTAAATGTTTAGTAAGCTGCACCTGAAAGGTTATTAATTAAGGTTTAATTAGGATATCTAACGATCGGTCAAGCCCAAAAATCACCTACTCTCTCTTATTTAATGAAATTAAACTGTTGCATTTATTTTATTAATTATTTTAGTGATATTTTAATCTACGAGATCTAAATTGTACTGTTATTTAATTACTTTAATAGACTATTTAATTTACTATTAAATCTACCAACTGTGGAAAATAATTATTTTTATCCTAAAAAATGAATTTATCTATCAATATTATTTAAAAAAAAAAATAACAAATTTCATGAATATTTTTACAAATTAAAAAATGTTTTCCAAGGATTTTAATTGAAAAAAATAATTAATTTGTATATTGAAAATAAATTTAATAATCAACAGTAAATATTTATGTATTGTATAATAAACAATAACAAAAAGCAACAGTTTTACGAGGTAGCTTTATTTTTGGCCGTAAAACAAGTGGATTCAGTATTCATGCTGCGTTTAATCTCTGTCTATTTTATTTTTGTCTTCCATCCCCGTACAACATGGCCGTTCAAACGATTTTTCATTTTGCCCACTACACTATATATATTTTTATATTTGTATACACACAGTAACATTTAGTTTAATTTCTGGCTTAACATTTATTCACAGTTGAAATTGCGGTACTTGTTTGAATTGTTCCCACGCATCGTTTTTCCTACCAATCATTGCCTCACAACAGTGTTTATTTCAGCTACTGAAAGTGATTACACCTAATTGGACCCGAGATTTTAAAGAAAATTTTATAAAGATAGCCGAACTAGTGGTTTAATTATTTTGGAGAATAATAGAAATGCCGGGAAATGCGTAATGTTTCGAGGATAATTTATTGTGGTGAACAATACGCAGCTCTATTGTCAAGGAACAAGAGAAGACTGACAATTGGATATTTACACTCGATATTTCATCATTTTATTTTATTCAAATTGTGATTTTTAACTGGAAAAATTCTATTGTAAAAATAATTGTTTTGAAGGTTAAAGTTATTTTTTTAATAAAATTTTCGTTTTAAATATTAACTAATCAAATATTTGGACTAAAGACAGATTTAAGACGTCCTTACAGAGAATCACTCATATAATAATCATGAAAAAAAAAATTATTGAGCCTATTTAATTCTAAAGCTTAAAAAATTCAAAAAATCTTTTTTTTGTCGGGCACCTTTAAATAAAAAAAAAAAAAAATTTTTTTAATTTTCTAAATTCTAAAAAACAATCACTCTCTTGTGATTATTAACAAAACAATGACCAAATCCAGTCGATAGTATATAAATACAACATATAAATAGAAAGGTAGCATTATAAAAAGTAAAAGTTTGTATGTATTTATTTACAAACTCGACAACAGAACAATAAAATAGCATTAAGGATAAAATGGAATAAAATAAAAGAATAAGTATTTTTAAAAGTTGCGTTGTATCATCACATACGTAGGTCGGGACTGAAATACGTAACTACTAGGAGGAATAAAACAAAGGAAAGGACGAGGGTGAACGAGGAGGAAAAAGTTCGGGGATAAAAAGGATGCCAGAGCAGAATAGAAGTGAGTGTGAGACAAGTTCTGCTACACTAGTAGACTCGAGTTTTCCAGTTGCGATTTCATAAGAGTAAGAACGGGTGGATCCGACCCACCTCCTTCCGTATTTTTCCTCCTTGTTCTTAGCATAGACCCTCTCATTCCTCTTAAACTCCTTTGGTTCCCTCTCCCTTCGCCCAGCCAGGTCTTTTCGGTTTATTTTGTTCGCTCGAGAGAAAAGTACGCTGGCATAATTTTTCCACGATAAACTTTCCACGAGTAGGTTCTTTTTTCCTCCTAAACTTCCTTTTTTCGACTGGAACGTATACCGCTAAATTCGTTTCCGAGCATCACGAGTACCGCGTGCTGCTTCTCTGGACCTTTTTCCTACCGCTTTTTCTTCGCTCGCCGTCCTTTCCCTTATCTTTCCCTTACACTTTTTACCTTTTTTTTTACCTTTTTACTACACACGCTTTTTGAGAACGGCAAATGAATGAACAAACTTTGAGGTACGCTTTCTCAGGCGTGATTCTATGAGATTTTTTTAACGAAAATTATTTTTGATTATTGAGTGAAAAGTTTTGAGAAAAATTTCATATAAGCAAACACTATTTTTTGTACTTTTTAATTTGAGAATATTATCATTGCAATTTCTGGGGCAAATATCAAAAATATGATAAAATAACTAGACTTATTTTTTAGGAAATTAAATTTCCTATCAAAAATATCTCAATTATTTTTTTGATATCTCTTATCGTTTAGGCGTAATTGAAGTTTTAAATCTGTCGTCAAATCTTGGACTTTTAAGGACTGTCCTTCAATTAAAGAAATTAAAATTGTAATTTTTGGGTTAAATATTGAAAATACAAAAGTTTTCTTATCATTTTTTCAATATCGCTTATAATCTAGCCAAAATATTAATTTAAAATGACTTATTTAAACTTTTTAGGGACAGTCCTTAAAATGAAGAAAGTAAAATTGCAATTTCGGGGTTAACTATTAAAGATACTATACTATCCTTATCATTTTAATGATGTCTCTTATCATTTAGCCGAATTATTAATTTAAAATCACTTATTGAAACTTTTTAAGGACGGTCCTTAAAATAAAGAAGTTATAATTGCAATTTCTAAGTTAAATATTGACGATACATAGTCTCTCTTATAATTTAGCCAAAATAAAAATTTTAAATCACTTATTTAAATTTTTTAAGGACGGTCCTTAAAGTTAAGAAATTAAAATTGCAATTTCTGTGTTAAATATTGAAGATACAAAAAAATCATAAGAGACCTGTTTTGTAGAAAATTAAATTTCCTATCGAAAGTACTCATCACTTTTTCAATATCTCTCACTACTAAGCTAAAAACTACCTTTGTTTCCGAAATTGAAATATCTCTAGACTTTGTGACCCAGATGTGAATAAAATTTCCCATCGATCGCCTTTAAAGTATGTAAAGATGTAACGTGCATGCATCTTAAAGCAGGTTAGCGAAGACGATAAAGATGCGCGAATACGCGGAGTGCAAAATAACTCCTCGATTATTCCTCGGAAGAAATCGCAAGGGGAAGAACCACCCTCCCGGGATTCACTCGATCTTTCTGCACTCACACACTCTCATACGCGCTATCTTAATCTCCTGCAGCCCTCTTGCGTCTACTTCACCCCTAGAGTCAGAAGTTATATCGAGAGGCAGCTATGCTGAGACGTGGATTGATAGTCGTTCTTTCTTACCCCTAATGTTAACGACTCCTTCACCCCTTTCTCTGTTTATCGGCGCCGAAACACTTCACGTAACATCCTTTCGATGCTATGAATTTTTATAACTCCGGTAATTTGTTAAAAAAAATTAGTTACACTGAAGATAAGCTTAAGCTCATTATGGACTTACATTAAAGCTTATTACGGGCTTTATTATTCCAGTTACTCATGTCGAATTACACTTTATTTACATTATTTCATTTCGCAGTATTTAATAGCTCTTTGAAGCGCTGAATTTACACCCAAAAGTTCGACTTTGGTGCTTTTAAATTACAACTTTCACATCCTTTTGGCTCATTTCCAAAAGTTTTACTGTTCTACTTTTTAATCATCAATTTTGGCTTAATAATACGAGATCAAAACATTATTAAACACATGTTTTAAAGAAAATTTAAATCTCTATCGAAAGTATCCCTTTATTTTTTTTAAAAATCCTCATTATTTAACTGTAACTAATTTTAGAAAATTAAATAGCATTTTTAAAAAAATCAGCCTTTTAGGGACGGTCCTCAAAATGAAGAAATTAAAATCATGAATTCTGGGATAAATATTGAAGATACAAAAGTACCTCTTATCATTTAGCTAAAATAATAATTAAACATCACTTATTTATACTTTTTAGGGACGGTCCCTAAAATAAAAATATTCAAATCGCAATTTCTGGATTAAATATTGAAGATACAAAAGTATCTTCATTATTTTTTTGATATCTTTTATCATTTTGCCAGGATAATAATCTAAAATCACTTATTTAAACTTTTTAGGGACAGTCCGCAAATTGGATAAATTAAAATTGCAATTTCTGGGTTAAATATTGAAAATACAAAAGTATCCTTATTGGTTTTTGATAATTCTTCATCATTTAGCAAAAATTTAAATGACTTTTTCTGTATCTTCCATTTTCTAATGACAGTTCCAAATTTAATTGACGAAGAAATAAAAATGAATAAAACTCGACGTTTCGAAGCATATTTATACCTATACCGTAAAAGTCGATAAAGAACTTGCGTCAGTAGTGAGTTTTTATTATAGTCATACCTGAAATAACTTAGAGTCTATATTTATCAGGGGTGATTTAATTAAACTACTTGTAAAGATTTAGTATTTAAAATAAATCGGGACAATAGAATCGGGATTGAAGAGAGAAATACAAGAAAGAATAAAGTTTGGAGTGTCGAGCGGAGATAAAAAAGCAACTCCGTACTGAATAACTTGAATGTAAAAGTGTGGGAGGGAGTCTTAGAAGAGCCACTGTGTGCCAGGTACCATTCAACACGACAGGGTATCTATCTCGCATCCTTAGATTCCATCAGGGTTCTATTTCTCCGCCCGCTCCCCGGTTCCGAGGACTCAAGGACGGTATAGTATATTTTTCTGGATCTGTAAATCCGATTGGACGGCGGATCTATACCGTGTACCGTCTAGCGTGTGGAGGTAAAGGTCTATAAGTATAAAATAGTGCCCGTATTGGAGTTCTCCTCAGTATTTTCATACCTTTTCATTGCATGAAACCGAGTCTAGTCTCTTTCTATCTTATACAATATATATATATATTATATATATATATATATATATAAATATACCGACAAGATTTATATACTACGTACGACATATTGGAAACTACACCTACACACTCGTTTCTATTTATCTGTGTATCCTACAACTCATATATCTACTTTATTTTTACCCTTGTCATCAATTTCATCCCCCGTCCAAAATGTCGCTCACCATTTTCAGTGATTTAAATTATTTATTTTCATGATACTCCTTATTATTGCTGTCCTATTTATTTCAAAGACCTTCTGGACTTTTGAGGACTCTTTGCGGCTTTTTAAGATCTTTCATTTGTCTTAAATTGCTTCAGGAATTATTCTTAGAACAATTTAAAAAATATACTTTACTTTTTGGAGGTAGTTAATAAAATTACGTTGGTATAATTTCCTTAATGATAAGAGATATGAAAAATACGATAAGGATTTTTTTGTTTCTTCAATATTTAACCCAGAAATTGTAATTTTAATTTCTTCATTTTAAGGACCGTTCCTAAAAAGTTTAAAAATGTAATTTTGAATTGATATTTTGACTAAATGATAAGAGATATCAAAAATATGATAAGGAATTTTTTGATATCTTCAATATTTAACCCAGAAATTGCAATTTTGATTTCTTAATTTCAAGAACCGTCCCTAAAAAATTTAAAAAGTGATTTTGACATTTAAAATTATCATTTTGGCTAAATGATAAAAGATATCAAAAAAATGATAAGGATACCTTTGTATCCTAAATATTCAATCCAGGAATTGCAATTTTAATTTCTTAATTTTAAGGATGGTCCTTAAAAAGTTGAATTTCAAAATTTCAACTTTTCCCTCAGAGAAATTCCGTAATTATGGTTGGATAGTCATGAACGCACATAAATATAATTAATAAGAACACTCAACAGCGTATTTTGAAAGTCACAAATCCGTTACTCCATTAATTAAATAATCAAAGAGTGAAACAGAGGACTTAGAGTCTGAACATGAAGTATTAAAAAGACTTTGATAAAAGCAGGGGTAGCTTGAGCGACGAGAGCGTCTGGGAGCGTTGGGAGTACAAACGAAGGGAAAAAGCATAAACGACACTTGGTGGGTTTTAGTCTCAGCATGTCTGATGTCTGGTCTGGTCCTTGATGGTCTTCCTAATGCTATTACTTCTGGTTTCGCATGAACGATAGCTGTGCTTTCCTCATTCTTTATCCTCGAAATGGCGCCCAACACGGTACACAACCAACAACTGAATCATTATTCTGTTACTACAATATAAATATTAAGTACAATAGATAATAGGACAACAAATGTTTGGGATCCACTTACCCTCCGCTAGTATTCGTGACTGCTCGTTATGTTTACGTAAGTAATAGGATAATGACATGCTTCTAGAATCTAGATGCTTTCATGTAATAGACAAACGCATGTTAGAATCGTTTCCGCGATTAAATATTCATCTGAAGCCTTTATACCCCTCCGAAGTTGCCTCAAAAATATTCCTGCTTCTACACTTGCCGTCTTCGAAGGAAATTACGACTCGAGTTTTTAATTTATGAGACGCTATCACGCGATCTGCTTAAACTTTAACTAATTCTGAGGAAAAATTCAAATTTTACTAGTTATTAATATCAACCCGGGTCGTTAATGACCAGCTTTGAAACCTTATCCAAAGCTAGAATTTTTTTTTTCAGGATTTTAGGGACTAGTCCCCAAAATAAACTATAAGATTTAAATACAATATTATTGCTTTTTTTTTTTTTCTTTTAATAATTTATATTATCGTAAGCCTGTATTCCCTCCAGGCTTTAAATTATTAGATTAATAAAAGCTTATAAATTATTAGATAAATAATAGCTTATAAATTATTAGATAAAAAAAAAAAAATTTTTGTGCGATAGACTGGATAGCCAATAAATAAATTCAGAATATAAGATTTAAATTGCAATTTTTGGGTTTAATATCGTAGATATTAAAAAGCTATTTTCAACCAGAAAAGAATTATTTAATTATATCGCTTTAACAAAAACGTAAAAATTGTCAAAGCATGAAATTTCTATTTTAACTGATGAAATTGTAGCGAATTTATTGAACTAAAGGTCGGAATTGTTCTGTTGATTTTAATTCTTGCACCACACGAGCAATACAAAGCTAAATGTGTACGCGGCCCTCGATAGCCGATTCACAATCGCGGTTATTTGGAATGTTTGAGAAATAAATGTAAATAAAACCCCCGTTAGCGTCGCGCACTCTCCGTAGTCAAGAGTTTAACCAATACTTTTAAAATTTAAAACACTTTGTCTCTCTTTAACTCAACCGGGACAGTCAATTGAATTTTATTGTTTAAATAATTTGTTTTTCCTTTACAATTTTATTCATTTTGAATCCACCGAGGGTGGAAATCGAGGGCGGAAAAGCGACTGAGGGAGAGACAGGGGCTCCAGGGAAGTGTCGCGGTCGAACCATGGACCGTAACATTCCCGCTAATTAAACGATTAATCATCTAACGAATGACGCAGGACTAACGGCTTGCTGGGAAACTCGCTCACTGCTATTCTCATTGGCTATCACTGGAAATGGGTTATTTTTATAAAAACTAATATATTTTTTATTAATTATGATATAATATTGATTTTTTTAAGATATTGAAAAAATCTTTAATATTCAACCGAGAAATTGCAATTTTAATTCCTTCATTTTAAGGACCGTTCTTAAAAAGTTTAAAAAGTGATGTAAAATTTTTAAATTATTATTCTGGCTAAATGATAAGAGATATGAAAAAAATCATTTGAATCTTCAGTATTTAACCACGAAATAAAAATTTTAATTTCTTTATTTTGAGGACCATCCCTAATAAGTTTCAAAAGGTGATTTAAAATCATTATTTCAGCTAATTAATAAGAGACATCGAAAAAATGAATAAGATACTTTTGTATCTTCAACATCTAACCCAGAAATTACAATTTTAATCTCTTAATTTTGAGGACCGTCCCTAAAAAGCCGATTTTGCAAAAAATGATTTTAAATTCTTAACTATTAATAATGAGCGAATGGTTAGAGATATTATAGAACTGATAAGAACATTTTCGATTGGAAATTTAATTCTCTATAAAATAAGATTCGTATGTTTTTTTCCGTAGGTTCAATTTTAACCTAAAAATTAACAATAAGTATAATATTGCAGCTGGTACGTAAAATATTAGTGATTTTTCGATTTTGAAGTAATTTTAACTTTGTTCCCTGGAATTTCAATCAGTACTTCGATGAATAGACTCCGAGACTATTTATCGGTGAATTTTATCCGAAAAAAGCGATGCAATTTTTATCGCTCGAGCATTTCGGAAATGAAATGTGCTGGAGTTGGGTGGAAAATAAAAATAAAATAGCGAAAGAGAATAATTTATACGTGTGTTGTTGTGGATGTGTAGGTGAGCGCAGATGTGAATGAAAGTACCAACTGAATAGTCGGGTTCGAAGAGTGTCATACATCGAAAACAAGGTAACAAATCACAGCCGGTGGAACAAGTGTGTATTTATATTATAGAGCAATACACCGGTTTCTATTCCAAGCAGAATCGAGAGAATTAAATCCAAGTGTAAAGGGCAGATAGAGTTCTATCCATTGGAGTTCTATGAGAACCGACCGCTGACCGCATCAAATAATAGACTCCGGGATTCGAGTATCGATAGAACCCCAGAATTTACCATGCGAGTATTCGCGAATTGTCCACAGAATAAATCTTTACTCTTGACTCCCTCTTTCTCCCTGGAAAATCCGCTTGTTTGTCTTTAAGAAAATTTTCCCCAATAAAAATTAAATATTAACAAAGTTCCTGGCGTAATATAATTACAAGGGTGTTCTCACTTAATGTTGCCGGATTTTTTTATTATCTCCGGTGTTTTGTTTAGCCTTGGGTTTTCCTTTTTTTGAAATAAAAAGTGAACGAGGAAAATAAAGAGAAGACGGTGAGTGCCGACGGGAAGAAGAACTACTAAGAACTTTTCTATCACCCAGCACTGACCGAGCAATACAATTAAAAAGATTGCTAAAGTTTCCGAGAAACGCAGTTGCTAAGTGAACGTCTATATACAGCGCTACCTTATTTCTCCTCCTTTTCGGCTTATTTATTTATTTTATCTACCATTTTACTCCCGATCACTACAATAATGCACTCGTCCAGCAGCTTTGGCAACTTTTTTAAAACTATTTACAACAGGAACATCATCTAGTTTCTTTTGTTAACATTCTTTTTGTTCCTCGTCATTTAACTTGGTTACTTATCATGTTATGACTTCTGAGTTTATGAATTTGGATTGTGACTTTGAAATGATATTTAATTTTTTTTAAATTAATTATAGCTAAGTAGTAAGAGATATCGAAAAAATGACAAGAATACTTTCGATAGGAAATTTTATTCTCTGCAAAAAAGGTTTCTTATGATTTTTTTGTATATTCAATATTTAACCCAGAAATAACAATTTTAATTTCTTGATTTTAAGGACTGTCCCTAAAAAGTTTTAAAAAGTGATTGTAAATTATTATTTCGGTTAAATGATGAGATATATAAAAAAATGATAAGGATACTTTGTTATCTTCAATATTTAACTAAGAAATTGCGGCTTTAAATTTTTTATTTTAAGGACCGTCCCTAAAAAAGTTTCAAAAAGTGATTTTAAGTTTTAAAATTATTATTTTTGCTAAGTGATAAGATTATTCAATATTAAACCCAGAAATTACAATTTTAATTTCTCTATTTTAAGGACTGTCCCTAAAAAGTTCGAAATTTCATATCTGAGTTTTAAAATTTAATTACGCCTAATCATTAAAAGCTATCAAAAAAATGATAGAAATCTTTAATATTTAACCCAAAAATATAAAGTTAAAAGTTCATAAGTTAAATTCTGTGGCAAATAGCATTCAATTTTGTCAATGAACATTTTTTTTACTATAATAGCAACCAATAACCCGTATATTCGCACAATAGTAATAGTTTTCTTTTAGTAGCAAGTGAACCCTCATAGCTATCATTTGTTCGTAGCATCAATCGGTCATTTAATTTAATTGGTATTTATAAAAATATATATATGGAAACTTTGTGCGGTCCCGTGAACTAAAATGAAAACAATAGTGACAAAAAATTAATAACAATTGCCGGTGCTTTGTGAAAAAAAAGATTACCGAGTGATTGGATGCTAAAAGCTTGTTTGTATTATGATTTTAAAATAATAGACAAACCGAAAGGGATTTTTGATAAAAACCGCGTGATAATAATAAAATAAAATGAAAAGGAAAAACATTTTACTGGATCCAATTTATCGCGAATTTCGTTTTTTAATTAATTTCAAAGCTCCGGTGAAACGCGCTCACGTGAAATCATTGGCTATTAATAATTCTTATTGTGAAATATTATGTGGTGAATGTTTTTTTATAAAAAAAGATTAATTAAATATAAATATTTTTTCGTTTTTATTATATTATTCATCACTCGCGGGAAAATTGATGGAAAGGATTTTAATTTAATTAAATATAAATATTTACAGAGCTTTTTTTTAACTGTCAAAGTAATTTTATATACGTCAATTAATCTATAAATTATCGATTTTTATTAATATTCATAGTATGTTCCGAAATGATTAAAAATTATCAATTTTCCACGAAATTAATGTTTATTGTTCAAACATTAATTACGCCCATGCAATAGCAGATATCGAAAAAATAACAAGAATACTTTCGATAGAGAATTTAATTTGCTACAAAAAAGTCTTAAGAAATTTTTTTGTATCTTCAATAGTTAGCTCAGAATTTACAATTTTAATTTTTTATTTTAAGGATAGTCCCTAAAAAATTTTTTATAATTTTATTTTTTTATTCAGAGAAGTTTGTGGCATGTTTTACACTAAAGAATCAATAATGTTATAAAACAATTGCTTAGTTTAATAAAAAAAAAAAATATATTTCATCCCCTAAAAGCTCCGATAAAAAACTCGATCAACATTTTGGTATCCGAAGCGCTGAACAGAAAGATAAAAGCTAAATGTTTATTAAAAAATTACCGGATAAAGCTTTTGTTTTTCTCGGAATCAACGAGCTGTAGCTGTATCGGGTTTAAATATTTTTTTGATTAATTTTCCGCATCGAGGACAAACTAAAAGTATTTTCGAACAAAAATTGGCAAAGGCCCGGGCCGAAAAATTTTACACCGGAGTAAGAAAATATCTAGCGGAAGAGAAAAGGGGGTGAAAAAAATAGCTCGGTGTACGCGTTACCGCCAATTTATATTGGCATGCGAGCTAAACTAATTTCGGTAACAACCGCTGCGGGGCCAGCACCAACGAGTCCTTGTTCTCCCGACGGGATCACGATCCGCTCACTCGAACGGAACACCCCCTCCTACTCTCTTTTCACCTTTTTTTTATTCCACCCGCCCTGAAGTTAACCCGAGCCGCGAGCTGGCTCCTCTGTCACGGCATCGACACCAACGACACCGACACCAGAACCTACCGACACTTTCTCATTTTTTACCACAAGCTATCTACACCCGGGAAATAAAAAATAACCTCACGCTGTCCAATTTTCATATTTCATTAAGCCTTGTGTCGTTCATCACTGCCTTTTAACTTTACTCTTTGTAAATAAATTTACGGAAATTTTATAGAGGTGTTATCGTATACTTTTATAATTGTGTGGTTATGTTCTCATTTTTTCGACAATATTCAAGGCTAATTTAAGTTTTAGTGTTATTTTGTTTCCTACCTTGATGATAAAATTTTTTAGATTTTTTGACTGACATATTTTCGATAGAAAATTTAATTTCCTACAAAAAAGGTGTCTTATGATTTTGACGTATCTTCAATATTTAACTCAGAATTTACAATTTTAATTTCTTCATTTTGAGGACAGTCCCTAAAAAAGTTAGAATAAGTGATTTTAAATTATTATTTTGGCTAAATGATAAGAGACCTCAGAAAAATGATAAGGATACTTTTGTATCTTAAATATTTAACCCAAAAATTGCAACTTTAATTTATTTATTTTAAGGATTGTCCCTAAAAAGTTCAAAAAGTGATTTTAAATTATTATTATAGCTAAAAAATAAGAGAGATAAAAAAAATAGAATACTTTTGTATCTTCAATAATTCAACCCAGAAATTGCAACTTTAAGTTCTTTATTTTAAGGACCGTCCCGAAAAAGTTTCAAAAGGTGATTTGAAATTATTATTTTGGCTAAATGATAAGAGACATCAGAAAAATAATAAGGATACTTTTGTATCTTCAATATTCAACCCAAAAATTGCAATTTTAAATTCTTTAATTTAAGGACCATCCCTAAAAAGTTTTAAAAAGTTATTATAAATTATTATTTCGGTTAAATGAGATATATCGAAAAAATGATAAAAACACTTTCGATCGGAAATTTGATTCTCTACAAAAAAGGTATTATGATTTTTTCGTAACTTTAATATTTAACCTAAAAATAACAAAAATAATGTAAGCAGTCTTCTTTTGACTGCCATTAGCAAAGAAAAATTTAAGGGATGATCTTATCCATTACAAAAGAAAGCTTTATCAGCTGGACTTGAGCACGTATCGAGAAAAAGTAAAGCGGAGAAGTAGCTCGATATAACAATGTCGTCGTACCAAGAGCCACCTAATTAAATAAGAAAATATGACACAGACACAGACATACGGAAATACTCGCCGCTAACAAGCCGTCGGGTCACAGAGTGCTCTCAAATCTTGGGCTCGAAAGCTCATCCGGCACCTCGGGGAGACAAACTCGCGCTCGGTAATTGTAGAGCCCGGTAATTGCAAGTGGGTTATTTTTGCTACCCTTATTTTTGAGCCCTCGGCGACAATTGGACGGCCTCAGCCCCGTCCTCTGTCCGAGACAATTATCAAGGCAATAATTAATAGGAGAATTTTAATTCCCAATTCTGGGGAATAAATTCAATAGATTAATTATTTATATTTAGCTTTTATATATTTTATATATTTATATAGAGATAGTCAAGGCATGCACATGCATATCATTAATTAAGATCGCTCGAGGGTTTGTTGTTAATAAAAACGCACCAGAAGGAAGAGCCAAGACACTTGACACGTCACACGTAATCAAGTACCGACGTTCATGCTCTGGCCCGAGCTAAGACACTTAATTAATTCTGATTAACCTGTAATCACGTTCTGAGCGAGGGTACCGTCATCCAGCTATCTATATATCTGTGTATTTAGACGCTAACACACACTGGCTTGCCGAGGGAGAGAAATACGAGTAATTTGTGTCCTAGACTATTAATTTAATGTCGTTATCTCACCTCTTTATGCTTCTGCTTTTTATGTTCGCTTGGTTTATAATCGTGGTAATTATTTTTTATATCATCCAACAGTCTAAAGCCATTTTGTTCTATTCATCCGCCATGTTCTTTTAGTCGTGGTTGTCAATGCTTTTTTTAATTTGTGAAGATTTTAAATTCAAGAGTATCATTTTCATTGATTTTAATTTTTTAAAGTCTCTTAATTAGCTGTAATTAAAAGAGATACAAAAAGATTATAGAAAATTTATTCCTTTATCGAAAGTGTTCTTGTTATTTTTTCGATATCTCTTATTGTTTTGGCGTAATTCAAGTTTGAAGTCTTTCATCGAATTTCAAACTTTTTAGGGACGGTCCGGAAAATGATGAAATTAAAAATTGTAAATTCTAGGTTAAATATTGAAGATACAAAAGTTTCCTTATTATTTCTTTGATATCTCTTATCATTTAGCCAAAATATCAATTTAAAATCACTTATAACTTTTAGGGACGGTCCTTAAAATGAAGAAATGAAAATTGCAGTTTCTGGTTTAAATATTGACGATATAAAAAAAATCATAAGAAACCTTTTTTGTCGAAAATTAAATTCTCTATCGATAAGGTCCTTACGATTTTTTTCGATATCTTAGCATTGATTAGATATCGATAGAACTATCTAAAAAATCAAATAAAAACTATTATTAGCAAGGAAATAAAGTTTTCTTCTACAGCGATTAAAAACTTTGATTCTTACTGCAGCTAATCGCGAAATTCCCGCATAAAACCGATTTCAAGTAAATATTCCCGAAAATCTGAGCAATCTCATTGATAAACTCCGTAATAAAGCGAGCGAGGGTAGAAGACAGAGCCATCTCCTCGTAAAGGGACAATGACATACACTCGAGCAATATCAAAGATTGGCCGAGGGGTTGCTCCTAAGTGATTCAATCGATCGAGGTTTTTCAGCCCCTCGGCAGATTCAATGCCCCGAGCGCAAAAAGCTGCATTGGGAAACTAGCAGGGTGTTTTTCGGTGATAGCGGCACTTAATCAATCCTAACTGGGAAATCATCAGCAGAGTGAAAATGATTAAAGCAAAAAGTTTGGACGCAAATTGACGTGCAATTTACACTTTTTAAATAACTTCCCAAGGATGATGCTCTTTTAGATCCGCTAGTCAACAAAAGCTCGGGAAAATTTCGCAATTAATTAAAGTAGTGGCTTAGAGAAGTTTGTTGCGTCGGAGCTTATCCCTCGCTTACTTTCCAGTTCGCTGGAAATTTTTTTTTCTTTTATTTGTTTTTCAGCACCTTCCGTTATTTTTCACCTCGCTTTGTAGGCTGCCGCTATTGAGCTCACTTTTCTTAGGTCAACACTCTAAGGAATTAGATCGTGTCGATATAACTACGTTTTGTGGTTCCTTTGTAAGATCTGACGTGATCTAACGCAATTGATCCTCCATCACGTTATTTAATAATTTACTATGTATTTTATATTTTTTATTTTCCACTTGTGGTACACGGAAAAACTTTGTAGAAAATTAGGTTGTGATTTAATGCCTGGTAAGAGGAAAAGTGCTTAGATAGGAGAAGGGGGCTCTCACGACGTCGACGTTAATTCGATCTTCCCTGGCGCGAAAACATCGCGATAAAGTCTGATGGAAGCTCTTACTCTTAGTTCGCTTAAGAGCTCCTCCTAGGTGGATTTTCGTCAAGTCCGTGTAAAACAATTAGTCATTAAGTGTCAACTGACGTTTCTTGATTACCATAAAACCCAATCTTCCAAAACAAATGGGATTTTGTAAACATCCATTATTTTTAATTCGCTTGGAGACTGCTATAATTATACTGACGCCTTTTATCATTTGAGGCGGTTCTTGGGATCACTTTTAGGAGGGAAGATTTTTATTAGGGCTTTAGAAGGGGTTTTAGAAAATTTTGTGAGGTTGGGGATCGAATTTTTGATGATTTAACATTTTTTAAAAGGTTAATTACCAAAATTTATTTGAGCGATTTAGTTGCGTAAAATAAATAGTTTATTCATGGTAAAAATATGGTGTATTTGTGGTAAATAAATCATAGTTGACGACAATAATGAACTTTTAATATTTATTGTAACATTAAAGTTAGCTGTCACTTGACCAATTTTTAATTTTATTTAACAAATAAATTAATTCTAAAAAATTATTTTTTAAAAATTGCATTTTTAATTTTTTCAAATTTTTACATGTCAATTTTTTTTTCTTATTTTTTTTGCCATAATTTATTTGTTAACAAAAGTTATAAAAATTATTAAATATCTGGTAAATTAATTTTATTAATTTTCAGAAATTATAATGGCTTTAAAATAAAAAAAAAAAAAAATTATTTTCTATTCTTTTAGTTAAATAATGAAATATTTTCCGTGTCTTCTATTGAATGAAAGTGTTAATTGTAGGTTAAGGATAATTTAGATTTTTTTTTTTTTTTCTTAATTTGTTTAAAGTCGCATAAACTACTAAGGTCATGAGCGACTACGGTAGGGGGTAAACTTTTGAGATTGGAACTCGTTTTATTTCTTGGGCTGAGCAGAATAATACTTAAATATTGAAAATATTCATTGGTGTACGCCGGACTCGAACCCGGTCCAATGCTTTGGTAAGCAAGAGCCGGATCCGATAGGCTACTGCGCGCCTTAATTTAGATTTGTTTTCGTAAAATATAATATTTTAAACACCTTACCACATAGGTTAGGTATGACTTTTTTAAATCCCCAATTAATGAATCGTTATTAATTAATATTATTTATGCAAACACTATTATGTATGCAAATAAACTATTTTTTGAAACACCGCTGTAGCTTAAGTTGTAATCAAAATTTTAAAGTTTTGATTTCAACGTTCAAGTGACGTCATGAGAGCAGTAGTAGAGAGTTTTGATGCCAAAGATGTCGTTGTTTCGGACAAACTTAGCATCTTTACCACAAATAAATGATATATTTCTGACAAATAATAAAATAATTCGAGTCAACTGTTATATTTACTTGTACCAAATGTATATAGTTGTCAAAAAGAAATATTTAAAAAAACAACTCAAATAAATTGATTTATTAAGGTAACATCAATTTCCTCGAATTATTTCTCCGAATCGTCTTAGGCGCTCCTACTTGTCGTTCCACCGCACCGCAGATCACCGCGGATCACCACGACAGTCACGACGTGTATATGAATGATGTGGAAGTGTATATCAGGCTTGCAGTTAATTCGAAAAGTTTGGACGAGCCCGTCCGCCTGGTTGGGTGACTCGAACAAGTCCAATTTGGGATTTTGCAATTCCAATGGCCGCAACGCGACCCTTAGCTAAATATGCAGATCCAGAGTGGGTCTCTTTCTCTCGTAGGTAGGTTGTATATTCCACCGCAAGCTTAACTGACATCCTCCAGGACTCGAGCTCGGATCCTCATTCTCTTCTTACGAGCTGTTCCTCACTAGTTAACAGCCCGCCCCACCTTTTTCTCAACCCACAACCCAACAACGAGCGTGCTCTTATTCTGCTTACGCTCACTCACGAAACAGCCCCTAATGCAGCCGTGACATCGCCGGAAGCACATTATGCCGAAATCCACCCTCTCACTTCACTTTAAACTTCCTCATGCTCTCTTTACCCTTTCCACTTTCTCTTCCAGGGTTTTATTCGCCCGTATGTGCTACTTGGACTCATGTCCAATTGAAAACTCAAATGGTGCCTCGGCAATTTATGTCCTCGAACAAAGGTAATTACCATGCGTACTGCTAGCTGCCATCTTCAATTATTATTACATTTTCAGCTTCTATTTATTGTTCTGGACAAACTTCTTGACCTGTTTGAACCGCTAAATTGTTTGAGTGCTCCTACTCAAGCTATTAACTCGAAATCTAAATGCTGATTTTCATGAAAATTCGCCTTAAGCTTATGATGCATCGATTGTTACCAATTAAATGCTTTGAATTGTTCATTTTGATCCCTATAACAGCTAAAAGTCCGTAAATAATCGATAAGATACTTTAAAGTTGATTCCTATTGATGATTATTTCATGGAAACTTGCCTTAAGCTTTCAATTTTGCTCTTTTGAGTGTCCTAGGGACTTTTATAACATCAAATTGATGCAAATTAAGCTTCTTAATCATAAGAATGAGCTTAAAGATTGATTTTCATGAGCTTCTATTCATGAAAACTTGCCTTGAGCTTCAAATATTGTCAGTTTAAGTGTTTAAAAGACTTTAAA
The DNA here is from genome assembly GCA_905319865.3 of Cotesia congregata. Taxonomy (NCBI): domain Eukaryota; kingdom Metazoa; phylum Arthropoda; class Insecta; order Hymenoptera; family Braconidae; genus Cotesia; species Cotesia congregata. Next base: position 18,223,443 of record CAJNRD030001119.1, on the reverse strand, counting down.
GCCATAAAAATTATCAAAATTGTGCAGTTAGGAGTTTAAAATCTCTAAAAAAAGGCTTAAGGGTGATTTTCATGACCACAAGTTGATTAAAACTTGCCTTAAGCTTCAAATACTGTCAATTTAATTGTTTAAATGACTTTTAGACCATGAATAGTATAGAAATGATGAATTTTAAGGTTTCAATTCATCAAAAAAAACGCTAAAGGTTGATCTTCATGAAGATAAATTGATGAAAACTTGCCTTAAGGCTCAAATAAAGGACTTTGAGGTATGTTAAATGTCTATAGAGCGATTTAATTAGTTAATTATCGTTATCGGGCTACCTAAAGGCCAATTTCTATGTAGCGCCTCAAAAAATATTAAGCCTAGATAAATTTCCAATTCCATCCAGATCAAGAGCCGGGTTTGTAGCTTTAAAAAATGCAAATAGCTGGAAAGGTCTTTATTAGAGACAATTTGAACCCGTTGGTACGTGACCGATATAACAAGCGAGTTCTCGCCCGTGTAACCTCTTTAAAAGTATTTTTAATTGGAACCCGTAACAGTACAATGGAAAACAGCAGAGTTAAAGTGCGTCGGAATTTCTACCAAGAGAATGTGTAATGAACATTTTCAAATGAATCACCGTTTAAATAATTTAATTCACTAACATCTGATTTTCTCGATTAAAAATACCATTGAATAAATTTTGGATAAAATATTCAGAGCAATACCATCAAACAGATTGACAGATTGCCTGAATTTTAAATCGGATCGTGTAATTAACTTTGTGGTTAATTATTAAAACTTAATAACTGTGGTTTATTGTCTAACTGGGAATTTTCGATTTACCGTCAGTCGAGGATCCATCAGTGATCGATTAATCACTCGACTATATTCGTAACTGTAACGGTAACTTTTGACCGAAAAGTCAAAAGTGTCAAAGGAAGACCCAAGATCGAATAGTTGGTAATAAATAGTCGTGAGTGTTGGATAAAAAGTTACTACCCAAGAAGTTGTAAGCCGGAATAGCGGCTGCCGCTTGAAGTCCCTCAGGAATGGCCGAACAAACTTTTCTGCAGCGTAACTTGAAACTATCCAGTCGTAGATCACCTGGGAAGATTCTAGAGCTTGATTTTACCAGCCGAGGATGCCAGAGAGATGCCAGAGAGAACCGATACATCAACTAGCACAAGTTTGATTACTCCGGGCGTTGTCAATCACCAGGAGACTGCTCATCAATCGTTGTTTAAACGGACTCTCAATTTCTAACTCTGTTCTTGGTGATAATCTTGCTGCAGACTAAATAGCTCGAGCACACTGGCTGCACAATAAATCCTGGAGGGAGTGGCTGAAGCTAGCACTTTTTCCAGCGTGTGCCGTAATCGCTTAGTTACGGAGATAAATATGATGTCAGCGGCAGGAGCCACCAGCGTTAGGAAAATGTATATCCCTCGAGTAGCTGGCATCTCATGGGAGCTTTAACATACACATCATAAGGGCGAATTCATCCAAATATAAAATAACCTGTTTAAGTTTTCCGGAGCATTATAAATCACCCAAACAGATGACGGATTTTGCTTTAGTAGTTAATGTTTTAAAGACGTGATTGTTATCATCCATAAAAATTTTTTGATAAATTAAAAGTGTCTTAGGGTTGATTTTCATGGTTTTTTAGTGCTTATTTTTATGACGTTTTTTAAAGCTTCATGTGAATTTCAAATCATGTGAATTTAGCTTCTAAATCTCAAAAATAAGCCTAAGGGTTGATTTCTATGAACATTTTTGATGAAAACTCGCCTTAAGCTCGAAATTTTATGTTGAATGTTTTCATGACTTGAATAACTTAAAAACAGTCATAATTTTTATACTTTGGCTTTTAGATCATGAAAAGAAGCCTTAAGGTTTGATTTTATTAATGAAAACTTGGCTTAAGGCTTTAATTTGCTTATTTAGATGACTTATGCAGCATAACAACTACTAAAGTAATGTAAATCGAGCTTTAAATCATAAAAGGAATCTTAAAGTTTGATTTTTATGAAGATTTTTTATAGAAACTTGCCTTAAGCTTCAAAAATCGTCATTTTGAGCGTTTTTAGGACTTTAGTTACATAAAAACCACTAAAGTAATGAAAACTTAGCTTAAAAATCATAAAAAGAAACCTTAAGGTTGATTCTTATGAACGCTTTTTATGAAAACTTGCCTTAAGCTTCATCATTTGTCATTTCTGGCGTTTTTATGACTTTAGTTATATAAAAACTACCATAGGAATAAAAGTTTAGCTTTAAAATCATGAAAATAAACCTTAAGATTGATTTTCATGAACATTTTTTATGAAAACTTGCCTTAAGCTTCAAAATTTCTCATTTTTGGTGTATCAATGGCTTTAATAACATAAAAACGACCAATATAATAAAGTTTAGCTTCTAATTCATGAAAACAGCCTTAAGAATAAATTCTTTTATTCTATCACCAAAAACTCGTTTAAATAATTAAAATTCCGTAACTTAATCCACAAAAAAAGACCTCCACGACCCTATTGATCACCCATTTCTAATAGAATTTATCATTATCGATAGAACACGTAGGTTTTATCTCGGTAGGACACGCGGGCTCATCTTCAGTTGGGAAATCTTGGCTCATCGCCCCACCCCATAAGCTCGGGAACTCATAACAGCTTTGCATCCTGCAGGTAATTGAAAATGTTATCTCGCGACCGGCGCTCGGTACCTTTCACAGCGGCGGCATCTAGGCGTAATTAACACCCGCGTCTACTTCCACCGAGGCAGGATGAAACTCCGTAGATTTTATTCACTTTGGTGCTCCTCCACATTGATCAGATGGACAACGAATGAACCTACCAGCGTTCATTAGCTCCCTGGAAAAGATAATAGCCAGAGCTGTTCCTTCTGTTTGCCTGGTCAGAGAGTTCGGGTAACTTTAACTGCCAGGGGTTGATTGTATGCGCTCGGATTACTCTAAGGCAACAGCAAACTGTCTCCAGTCAAAGCCACCCGAGTTTCCATTGATGTCCAAGGAGCAACTAAGACGTGTACCCACGTACTCGGAAGTTTCCACAGTTTCTAGTCCCCGTTCATTAATCTCTTATTCCCAACAACAATCACTTGTTTAATGTTTGGACAATCACTGTCCCTGAGTTAAACCAACTCCAGATTGTCGATGTCTTGTAATTGTTGGTAGATAAGACCAACACTGCTCCTTGCATCTATTATCCGATTCTCGGATAATTTTTAATTGATAAGAGACATTAAAGAGGGCGTACTACCTACAAGAACCGAGAAGCTGCTCGGCAAAGTGTTGAACGCCCATCATTAGTCACTGTCCAACACAGCTAAAATCGATACCCTTCTTTTCGGGATTCTCGCTTCAGCTAATTCTTTTCTGATTATCATAAAATCAATTATCTGATTAAAATTTTAATTGCGTTATTTCGATTTTCCAAGGTGTGGCCGGCAATTCTCCGGGGGAATCAACATCGATACTGTCGAAATGAGTTACCAATTCCCCAGGCGGGAAATAATACCTGATGGCAAATCCAACAACTTGCATACCTCCGATTAAACGTCAGAAAAAGCAGTTAGCAAATTCCACGCCTTTGTCACTCGGATAGACTTTCCAGGAAGGAGGTGACTACCTCCGTATTGTCTCATTAAAAGTGACGCTGAGTGGAAAACTAGTCTTTTATTGCTTACTATCGCATTCGCGAGTCAAATATTCAGCCCATGAGCTGGATCATAAAAATCTGACCCCTTTAAAGACATAACGAGTGTCAGGTAAGCACTTTATTTTTTAATATCAACTTTGAGGACCGTCCTTTGGAATTTTTCCTTTTAAAATCAAGCTACTTTCCAGAAGAATCATCAAAAATGACATGAGAGGTGATCATCGACATCTAGGGTTAATTGAACACCTTCAATTCGTCTATTTTGTTGTTCTGCCCTGCAAATTGGAGCAAAACTCACTAGAGGTACGCAAGCGATGCAAATTCGTGATCCGAGGGGCAGATGCTAAATAGTTAGTTAGCAAATTGATTTTATGAATAGTAACGAGTTTTTTAAAATTAATGACAGGCACAATAATGATAGCAAGAGAAAAAGAGACTTGGAAGAGGTTTTCTAATTGCGGAACTACCAGGAATAAAATATTCATGGATTTGCTAACGTCACTATGATACACGTCTGACAGTTTTATTCTCGGCGTTAAGTTTCAGGCATCTGCCCTAGTTTTAACTCCGACCTTTAATCTTTAAACTAAAACTCCTCCTTCCTGACATTAAATGTTTAAACAGTTGAATCCGTGATGCATTGTCAAACTTTGTGCCTATCTAAGGGGGGGTGTGATGAATCTACCACCTAAAAAGGGTGCTCTCGTTAATTTAAGACCGATGAAGGTCGAAGGCCGGAAGGGCAGAAGTAAGTGTGAGTGTGAAGTTACTCAGGCGAAAGATTCCGCGTGAATTTCCCTCGGGCGGGAAAAAAGACTGGGAAAAGTTGGTGCGTCCTTGCGTACGTTTTCGCCTTTCCGGAAATATTTCATAGCGGCGCCATAGTCGCTACCAATGAAACTTTCTCTGGTGTTTCTCTTTCTATTCCATTTCTGTTTTGATCCCCCGGTCGCCGACACGTCGGCCATCTTGCTTCCGGTCCCGGGCGTACCGGAAGCGGCCGGATGTGCTGCGACAAAGCGACGCTGCGGAAAAATCACGAGACCATGAACCATGGATAAACAGAGAAGAAATGGCCGCTCCCGCTACTGCAAATCGGGTATAAAATACGACACCACCTCTATACAATCTATGCGTCCATGGGTAAACACTGATCACGTGTAATAATCAAATGTTTTTTCGGTTTTATCTACGCCATTGTTTATAAGCCCGCGATATTTATCTTCCGCGAAATAGATAGATAGAAAAAAAAAATATCTAAATGACTTTTGGTCATCATTTTCGATAGAAATTGTCAAGAGAGATTCGAAATTCAGCTTGGTTGTAACTCCTAGGGTGACAACCCTTGTGTAAAATCAACCCTTGGGGCTTCGCTTGCCCAGACTATTGGATTTTAACCTCATTCGTGACAGTAGTCAGTGTTGTAGTTTCTGTTGTAGCTGCTTTGTCCCTCACCACGGGACATTCCCAACGTTATTTCCTCATGGGAGTATCTCCAAACGAAGCCCGCTCATTTCCCGGCAAGGGGACACCAGGTTAAACGCACCCCTCCGTATTATTCTCACGCGATCCGGCTAACATTCTGATCTGAATGTTCATTCAAGAACTTAGATGGGGTATTTAGGAATTTAATCGAGATTTTTTTAAATCCGGACTTTTTAGGGACGGTCCGCAAAATAAAGAATTTTAAAAGTGTTAAATATTTAACACAAAAATTTTTAACGCAACATTTTTTACTATGTATCCTTCTGAAGATTTAGAACACAATTTACAAGAGATTTGGGCTTTTTAGGGACGGTCCGCCAAATGTAAAATTAAAAAATATTAAATATTTAACATAAAAATTTTTAATGCACAATTTTTCACCTTGTATTTTTTCTGGAAATTTAGAACACTTTTTACAAAAAATTCTGACTTTTTGGGGACGGTCCTTAAAATAAAGAAATTGAAAATTCTAATTTTTGGGCTAAATATTAGAAATACGAAAAAATATTGAGTACCCTTTTTTGTAGGAAATAAAATTTTCTATCGAAAGTATTCCCATTATTTTATTATCTCTAATTGTTGAGCCATAATTAATGTTAAAAGTTTCACATAAAAAAGAAGCTTTATAAATGCAACACCAAAAAGATGAAATTCTCCTATGAAATTTCAAAACCCAGTAATCTCAGTTGGTAAAAATCCACGTGTCAGAAAAGCAAAACTACGGGAAAGTTGCATTCGCAAATCTAGAGTCAATGAGGACCGCGTCATTGTCCATAAACTATATAACACTACTCCTGCGAAACTCGGTTTTCTGGCGCCCATTTAGATAAACTCGTAATCTAGACGACATTTCCTACAGTGAAATATTCCCTGGGGTCGAGCTCAGCGCTCCCTTCGCTACAAAACCACCACTAGTATAAGCGAAAGCAGAAGCGTCTCCGAGCCCCCGTGTCCAAGAAAATCATAAAACTTTTTGTTCAAGCGCACTTAATCATCCTCGAGATTTATTAAAACCTCAAGATGATCAGATGAAAAATTTAAAAAAGTTTAACCTGGAGGGGAACGGGTTTATCGCTTAAACTTTAGCTAAATGTTTTTCGCAGGAGGAATATATTCCGAGTCGAGAAATCATGAGAGACCTAGGGACAGGAGATAGCCGATCCAACCCTTGGCCACTTATTGCTACTCACCAGTATTTGCATAAACAAATTCAACTAGGGCGACTCCATTTCCAGTTGGTCCTTTCTCTCTTCCTCAGTAACGCTCGAAATTATATAAAACCTCCGATACAATTTGTGTAATTCTCATCATACTTGTTAATACCGCCGACTAAATTACTTAAATAACTTACTGCTGCTTCAGATGTTATTTTAAATATTTAAGCTAGTTATTTTGAAAGCTCTCTCAATCATTATAGCTTTCAACTTAGTCTTTTGTGGAGTAATTCAAGTTTTTACACTTTTAGGATAAAAATATCAAAAAAGTCATAAGTAGTTTCGATAAAAAATTTAATTCCCTACAAAAAAGGTCTCCTATGATTTTTTCGTATCTTTAAAATTTAACCTAGAAATTACAATTTTAATTTCTTCATTTTGAGGACCGTCCGTAAAAATTTTCAAAAAATGATTTTAAACTATTATAATGACTAAATGATGAGAGATATAGAAAAAAATAATAAGGATACTCTTGTAACTTCAATATTTAACCCTTAAATTGCAATTTTGATTTTTTAATTTTAAGGACCATCCCTAAAAAGTTTCAAAAAGTGATTTTGAATTTTTAAATTGTTATTTTGATTAAAAAAAGAGAGATATCAAAAAAATGGTAAGGATACTTTTGTATCTTCAATATTTAACCCAAAAATTGCAATTTTAATTTCTCCATTTTGGGGACAGCCCCTAAAAGGTCCAAAAATTGTTAGAGTTTTAAACTGCAATTACGCCTAAACAATAAGAGATATCGAAAAAATAATAAGGACAACTTTGATAGAGAATTGAATTCTACAAACACAGTATTTTGTTGTTTTTCTATATTTCTAATATTCAAACCATAAATTACAATTTAATTTCTTTTAAATCATTAGTGGTTTAACAAAATTACTGTGTAACAATTATCAAGTGAATAAATCCCTTAAAAATGTAAATTAAACAATAAAAAGCAGTGATTCAAGTCCAGGACCATTAAATTCTTTAATTCAGGAATTATTTTAAAAAGTCCCGACACGTAGCAGCTTTTGTCTTGTGGCAAGAGTCATTAGTGTCTCCGGTAATGAGGACACTAATCACTAACAGACTCGACGTTAAATCTCGAGAGTAAAATTTAAAAAGTCAGATTGTTTTTTTTTTATTTTTAAAAATCATATAGAAAAATAATGTTTGTAAAAGCGAAACCGTTGTTTCGCGGCTGAGGCTGGTAGTCGAGATGACAAAAAATCGGGCGAAAAATAGTAAAATCCAGTAGATAATATGGAACGAGATGACGCCGCAAAAAATTTTAAATCCACATTGAATCCATGAATGTTTATCCAGCAAATATTTGCCGCTCGAGCACACTCCACTGAAGTAGAGGGGGGAACGAGTGAGACAGGGGTGAGGGGTGAGAGCGTTTTAAGCTCATAACGCTATTATTATTTTTATAATACTGCCGAGTAATACAATCCACCGTTGTGGTAACGCGTCTTTCAATTTGTCTCGTATATTTTCGACATAAAACGGTAATAATTAAATTTATTTGTTCACTATTCAGGTAGGCACAAAAACAAGAGGGAGAAGTATTAGATAGAAAATTTAAATCGATAAATTAATTCAAAGCTAATTTTACATTCATACTTCCGCTGAATGATTTTAATCCTATTAAACTTTCACGATCTGCATTACTAACGGACTTTTGAACCTATATATTCGAATAAATACTCTCTTTAATATTTTAATTCATATCGATAACTATAATATTACATTTATCCTACCTACAGAATTATATTTTTATGATACTTTAAATAGATCTGCATTTTGTGATTTTTTAGAGGCTAAATAGGGATATTGTTTTGTTTTTAATATTGTTAGAGGTTTTTTTTTTAACAAAATTAATTTTTAATGAACTAAAATTGTAATTTCTATTATCGTTTAAGCGTAATTAAACTTTAGACAAAATTCGGACTTTTTAGGGACTGACCTTAAAATAAAAATTCAAATTCAGAGTTTTTAGGGACCATCTTTAAAATAAAAAAATTAAATTCTGGTTTTTAGGGACCATTCTTAAAATGAAAATTTAAAATTCCGGTTTTAGGGACCATCCTTAAAATAAAATTCGGATTCTTTAGGGACCATCCTTAAAATGAACAAAATTAAAATTCTACTATAAAAATATAAGTAAAATCAGAAAAAGCATTATTGTTAATAATTTATATCGTATAATAAATAACAGCAGTAGAATTCCCGTGTAAAACATTAAAAGTAAGGAGAAATATGATAAACTATAAAGTTTCGTAAAAGTGACGGCAATTTAAAACAATGTCGTCGCAAATACATGCCATTTGTAACCTTGGAGCTCCTTCTCTGAAGTAAAGTAGAGGTAGACATTATATCTTGTTATAAGTGTAGTTATATTTCGTGGAGCTGCGCAGAGAATAGCAAGCCGGATTTAACGGGGAAATCAGTAAATATATAAATAAAAATAGTTTGACAAAGAATAAAGTCCTCGGATTATTCAGTCAGAGTAGTTCGGGATTGATTATTGATAGTCGGGCGATAAAAAAGCCAGTTTCCCTGTCGACTGGGATGGGAGCTTGGTAAACGCCGGAGTGATGCTGATGGTGTAGTTATAGCAGTGATGAACGCCCGTTCGTAAACCGAAATGATCATTGCCGGGAGAGAATCAAGGGGACCGAGGGGATCTAGAGGGTGAGATAGTCCACCCTTACTACCACTCCTGCTCCCGGTTTAGTTCTGGGGTGCTTTTACTCCGTTATTTATGGCCGGTCTTTATTCCAAACAAAGTCGACGAGGATTCTCGGCAATTTATTAATTTACCCCTACTTATGCTCCTACTTCGTCGTTTCCTCGTTTGTTTAATCCTCGAGCAATCATTGCTACTGCATTCGGCTTACAGTTAACATTTTCCCGACATTATTCCTCAAATTTTGTTTTAATGGACGCTAGATAACTCCGTTATACCCAGCTAATTATTTTCATCAATTTTTTTTTATAAATATAAACATTATTTCTTCATTTTGGGGACCGTCCCTAAAATTTCAATCTTAGTCCCTTTCTTTAATGATTTGAAACAATTGTCAGACTTTTTAGGAACGCGTAAGCTTTATAAACTTAAATTACAATAATAAATTAAGATTCTAACAAAGTCATTGTAATTAATAAAAGCTAACTTTAATGAAAGTTAATAACTGCAAAGTAACTTAAAAATAGTAACTATTAAGCCTTAAATACACCATAAAATATTCTCGGCTTCTATAAAATACTTCTCAACATCTCAAATGTACAAAGCCTTCACCCTTTTACGTTTTATTTAAAAGATCAAACACTGGAGAAAATCGCCAGCTTCCGGGTCGCATTAATTCTTAATTTCTTAATTTCGTAGCCGGGTACCTTAAGTACCGGCACTTGGACCCCGCGGCAAGAGAGAGGAAGATATTCGCCATTCAACCGAGTTTTCTTGATCCTCATACTTAGACCTGTTCCCCCCCCCCTCTACCCAGACTCGGCCCCTATCGCCGAGATGAAAGGTATAAAAGGTATAATTAAGCTCTTGAAGTATTCGGTGACCCCGTCGACCTGGTTCCCCGCTGGATTTTCCCCTCTGAATAATTAATACCGACAATAAAACAGTGAATAAACAAAGTGGTTAATCGATTGGCAGTTGCGCTGCTTATTGTGTCACTCGGGTATTTAATACAATGGCAAGTAATTTAATCTCGATTTCATGTCCGTATTCAAGAACACTCGAGATATGAATCAATGGCAAACGTTGCAGCATCTACATCAACCCCATCTACATCCATGCACCTCAACATTTATCAATTGTCTTTGTTCTATATCTATTGTGTGGATGTAGATATGCAAGATATAGCTCACCTGAGCGCGTTTTTCCCGACCAAATAAATTAATCCCACACAATACGCGTCTCTGTTATCTTCATTCGCGCGTATTTATATCCAACGTAGGCGTTTATAAACCGTATATGTGCTGCTCAACGGGAGATCTATTGGTGTTGGGGTGGGAAAGTCGGCGATAGATTGTATCTTTCGATGTGGGTCATCCTTCAGCTAGGCGTAGGAAGTTTTAGTTACTTTAACTAATTATTATTCTAAGATACTCAGAGGGTATCTTTTTGTGCTTAAATGGTTGGAGATATCAAAAAAATGATAACATTTTTGAAAGAGAATCAAATTTCCTACAAAAAAGTTCTTTATAAATTTTTTGTATCTTCAATATTTAACCTAGAAATTGCAATTTCAATTTCTTTATTTTAAGGACCATTCCTCAAAAGTTTAAATAAGTGATTTTTAAATATTATTTTGGCTAAATGATAAGAGATATCGATAAACTGATAAGGATACTTTTGTATCTTCAATATTTAACCCAGAAATTGCAATTTTAATTTCGTCATTTTAAGGACCGTTCCTAAAAAGTATAAATAAGTGATTTTAAAATATTATTTTGGCTAAATGAGAGATATATAAAAATATGGTGGAGATACTTTTGTATCTTCAATATTTAACCCAGAAATTACAATTTTAATTCCTTGATTTTAAGGACTGTTCCTAAGAAGTTGCAAAAAATGATTTTAAATTATTATTTTGGCTAAATGATCAAATATACCAAAAAAATAATAAGGATACTTTTATATCTTCAATATTTAACCCCGAATTTACAATTTGAATTTCTTTATTTTACGGACCGTCCCTAAAAAGTCGAAAATTTGATGAGAATTTCAAACTTTAATCTCGCCGAAACGTTAATAGATTCCAATCATGTTTCTGTATCTCTCATATTTACTCCAGAAAATAATATTAAATAAAAAATAGCCTTCGTTAAAGATAATTCTTAAAATAAATCGCACCTTTATATCAAAAACAATAATTGCAGTATCAGAGAAACCAAAGATTGACCAACTCTTAGCCACGGTACCGTCCAAATGTAAAGTTTGAACAATCGATAACGATGCATTGGATTAGAAACTCGAAACTAGCTGAGATATTTCATCCCCGGAATATTGAATGCCGAAAGTTGCCGGTAGAGAAAGACGCCCTTGAAAGTTTATCGTAAGCCATATAGGTTGATGCATTGTGCTTTGATGCAAATAATTGGAATATCGTGAATCCCGAATTGATTAACGAGTGATATAAATCTGTGTAATTGGAATATACCCCCTCTCCTTATCCAGGATAGTCTATGGTCTGTTTAGCAGTCGGCGAAATATATATGTGTGGCTGAAACTATTGCTTAGCAGACAATGACTTTGGGTGGGGATTGACGTTACTGATTACTGGTGCACGTGGCGAAATTACTGATTCGAATTTACCGAACGGCGAACGACGAACTGTGACGCGTGGATGCTGATGCTGATGCGAGGGGAGGCTTTAATGACTATGGTGACACTCTCAAGCGTGATCATGACGATGATAGCGAGAGCCGAAACACGAGACTCACTGATGCGTGCTCACATAAAACCACTTCTCGCGGTATAGATTTAGATATAGATATACCCACGGATTTCGTTATATCGACGTGTCTGATTGACGATCATTATCCTCATCCACGCTTCAGCCCCGTTGATTATAATATTTATTCACATTAAACATTTATAGGCTACTTGTTTGGTAATTATTATTTATTATCAATGTTTTTGTTAAACACTCACCGGGCCGAACTGTTCGAAGTAATTTTTGACGTCCTCCAGCGTCGTGGGCGCTGACAATCCGCCGACGAATATCTTCTTTGTCCTTGTCACCATCTGAAACAAAAATATTACTTACATTAGGTTTGTTCTAATTCAATTTTGAGGCTTTTTAGGGACCTTAGTCCCTAAAAAGCCCCAATTATTGACAGAGGTCTAAATATTGACACCCTAAATTATTATTAAATATTAATGAATAGGTAATTAATCCGCGTGATACGAAAAAACCTCCCCTAAAAATAGATAAGATAAAATATGACTTGCTTAAGTAAGTATATTATTAATATATTAAAAAAAAATTTTTTTCTTGCTCCTCCCGCCGAAAGTATGGTGTTCCCGGATCCTGCTCACTCCAGGAACAGCGACATTTGTGGACGGCGGGAAGTACGAGGTGCTCCCACTAGAGTGCGCTTTTTCGTATGCGCAACGCGTGCGATTCTATGAAACTCTACATAAAGTTACCTTACTATAAAATAAACAACGCTCCATGGCTGCATCTCTCTTCGTGAAAATTAAAACAATAAAAAAGTTAAACGAAAAAAATTACATTACAACCTTTAAATTCTTTTTTTTTTTTTAATTTTAATCTTGAGAATTGATAGTAATATAACTAAAGCCTAAGTACTTAACCTCTCAAGCAGCTCATCAAACCGACAATAAAAATGGGAGAATCTTCATCTGAAGGCTCAATGGACGAAGAGGAAGTGATAAGAAATTTCGACACAGAGGCTAAAATAATTGTTCGAAGTGAAGCTACTCCTAAAAAATCTAGTGATCGTTATCTTTTGGTTTATAATACTTATAAAAAGTGGCGAGAGGATAACAAAAATTCATTGTCCTCCTCAGAAGAAAATAATTTAATTGTTTATTTTGAAGAACTTAAATTAAAACTTAAACCACCGACTCTATGGAGTATATGGAGTATGCTCAAAAAAACTTTAAATGTTAACGACGATGTTAATATAGGTAATTTTTTAAATTTGAAAAGTTTAATTAAGTCAAATGCTAAAGGTTACAAACCTAGAAAAGCATTCGTTCTCAGATGGAACCAAATCATACAATTTATGAAGGAAGCTTCGGATCAGACATTTTTAGTCATGAAGGTAATTATTATTTACATATATAGTAAGAAATTTTTGTGTAAAAATAAATACCAAGATCAGGAAAATAATAATAATAATAATTGATATTTTACAGGTAATTCTCATATTTGGAATCTGCGGTTGTCTACGTTGTGACGAAATCACTAATATCACAGTTCAAGATGTAGAAGATTTGAATGACAAATATTTAGTGTCAATAAATGAGAATAAAAATGACTACGGTGGGCAGTTTATAATTGGTAGTCTTTTTTATGACACCGTTAAGAAGTACACTAAATTAAGGCCAACTAATCCTAATACTGATAGATTTTTCTTGAGGTATTGGGGAGGTAGATGTTATCGTCAGCCAATTGGAAGACATACAATAGGCGGAACACCAGAGAAAATCGCTAGCTTTCTCAATCTACCAAACCCTCACCGATACACTGGAGATTGCTTTCGTAGAACGTCAGCCACACTTCTCTCCGATTCTGGAACGAATGTCCAGATGTTAAAGCAATTGGGAAGGTGGCGTTCTGATATTATAGCTCAAGGATATGTAGAGAATTCCATGCACAACAAGCAGATGATTTACAATTCTGTAATACAGAACGCTACAACAGATCCTCAATCAAGACCATCAACCAGTGCAGGGGTGACAATCGAGCCTCTAGATGACAACTTGGATTTTAATTTGAATTATGCTGATTTTGATGACGATTTCAGTATTGATACAATCGAATCAGGTTTAAGTGAGTATATAAATAAATTCACCACTTAATTCACCTTAAATTACGTTTCATTCACGAGAAATTTCTTTTCAGCTGGAGTAGCAGAGAATGGGTTCACTACAGCTAGTAATAATCCAATACTTATTCCAAATACTAAACCAAATGAGACGAATGCAAACAAAAAATGCTTATTTGTTGACAAGCCAGCAATAAAATTAAAGTTTCAACAACAATCTGATATTCAGCCAACTTATGTTCAACACGCCAATGTTCAATCACCTAATGAGCAGCAATCTAATGTCCAGCCATTGTCTAAAAAAAGAAAAAATAATGAAGATTCGAAAACCATTGAAGATTGTAATAGCAATAACTTAAATTCAACTTTTAACAGACAAAAAACAAAATTAGAGGATTTTATATTCAATAACTGTACGTTCAATAACTGTTCTTTTGATTTAAAACTTTGACTCAATGCAATAGCAAACATAGTTCGTAAGATTTGATAAGAAAAAATTTACTATTGAATTTATTTCATATGAAGTATGATTATTTTTTTAATTATAATATTTAAAGTTGAATAATACAATAAAGTTTGCATGTATTTATTCGTTTTTTGAAAAGTTGGAATTGTCAATGCCATTTTATCAATTTTTCATTTTAGTTATTAATATATATTTTTTTTAATGCCCGCCCCGACCAGCAAAAACTTCGGCTTCGCCTCAGTTTTGCAAAAGTCGGGCGGGCCCGCCCCCTCGACCCCCACCTCGGCTTCGCCTCGGTGCGTGCTACTACTTTATTATAAATTATTTTAATTAACTTTCGGCGTAGGATCAAGAAAAATAGTATACAACCCACGGCAAAAAAGTTGGATAACCTGGCAGATGTGATAGAATAGCCTCGGCTTCGCCTCGGCACTTCTATCACATCGGCCAGGAAATCCAACTTTCTGGCCTAGGGTCGTAATATACTATTTCATTAACAGCAGAGAAATTTTTTATAAAAAACTGCACGCAGTGTGTATCCTTGAGGGTAAAAAGCTCCGAGAATAAAAGTCTAGGGACGCATCAACAACATTGCTAGGTGTACTTGCTCGTCAGGCGTTACCCACTTCTCGATAGCTAGACTTAGATACCCTAAATAAACCTTTGGGACTTAAAAAAAAAAAAATTAACGAAGAGCGAAGTTCACATAAGAGTTTTAACAGTCGAAAGCTGAAACTCGTATCAGAGAATTAAAGAGCTTGAGAATATATATTTCTTAACCATTTCTCATTTTGAGGACTTTTGACCTTTTGCCCTAGTAAATATGAAAGGAAAATCTTGCTGACATTTATTAAAAATAATTACTTGTAAAACTACTACACTTTATGTGATTAAAAGGAGAATGATAATAATAAATAAAAGCTAAAGAAAATCGGAATTGTTGGATGTTTAATCCCAGTTACAGTCATTGAGGAATCAAAAGAGCCTTTTGAAAGCACGGCAATTTTACTGATGAGTTCCGACCTACGGGAGCTCTCACAGACTTCGTTTCGAGCTATTGATTATTTTTTAAACCAAAGGTCTGATGCTAACGTTTATAAATTTCAGTTTTTAAGGACCTCCCGCAATAAGCTGCAGCTTATATTTATAAATAAAACTTAAGTACAGCGCCATCTGTGAGTGTTTTAGGGAATTAAATATTATGACCTGTTAAAAATCTGTGCCGCGCTGGTAAGAATAACACTCAGAACGATTTGATTAAACGGAATAACTCAAAAAGAATTCTTAATAGTTAAAATTTTATTATATTATTATACGAGACAATAAAAATGTGGGCGACAGAATGAAAAAATGTTATTCTTTTGTGAGTTGGATGCAAAATCCGGTGGATATTAACCTCGGATCTAAGGCGGGACCAGTTGGTGGATGGGTAAAGAATGAAATCTCTGAAATATGTGTCTTGCGACAGAGCCAGACTTGGTGTAGGGTTTTGAAAATTAAAATAGTTTCGCCGGGAATAAAAAAGCTGAAGAGGTTCGGGCTCCGGGTATGAAAAAAGACCAGTAAGAATTTTATGTGGGGAAGGAGTCGAGTCGAGTCGAGTTGAGTATCATGAGCCTCTGGCGATGAAACTATAAAGCTACTGCTAGTAAGTTGTAAAATTGTAATAGCCTTCCGGTATTTACATAATGCCAAGGTATAATAAGTGGAACTCTCGCCCGACTTCCATTACTATTCCATGGGGTTTACCACCCACTCCTTTCCAACTGGGTTTTTCCTCAACTCAGCTCTGCTCGGGAATTATCGCAACTGGTGGACCGCAACAAGTTCGATTCGGTAGCTTTCAAGGAGTGCCAATTACAGGCATTGTCCTCCACCTTTCTACTGAAGAATCGGACAATGAGTCGTTAGATGTCCTTTGTCGAGTATTTAGTGACCTCTTACTTCGAGAGTCCTTGATGACTCAGTTATCAAGTGGTTTCATACCACTGTTTCGATTTTCGCTTCCTAAGATTTCTCTGTTCCGATGAAAAACGAGCCAGCAAAAGGAAGAGAGATCTGTAACAAAATTCGGCTGTGGGATTTGTTGAAAAACAAACTTTTCCAAAGTTCACCCAAAGTTTTGCTAGTCCCAAGGGTGGTGACCAGAGAAAGTTGTAACGCCTGGAAAATGGTAAAATCCTGTCGGGATATTTTGATTAATTGTTTTTCATCTCAAGTTGTACATTTGCCAAACTACCGAACCGATACTACTTTTTTTTTAGGTATTACAGTTAAGCCCAAGAGGGAAAACGCTTTTGGTCTGCAAAATCATAGGGTGTCATGCTTGACATCACATATGATCATGTTTGATGTTATACATGGGCTTTGATCACATATGATATGCATTAATTTGGAATAACAGATGTTGAATTATTTTTGACATCACATGTGATCATGCATGACATGATAAGTAGATTTACATCACATATGATCATGCATGACATCATAAGTAGACTTAACATCACATTTGATGTCATGTGTGATTTTGAATAACAGATTTAGAATCATGTTTGACATCACATATGATCATGCATGACATGATACATAGATTTACATCATAAATGTTGTCATACATGGACTTGAATCACACATATGCTATCTAACATGCCATCACACGTGATTAGACATGATTTTACATACTACCAACAGTATAATCATGCATGACATCACATATGATCATGCATGACATCCACCAAAGTATTAAACCAATTGTTCCCAAAATTCCACTACCCAGGAGCGATAAAACACCACGAATCCGTAAGTTCCTTAAAAAATCAATGTCGTGAGCGTGGAAGCCCTTATACACTAGCTTTGATTTATCGACCAGTAGACGTTTAAATTTTAAACCAATTGCCTCCCCTAGAAGCATGAATATACCTGCTGTAATTTACCATTAGCTAGAGATATCGCCGTCTATACTTAATGCCCACTCGATATTCCATTTAAAAGTCGTACGTTATTACAGTTACTTATTCAAGCTTCATAAAAATGTCTTGTCATAGATAGTAAACTCTAAAGCCCTTATATTGCCTTGGCACTATTAAAATTTCTACCCCACTAAAAATTCAAGCTGTCCTTCAATCCGCCAAAAATGCATCTAACAATTTGAATAGTAAGGTTCCGGGTGATTTTTGGAATTGGCAGAGGAGCCTTTTGCTAAAACAAATAAAAAGCTCGTTCGGGTAGTTTCCGGGTTGGGATCGGGCTGAGTGTGAGTTGCGGCCGCGATTCCATAAATAATGGGTTTTTGGGGTCCGGTCTTCTCTGTATAATGCAGACGTGTGGCTCTGTGGATTTTCTCGGGTCCTGCTTCGGAGGAAGAGGGAAGAGAGGACCGGGTGGTTGCTAGAACCTCACATGTTGCGATTTAAAGGGGTGGACTGGTCAGTGCGATAGCAAGCTCACCAGCCTGGACTCTCGCTCTGATAAACCCTTTCCCGTTGGCATCCAGCTTTCTCTCTCTTTCTAGTTCATAGCGTAAGCACCAGTATTCCTCTCAGAGTATTCTGGGGCTATTTATCACCCGACAACTTAACTTGTAAAGTGCCCTGGGGGGAAATCGGCTTAGATTTATTTTTTAATTACGAATTGTGGTTCAAAGGAGGAGCTTTGATCATCCAGGTTGTCTTCTGTTGATGATTTTTATTTATTTTTGATGTATCTTCAAAGTATCCTTATCATTTTTTTGATATTTTTTATCATTTAGCCAAAATAATAATTTTAAATCACTTTTTAAACTTTTTAAGGACCATCCTCAAAATGAAGAAATTAAAATTCTAATTTCTGGGTTAAATCTTGAAGATACAAAAAAATCATAAGAAACCTTTCTTGTAGAGAATTAAATTATCTATAAAAAATATCCCAACCATTTTTTCAATATTTCCATTATTACAAGAGTTATTTAACAATTAAATCCAACAATATCTCCAATATGATTTCTAAATTAAACTAATCAGTAATTGTCGAAAGAGTTGAAAAAGCAAATAAAAATAATGTCCTGTTGCTTAATTAGTCTCATTAGAGGTTAATAAAACGAGTGTGTATGCTGTCGAGATCACAGGTATTATGTTCCAGTGGCAGATGGATGCGTTGAATGCAACGCGAGAAGATTTGGGGTGAAGTGAGTGGCTGGTAGTGGAATACCGGTTTTGCCATTCACGGTGAATGTATTCTATTGTCTTGATTCAGCTCTCGAGGGGCTTTAGCATCAACTTTTATGTTTTTACAATCGCGAATTAGCTATTATTAATTATTCTAGCAAGTAATACGATCTCATTCGTTCGAATGAATGACAGAATTTGGAAAATCAAAACTTTTGTATAAACCCGCGGATAGAGAAATGAAAGGGTGGATTCATTAATTAATTCCGAAGTGATTCCGTGGCCGAGAATTACACAACAGCGATTCCCTCCTGGAAGAAGTAGTAACCCTTCTTGGATTTCTCAACAAGTCTGGATGTCATGAGATTGAGAGGCTCCCTTCTGAGGCAGTGTCACCAAGCAAACACCTGCGACGAGCGAGGAGCTACGCTTGGGGCGGTTTCTGATTTCCAACCCTACAACCCTACAGCGAGGGTAATCTTTGTTGACGTCGGGTGCGACTGTTGCGTCTGAGTGACATTCACTCAACTTTTGTTGTATTTTTATATTTGTATTTATATTTTTCTGCCTCTCGGTGGTGGAAGATATATATTTTTTATATAAATATTTTCACCGCTCTCGTGAATTTATATTTTTTTTTGTTCCTCTGTAGTAAATTTTTTAATCTCAAATGTCGCTGTAAAATGATTGTTTTAAACCTACGGATTATGAATGCCGGCGAGGGGAGCCCTGCTAGTTGAAAGTCGAGGTTTTTTAAGTAATTAAAGTGACACCGATGTTTCAAATTAAAAACTTTTCTATATGCATTTTTAATCCTCACTTTTGCATCGTGGATAAATTTTTGTTCCGTCATAATAATTCTTTTTTTATCCACTAAAAATTCATTTTAGAGATTACTCCTTTTTTTTTTTTTAAATATTACAGTCAAGCATTAAGAGTAAAATCGCTTTCTAGTGTAGAAAATCATCTGTTGTCTGCATGACGTCATATGTAGACTTACTTTACATAAGTAGAATCATGTATGACATCAAATATGATCATTTTATACATCAAGTTCTTGAATTCTGATCATATGTGGAATCATGTTTGACATCACATGTAAATTTACATCACATATGACATCACATATAAATTTACATCACATGTGATCATACATGACTTCATCAAAAAAATTTACATCATATGACATCATATTTAAATTTACATCATATGTGATCATACATGACATCATAACGAAATTTACATAATATGACATCATGTTTAAATTTACATCAAACATGACATCATGTTTAAGTTTACATTAAACATGATATCATGTTTGTTTACATTAAACATGACATCATGTTTAAGTTTACATCAAACATGAAATCATGTTTAAATTTACATGACATGACAATAAAATTTCCATCATCTGACATCATATTTAAATTTACATCGCACATGACATCATATGTGATCATACATGACAGCATAACGAAATTTACATGATATGTCATCATGTTTGTTTACATCAAACATGAAATCATGTTTAAATTTACATCATATGACAACAAAATATACATCATCTGACATCATATTTCAATTTACATCACATGTGACATCATATGTAAATTTATATCACATGTGATCATACATGACATCACGACGAAATTTACATCATATTTCAATTTACATATACATGATCATGTATGATATCATATGTAAATATCCATGACATATGATCATGTGTAACTCTCTATAAAAATAATAAACCAAAAAACCAACTGATTAACAATTCCGTAGTGATTTACAAATTTTTGTATTCTCTCTGTAATGAAATCAGCTTTGCGTGAATTTTTAATTCCCCGAAATGAATCCACTAAAAAGCGCCCACTAGAATTAATCATGCACTTTGATTCGGTTTACACCGAGGTAAATTTCGTGAGAACAAAGTACTCAATAGGCTTTACACTGAATTCGAGGACGATAGGTTTATGTTTAAACCGAAGGGTGGGAATAATTCCCGAGTATATCAAGAAGCGAATGCCTGCCACTGATAAAAATCCACAACTGTCGTTGGTATGTATTATGAATGCTTATTCAGATATCGGTTGGAAAATCACAACCAATGATCATAATTACCGTTGCCTAGTTATAAATACCCAAGCAACCCGATACTCCAACAAGTAAATCTATAGCCTGACACAGATATCATGGAGGTTGGTGACTCTCAGGCGCTAATGAAGGTCGATTAGCATCGATTCTTCTCACCAGTCCAACTCAACAGGTAAGCAAACTAATTCTTGGATGATATAATCAGGTCGCCTAGAAGTTTTCCTTTTAAATTAACGAGCAGGTGTCGCTTCTCAACATTTCCTTCTCTAACTGGCGGCTATCTGCTAAATAGTTAAATATTGAAGCATTGTTTCGGCGATCTCCAAGATTTCTCGAGCCGAGTGCATTAAAACTTTCGGAAGAATCCAAGGGAAGGGGGACTAGCTATCTAGCTAGCTCGCTTACCCGAAAGGAGTTAACCTACTTCCACAATTTGGTCGTTTGTCACCAGTGGAGACGAGGGGTGTCAGTCGCGTGTATCGCCCACCCTCGGTCCGAGACAACCGACGGATTTAAAAGCGTTTCGATGTAAACAGGATTGGAATCGAACCGTAAGGGCTGATTCTAATTCCTGGATGCCCTAACCAGACTTTTCCCGATCCCAGAATTACGTAAACTTGATTTTCCATTGAACGGATGAGCAGAGACTTTTTTCTCCCTCTTATTGATCCTTTTTCGGTGTAACTTTGCCCGATAAGTTCTTGCCTCCTTATCAAGAGGGTTTTTAACAGCGACTCGCACTTTATTCTGGCTTGATTACTCCAATCGAGAATTCCGCGGTCTACCACGGCCTTTTTTTTTCTCCACTCCTACCTGATTCTCGAGTGCATTCCCGGCTGGCTTTTACTCATCGCCCGACTCTACATTCTGTGGTTTATTACTTGGTCCATTATCTCCAGGCTGGCCAGCAATTCCTACCCAAAAATCCAGCTGACTCAGATTTATTTGCATACACCATAAATCTGATAGCACTGGCTATTGATTTTGCCGGATGGACGGACTAGTGTAACTATCACTATTCATGTCATTCTCATCAATATTTATGCTAATCAATGGACGTTACTTTGCATTCAGGTTGGAGCTATAGCTAACTAATACTTTAACTAATACTGATGAAAATTCGACGGAAAGAGATCCATTGTAAATGATGCTTTTGGTGGTTGAAAGGCTCCTAGGTGCTTGTGATGGATTTATTGACTGACTCTTAACAATCTTTAGGGATAAATACGTGGTCCCAGCATCCGACCCAGTTTCCAGCCAGAGGATTCTGCCCCTAATACCGTGGTTGTAACAGACCACGACCTAGATATTCAATATCGGCACGTGCAATTGTTAGCCAGGGAACTAGTGATGAATGGAGGCATAAAAGTTATCTAGACGGTGATATTTAGCAGAGAATAAGGAGGGTCGGCCGGACAGACAAATGCCGGAAACAATAGCTTCTAAGGCGTTCGGGTTCTCTTCAAGATAACAGAGAAGAGAGCAATACTTGCCCAGTTTTCATAACTTAACAACTATTGGGAAAAAAAAGGAACCAGTGAGCTAGTGATAATAATGGAAAATAAACCCCGAGGAATAGGAATAAGGGAGAGAGGGCCAAGAGAAATAATGACAATCGAGGGACGTGGAAAATATAAAGACGGGGTAGAAAAACCCTCGTCGCGATGGTTAACGAGCGATCCACTCTTTTCTCCTTTACGTTTTTTTTTTTTTCGAGCCCACTCACGGGGCGTAGACGCGCAACGACGTCGCGAGATGAAATGAGTCTCGGCTTAACGAGACGGCGACAACAAAGCCAGAGGGTCTTTTGTCAAAACTCACCGTCAGAATACACCTTTTTTATTTTCTTTTTTCCTTTATTTACTTTTGGGTTTTTAAATCCTATAAAACAGTAATCCAGATAAGGGTGAACCTGCCGTATCAATAACGTGATTAGCGCCTATAATCATTTGATTTTCTGAATTTACTCGGGTCTGTAGTTAACTTTGTGCTTGGTTCATCACTGACAGATATTATTTAATCCGTAAATATCAGAAAATCATACAATTCTCACACCAATTACAATAAATACTGTTATTTTAACCAATTCCATCAATCCTACAAGTGTTGGATCAATTCTTTGGCATTTAAGCCGACAATTGCGAATTATCTGATCAGAAAAAGTCAAAATTTTCCCACTGGGCATCTAATGACTGTTATTTTCAAGTTTTAAGCTGGAAAAATACAAAAATTTCCAAGATTTCTGGGTTAAATTACTCCTAAGGTGTTGACCTACAGAATAGGACCTGGTCTATCACCGTTAAGCATGATATCACCAACAACCTTGGAAATTCTTGTACTTTACACTATTTACAAACAGCCTATCTTCGGAAAGGTTAAAATTTTCGACTTTTTCTCGATCAAATCACTCCCAAAAGTCGTAAAACCACTTTCTCGTAAAATTGAGTATAACAACTATGTAATTTTGAATTTCTGGCACCTTTCTCGACTCAAATCAGCCTGAAAAGCAAGTAATAAACATACTGAATTGATATTCCAGCTGATAAGACCCGAGGAAGCTCCAGCACATGGTAAATATACGTTTAATAACACGTCACGAATAAAAACACAGCACACGCGTACCTTTTCAGAGGTGATAAGCGGCGTGATGTACGTAGTGACCGCCGTCTTGTACACTTAGCTGGTACCTTGGGTCAAGTAGGTTCCACACGGAACAACGGGTCTGATCAGCTGACCCGTAGACTCCTAATTACACTGAACTAATCCAAGATGCTAATGATTGATTGGATATGAGGTTGTCTGACCTGAAGATAGTGATCGGTGACTTGCAGGTGAAACTTCACTGGATTACTTATTACTACACTCACTTATTACCGGATCAATGATCGATTACTGATGATTGATGACTGATAAATCCAGAAATCACCGAGGAAAACACGCGGAAGTTAAATAATTGTTGCCGTTCAAGGACCACATCAACTCTGGTACGTGTTTATATGTTATATATGTATTTATAGATATATAAGTGTGTTATATAATGTATACGGCGGGTTACCGTCGCGTGAGAAAGGGTAGGAGTAAGAGAGAGACGGCACGCAAACGTAAAATGCCAGTGAGGCAGGTGGTTTGCTGCGTTCCGGTGGTAATGCTACACGTTGTGGCGCCGAGAACGGAATGGGGCGGCCGTGGCTGCCCGGGCAGTTGCTCTCAAGAGAGGGGAGCGTTCTAGTCAGTGAGTGGGAGGCTGTATCCACGAGAAAGGGTAGGATATGAGGCGCGTGTACCCCCCACGTCAATCTTTGACTAGTCACGCGCAGAATCACGCTCCCCACTGGAGCTACGACGAGCTTAATGCTTGGGAGAGATGAGAAAGGGAGCGTGGGAGGAGTGGGAGTCGAGGACGCGTGGGTGGGGGTCACTCCGCGAGCCGCTCCAGGCAGAATCGACCGGCAAGTTGCCGCGCCAGGCAGACCGACCCAACGGGAATACTTAATGCTGTCGCGTACCCACCGCTTGACGATTGAATGAAGAGGAGGTTATAAACAAGGATGCTAGGATGCTAGATGCTACCATCTACATCCTAACTGAGCTTCTGAGCAAGAGAGAGAGATTCTCATACCGGATGAGCTTTTGAGGGTGCCTACTTGTTACGCCTCAACGTGGTAAGCGGGTTCGTTTGTTAATTTATTATATTATTATTGTTTTCTCTTTTCTTTTTTAGTATTGTTATCACAATTACTGATTATTTGAATTTAGAAGTCATATTGGAGATATTGTTGAATAACTCTTGTAATAATGGAAATATTGAAAAAATGGTTGGAATATTTTTGATAGGTAATTTAATTCTCTACAAAAAAGGTTTCTTATGATTTTTTTTATATCTTCAATATTTAACCCAGAAATTAGAATTTTAATTTCGTCATTTTGAGGACCGTCCGTAAAAAGTTTAAAAAAGTGATTTAAAATTTTTAAATCATTATTTTGGCTAAGTGAAAAGAGATATCAAAAAATGGTAAGGGGGCTTTTATATCTTTAATATTTAACCCTGAATTGCAATTTTTATTTCTTTATTTTAAGGACTGTCCCTAAAAAGTTTAAAACGTGATTTTAAATTAATACTTTGGCTAAATGATGAGATATCAAAAAAATGATAAGGATTCTTTTGTATCTTCAATATTTGACCCAGAAATTGTAATTTTTATTTCTTCATTTTAAGGACAGCCCCTAAAATGTTTAAAAAAAGTGGTTTTAAATTATTATTATGGCTGAATGACAAGAGATATAAAAATGATAAGGAAACTTTTGTATCTTAAATATTTAACTCAAAATTTGCAATTTTAATTTCTTTATTTTAAGGACAGTCCTTAAAAAGTCCGAGATTTGATGACAGACTTCAAACTTTAATTACGCCTAAACGATAAGAGATATCAAAAAAATAATAAGGATATTTTCGATAGAGAATTAAATTTCCCACAAAAAAAGGTCTTGTCATTTTTCCATATTTTGGATATTTTGCTTCGTCAATTGCTTCGTCTGAATAATGAGAAATATTAAAAAAATGATAAGAATACTTTTAATAAAGAACTTAATTTCTTATAAAAAATGTCTTCTTAAATTTTCTCCTAAATTGAATCCTCCAGAAGTATTTTTTTCAATTATTCCAAATTGACCTTTTCAAACTAAAGATTATGGTCAGTTGACTTCTGCCGGAGACAGCGCACGTGTATCATTATCTAGAGAGCATTCGGCAGCTGTCAACCACCTCGAGTCGATTATCAGAAGATACAGTCACTCAACCGGCTGACCAAACTGGCCCGTTGCTGCTTCCAGCTATATAGTTAAGGGTTTGAGGCACCTTGCGTCTCTACTGGCGGTTCGCCAGGCGCGAACTACCCGCTCAGCGCGAAAGAACCCCCGCGGAGGAAAAAAAAACGCCGAGGAAAAAAACATGGAAACAGAGAGGAGGCTAACTCAATGTAGAAAAGATTTCATTGAGCAACGACGGTATGATCTGGCAGCCTGCCAATAGTAGACTCCGTCGCGCTCCATCTCTGTATATCTATATAGCGAGGGAATTCGAAGTTCGAGAGTCGAAAGGCTGACCAGTCGAGCACGAAACGACTGAGAAGTGCATCTCGTTTCAAACTCTGATGTTTCCTACCAGTGTGTGTTTATGTCTATCTGCAGATCTTCTATCCAGGAATGTGTGTGTCTTGCATGTAGGGCGGGGGGTGACGGCAGGCTAAAAGATCGATAGGATAGAAATTGTGAGCTCAAAAGTTCAACCACGTTATAAATTTGTATTCATCTATCAATTTAATGTATTTTTCCGATAGTAATTTAATAAAACTCTATATATATTTATGCCGGCTATGCTTCATAAAAATAGTTCAGATGTAATGCATGCATTGAAATCCATTCTCATGTCATTTTTTTCCAGATTCACTTGCTAGAGCCTGGAAATAAGCTTGTGGTGAGAAATAAACTCATTTTTGCTCCTACAAGTGTTGACCTACGGATTGGCACCTGGTTTATCAGCGCTATGCATGGTACGGACATCAACCTTGGAAATTCTTGTACTTTAGACTTCCCTCTAGCAGCCTATCTTCGGAAAAGTCAAAATTTTCCTTTTTTTCCCAATCAAACCAGGCCCAAAAATCAAAAAACCACACTTATTATAGGTAATTCTTGAATTCTTGAATTTTAGCACTTTTCTTAGCTTAAAGCGTTTTTAGCAAGTAAGTTTCGGATTGACGACATACTTGATCTTAATTTGGAGTTCTTTAAGAAAAATTTCTTCTATCTGAAGAAAATTGCGAAAGACATTGGCGCACAGTATTAGATTTTGGCATATTAAATCTTCCAGAGGAACTGAGTTTACTTAGAGTTATTGTTCTATTTGTACTAAC
This sequence comes from Cotesia congregata, assembly GCA_905319865.3. Lineage (NCBI taxonomy): Eukaryota > Metazoa > Arthropoda > Insecta > Hymenoptera > Braconidae > Cotesia > Cotesia congregata. The sequence continues at coordinate 18,196,941 of CAJNRD030001119.1, read as the reverse complement.
GATCTCTTTGTCTCTCATTCATCCTTTGTCAAAAGCCACTCGGAATAATAACAACAGTAATGGCAACAATAACAATAATTTGTAACAACATTCTAACGAGTATGTCATTACATTATCTTCTACCACTCGGAACGTTAAAATGCCGAGTATTAAGGCGAGAATTATCCTCGGAAGGTGTTTTGTTGGATTCCGGCATTACACCTTTTGTGTCGGAATAGCACGGCAAATTCAATTTTATAACAGCACACCAAAAAAAAAAAAAACGCTCCCACTTGTTCATAACGCATCCGAATAAAGAGGGAGAAAGATTTATCCCAACCATCTACTTTTCCACATTCTTACGTCCTGTTCAAGTCCTTTTTATTTGTACGGAGAATGGGGAGCTGGGAACTCGAGACAAGTTGAAAAAGAGTATGTTTTTATGGGCATTTCTATTGCGAGGGGACACTACCCTTATTCTGTACTTGTGTCACTTTATTCCTTCTACAAGATTGCTTATCGAGTTACTGGGTTTTAATTTGTACCAGGAAATTAACGATTTTATTTTAATTTATACTCAACAAATTGATTCTTTGTTAATATAAATATTTTAGTTTTACCACAAGAAAAAAATTCTAAGAATACTTTTTTGTAAACTTAATCATTGAATAGTTATAAAAGAGCAAAATTCAAAGGGCATTTTTTGCAATTGAACTTGGTAATTACGATAACGCAAATAAAAAAGAAAAAATCGATGAATGTGATTTTGATATTTAAGAAATACATGATAGACAGGGAGTTTATTTTTATCAATAGAGGGCTAGGTATTTTAATTTTCAACAGGAAATTAAAAGTATTGTGCTACGTTCCCAAGGAGCGCTGAATCACGAAACTGATCTAAGGAAATTTGATGTCTGTGACTTTAAATTTTTGTAAGGAGTGGCAATCATCGATTCCCGAAATTAGTTGGGGTCGAATATTACCGATAATGAAGAGACTTGAAGAGTTTTGAAATTAATAGCCGAGAAAATGAGAAAGTCCGTCTCAAAGGGCGGTAGGTAATTCGTCTTAAAGGGAGCAAAGTCGATATGTTACATTCTCAGGGACGTAATTAACGGGGAAATTGATGTTTCTCGTGGGTTGAAGCTACAATATGAGGTATGTATAAGTTGGTTTAGTTCCGGAAGTTATAACCGGTAGGACATCGAGCACGGGGAATACAAACTTTTGAGTTAGTGATGCGTAGTGCGAATAATTAGGAAATACTTTGTTTGGAACCCGAAATTAGGCACGCATTACTAATGTTACGTTCCGTAGGTGTTCGGTGTCTTACCAACTTTTGGATAAATGGGTGTTATAATCGGTGGTGAAATAACTTTCCTTCGAATATAATTTATTATTATTATACGTGTATGAAAGAGTATTTATCTTTGTTTAATTCAAAGAACTTGCTAGGAGATTCCGTTGGCAAACTTACTGGTAATTCAAACTCCCGGATTCGCTCGGGGATAATTCGGTGGTACGTGCCAACAGGTGGCGTTACCAAGTTAAAATTTCTTCAATACACTTTAGAGTCTCTTCTGAATAAAAATGTCATTGTTTGCTTCTTTTTTCTCTAAATGCCTTGACAAAAAAAAATATATGGCTCATATGTGATCATATATGATCAACATATGACCATGTGCAACCATATATGCCATATGGTATGATATGACCCACATTTAATCCTCTAAGACTGACATGTGATCATATATGGCTTATATGTGATCACATGTGACCATATATGGCTTTCATGTCACCATATGTGACCATATATGATCCATATATATTATGATATGACTTATATTCCATTGTAAATGACTAATAGGTGACCATATGTGACCATATATGTCTCATATGTTATCATATATGAATCGTATTTAATGATCTGATTAATATGTGATCATATATGACTTCCATAAAATCATATGTGACCTTATATGGCTTCCATATAATCATGTATGACCATATATGGCTTCCATATAATCATATGTGACCATATATGGCTTCCATGTGATCATATGGTTCAAAATATGATCATAATGATCCGCGTTTAATGATCTGACTAATATGTGACCATATATGGCTTCCATGGAGTTATATGTGACCATATATGGCTTCCATGGAGTTATATGTGACCATATATGGCTTCCATATGATCATATGTGACCATATATGGCTCTAGTGATCATAATGATCCGTATTTAATGATTTAACTAATATGTGACCATATATGGCTTCCATATAATCATGTGATCATATATGGCTTCCATATAATCATAAATGACCATATATGACTTCCATGTGATCATATTGCTAAAAATGTAATCATAATGATCCGTATTTAATGATCTAACTAATATGTGACCATATATGGTTCACATATGGCTATATGTGACTTATATGATATTATCTGATTCAAATATTATATTAAATTCAAATATGACCATATGAGACTGATGTAAATATTTTTAAAGGGATATTAATCTAAACTGACTTAAATTAAATCTACTCCTATCCGATTAATCAAAAACTCTCCTGATGAAAATAAAATAAAAAAGGGCTTAAATATTATAATGACTCGATGTTTCTCGCTATTTATCTTGCTCAGTAAGTACAAGCTGACGAAGAAAGCTTCATCAAAAGAAAGTTTCTGAGAGAGCTGGTAGCTGGAGACTCTCTTTGGACGGACTTCCGTTGACGTATTTGCCTCACTGAGAGTGCAACACCGTCCCTCATACTCATAGTTATACTCAGTCTCAGAAGCTGCAAGAACGCCGTGTTTTCGCCAAAGGAGCAAAATATTCTCCGAGTTAGTTTCCAAGAGTGTCAGAGACCAGTCTTACCAGTCTGGAGTATAGTAAATGGAAGCCCTTTCTCTCTCTCTGTCTCTCCTTTGCAAAGTATCAGCATGAATTTTTGCTACGCCCTCTCTCGCACACTAACTTACACATCTATATTCTCAAGGAGAAGAATTCAGGCTTTCTTTAAAGCGCTTTGTTGACAGTACTTCGAGTCTGCACTGACCTACTTGGACATTTCCAACAGACTTTTCAATATCATGGATATTAGACTATGAATACTCCTATTTCGGATACAAATATGTCCGAATTTAAATTATTCCACCCGGATTATTTGCCGAGTTGTGATTTTTTCGAGCGAATAATAAAGTTGAACTGATTCTTTTTTTTTTTTTTCTTTTTTTTCGATAAAAATAGCCGCAATATTTTTAGTTAATTAGCAAAATATGCAGAATGAGTTTATGAAAAGCTGAAGACAATATCGTTAGATTAACTTGACCGAGTTGCTGGAAGTGGCTGTAAAGGTCGAAGGTGAAGAGGCTGCCGTATAAAAGTCGTTAGAAGCCTTAGTTCCGTGATAATGAGAGACTGGCTACAAGTGAAAAATGCTCGGCACTCGTCCTGAATTTTTTTCCCTAATTTTGCTCACCTAGATGTGTCAAGAGGACAGCCAGCAGAGCAGTAGGGAACCTCAACTAGGTCACCTGAGGATCCGCGACGTCGATCGTGACTCTCCAGGAGCCGAACAATTACAATCTCAAGCCGAGTTTTTAAAATTATTATTGGTGATCACGTGGTGTTGTAAAGACCGGACACTTGACAACAGGAAGCTATTGGATTTCATGCGGGATGTAAGCGAATCCCGGTGAGTTACACTCGAGAAAAATAGGCTTACACAATAATGCCTTGTAATCTTAGACGGACTTAAATGGTGGGACGGATACTAAGACCGGAGCAAGGTGACTGTCGCTGAATGTGTGGCAAGAAGAAGGACTGAGCTAAAGTGTAAGCCGGGTTTGAAAACGCGAGACGACACGCGCGAGTTATCGCTCCTGATATTACTTGGTCCCGGTGCTTGGTCGCGTATAAGAATTTCGGTAGAAACTCCGAGGTACGTAACTTTAATAAATTATTAGGACGTGACGTGAAACCCGGTGTATTACGCTCCGAAACTCCGGGATGCTAAAAATATTTTAATACATTCCGGTGTTGCATATCTTGGAGAATCCACCTGTCAACCGGGATCTACGTTGGTCGAGACTTTCAGGATTCCCAACAAATTTTTAAAAGTATTTACCAATTTTTGAACTTATCAGGAGCTTGGTTCAATTGGTAAAATCAAAACTCTTGTTGGTAATCATTGGCAGCTATTTAGAAACTGATTTATTTTGTAGGAATGACTTTAAGGAATCCAACCAAATTTTAACAGGTCATCAAAAGTACCTTGAAGATGGTACAAATTAATTTTGGAGCTAATAGAGAGCTTAGTTTAGTTTGCAGAACCAAAAATCTTCAAATTGGCTAATGATCATTAGCAGTTTTTTTTAGAAATTGATATTCATTTCGTAGGAATGGCTTGAAGGAATCTAACCAAATTTTAACAGGCCATCAAAACTATCTTGGAGATGATACAAATTAATTTTGAAACCAATTGGTAGCTTTGTTCAGTTTATAGCGTTAAAAATTGTAGATTTTGGTGATAATCATTAATATCTATCCAGAAATTGATCCATTTTGTAGGAATGATTTGAAGGGATGTAACCAAATTTTAACAGGTTGTCAAAAGTACCTTGAAGATGGTACAAATTAAGTTTGGAACCAATCGGTAGCTTAATTTAGTTTGCAGAACCAAAAATCTTCAAATTGGCTAATGATCATGGGCAGCTTTTTTTAGAAATTGATTCATTTCGTAGGAAAGTCTTGAAAGAATCTAATCAAATTTTGACGGGCCATCAAAAGTATCTTGGAGATGGTACAAATTAATTTTGGAACCAATCGGCAGCTTTGTTCAGTTTATAGCGTTGAAAATGGTAGATTTTGGTGATAATCATTAGTATCCATCCAGAAATTGATCCATATCGTAGAAATGACTTGAAGGAATGTAACCAAATTTTATTGGGTATTCAAAATTACCTTGGAGATCGTACAAATAAATTTTGGAACCAATTGGTGGCTTTGTTCAATTTATAGCGTTAAAAATGGTTAAGTTTGGTGATAATTATGAAGCTACTTAAAAATATAATAATTTTGTCGAAATGACACGAAGGATTGCTACGAAATTTTAGTAGGTCACAGAAGATGTCTTGAAGAAGGTACGTACCTAATTTGGAACGAATCAAAAAGGTTGATTAATTAATGAGCATTAAAAATGTAAAGCCGAAAAGAGGAGTAAGACATTAATTAAAGTCGGATAGCAACTCGAATTTTAATAACTGACGTTAGTGAACTTTATAAATTAACTTATTAAAGTAGTACGTCATTTGGCGATCAATAAAGGCTGAACTTGGTTACAGAGAAAGGATACTTGTATTCAAATATAGCGCTGGCCGAGTGACATTTCGGAGATCGTGAAAAGTTCGGGTAGATGCTTGGAAAATAAATCGCGGACAGTATCGGGGCATCAGTGACAGATGTCCCTCTAGTAAATGACATAATTAAACTTGTGATAATTTATTTGGGCTCAATATTCACCGTCTAATAAGAAGATAGAGAATTTTAAATTGAATCCTCGAGACACTTATACCTGCAACGAAAAAATTTCATTTATTTTATCGTTACACTAACGGCGAGGAGATAAATGTGAGACTGGATCCACCGGAAATTGTCTAATAGTACTGACGTTCAATTTAAATATTTTGTGTTGGGTAGTAACGAAGGGCATTTATTAAATTTATCTAGAGCGAGTACGTGGTGTTTTATTTATAAACTGGAAATGAAGAATGGAAAATAGAGAATGTAGAATGTAAAATGGAAAATGTAAAATGAGCTGTATCTTATTCTCAAACAAATCGGTATTAAAGTTAATATGTTTATACTGGTTGGTAATAAAACGGTTTGTGGAAGACCAACCACCGGATTAACTTTGTATTAAATCCAGCTCTTGGTCCACGTGGTTTTCCCTTATTTTAAAATTCTACGCTTATAAGTTTATCCTTATGTATGCCGCAGTGGCCCACATCTGCTACGGTCATAAATATTTTCCGTTCTTCATGCAACCCGGTGGTTGGATTTACGATTTTCTGATACAAATCCCCCGAGATTGTTCGATGTTTAAACCACTTTTATGATCATCGTCGGCAAAACTCATAATGTAGAGCAAAGTAACTTATCTAATTGGTTTGAATAGTGCGAAATGGTTTAACCAGTGCAAATCAAATGAAAGATGGAGGAGTTTAACGCAAGACAGATTGAGTAAGCAGATCATTTTGTTAACGTCTCGTCTGGTGGTAGTCGGTTAAACCTGACCAAGCGCTAACTCGAGTTAAACGGGATGAATGTCGGTTCGCTAATAGTTGCTCCGTATTCGGTATTTTGGTGAGGGGAGGGGGGGGGGTGAATTGGACTAGATAGCAGGTAGCTGGTAACTGCGAGGCAGTAAAGTAAGGCTGTGTTGGTAGAACCGTTGCTTGGGCAATAAGACAGAGAAAGAGTTTTAGCACGAGACAGATATATTTGTTTGGGACTGGTGCGATGATGTTACGACGGTACTTAAAGCTCCCATTGCCGGTAAGCCTCAAAATTAATGCGGCTATTCCCAACGACAAATAGTCCCGGTAGTTTAAGTTTAAAAGTCACCGGTGATCTCCTAAAATAGCTACAAAGGGGACGGGACGGAAAAAAGGGGATTGAATTGGAAGTGGGACGAATTAGCTGACATTGAGAGGGATCCTTGGTTGGGGGTGACTCCCGGGGGTGACTCGTTACACCTGTAAGTACTCGGTGTGTATCGGTATCCATCTCGGAGACTGAGACTGAGACTTGGAGTTGGAGCGAGCGACGTGGAATGAGAAACGTTGGCTAGTCTCTTGAGAGCTTACAACCCGAGCAGAGAACAGTCAAGAGGCGGTATCCAGATCGGATGATGGCTGAGGTCGGTGGGTACTGAGCTCATCAACCTAATGCAGCTGAGATCATCCTGACAAGCTCATGGGAAGACGCTTCACTGGAACGTCATTTAATTGATTGTTGGATTGGAATCCCAGTGAGGATTTCACTCACTGAGCCGTGAGCCTCCAGCTTCCAGCTCCGGCTGATAGATTATTAAAGAAAATACTTTCAGCTGACAACTCTGGTGATCCGGTGCAGTTGGAATGGTAAAAGTGATCAAATCAACAACAGGGATCTAAACTAACGGGTGTGTAATTGTTAAAAAGTTAGGTGACTTTTAGAGGCTTGAAAAATTGAACCTCGTACTCTGCTAATTCAATCTCGGTTTATATTTTAGAGGCTTCCAAAATGAACCGGTAATCCCCGGGATCCTCGCTGGCAGTTCCGCAGTTTAGATTTTTTGGTGCACTGTAAGAGATTCGTGAGCCAAAATGATTGTACAAGGCCTAGGGTGGAGGTGCTAGGGGTGGCAACGAGAAGAAAGCTTCAGACTGGGGGAGGACTCAATTGAGTTGAGTTGAGTCGAGTAATGCCAAGATTATGTAAACGTCGCTGCGACGAGACGCGCATCTGTTGGGTCGTGTTCGAATTGTTGAGCTGAGTGGGAAGGGTTAGGGTAGGGTAGTTGAGCCTCCGAGGCTGAAAAGTGTATAACTTTGGCAAACTGACGTCTGTATTTGTAGGGTATACTGCTAGCTAGCTAAGCCGGGACTTTTTACGATGAAATTGCAATCAATCATCTATTTCTTTATCATAATTCACTTTTTTATCCTCCTTTCTTTCTTCATTCCATTTATTTTCTCTTAGCGTGGTGCTTTTTTTAATTCCGCAATCCAAGCTAGTGAATAATCGGAGGAAAAACATTTCGCAGAGCGTTTCTTAATGAGATTCGGCAACGACTTCTCTACCAGAGCGAGCTAAATCCGGTCTCAGTATATGCTGGATTTTTATTTTATCATTTCGCTGATTCTCCGATATCGCCAATCGGAGCTGGAGGACTTTTAATGGCTGTCATGGTGCTGGAGGGCACCATGACTGATTAACCAAGAATATTATTCAGAGCTTAGAATTAAAACTGAATTTTTTGATTTAAAAATTCAAGTTCAAAAATCTAAAGCCACCCAATTTTTTTGAATTGACCACTTGAATAATTTTTAACGACAGTCAGTTAAGTTCTTGGAGTCTTTGGTGATGACTAAAAACTAGTCTATAGTCTAGAGTCTGTAGCGGAGTATATCCGGCGTGTAATTGGTCCGCCACAAGCTCGGTCTGGAGCAGCCGGTGGCCCAATTTAATATAACCTATGCATATTCAATAGTTTCACCAGCCAGTGGTATAACATAGAACGTTAACGGGGGAGGGGTTTAAAGCAGATGGTTGTGCAGGCACGAAGAAAAGCGGTTTGCGATTCCAAAGGCACAAAAGCTTTGTCTCAGCTTTCTTGGTACTCAACTGGGAACTCGGACAAAGTTATAAGCTTTTCCGGGCGATTATGCACTGGCAATCTGTTGGTAAACTTGCGGTCATCTTTACATGTGAGCTTCCAAGAGCAAAGACTAGAAGCAAGAATTAATAGCAGTGAGGTTGAGTTGTTGTACTACCCAGAAAATTTACTGTTAAGTATTATTTTTATTATAGTTTAAAAAGACCCACCGTTGAAATCCGTCAGGTAGTTATGAGTTTAATCGTTAAAGTCTGCCGTCAGCATAAACAAGGTACAGCTCAACGGGCTCACTGAATGAATGTCAAAAACGCGGCAATTAATTCAACCCCCAGAGGGATTAACAAAAGCGGTAAGAATACCTAGACACCGGGCCAGCCACCACCGACAGTCCCCGCGTGGTTGTTCCTAACTTATGAAACAGCTAGTGAGAGAATGAGAGAAAATTTGGTGTAGTCAAACACCGGCTGAGAATAAAGGACTCCAGTTGCGAAGGAAGAACAAGAAGAAGAGGAAGAAGAAGATGATGATGATGATGGCGATGAAGAGAAAGATGACAGCTGAGTAGCATCAGGAGAATACAATGCTTGGATCATCCAACTTAACTTGGCTTATTGTAATTCAATTTTATGAAGTTTAAGGAAAGGTTGTCTGGATCCTCAGTTTCGTCGACCCTCAACTAGTTAATCTTTACAGACATCAAGAAATTCGTAGGGATGGACTTGACAACTGTTTAACATCTTGAGCCAGTGGTGATACTTAAAAGGGTGAGTAACGAGTTGCTTCCGGCGAGATTTACTCACTGCTGAGAGAAAAGGACCAGCATCACCATCACCCTTCAGGATCAACTGCTGCACCCGGTAGTATCGTCTGGCATGCTAAGTAAATGTCGGTAACTGTCGACGGAGTGGCTCCGCATTTCCAAGCAATATCTCGCACCAAATAGTCCACGGCAGAAGGCACACAAGCCACTTCCGTTTCGCTTGCGTTTAAACCTATTTCACTCTCTGAATAGTCGTTCCTTCTCTCATCTCCAATCTTCCATCTTCCATCTTCCATCCAAACTCATCCTCATCCTTATCCTCGCTCAGTTGGCATATTCTACCAGGGTTTCCTCTTGAACCTTTCCAAGGTTGCGGCTCTAACAGCTCCGTGGCAAACACTACGGTGTTGACTCAGTCAGCTATCAGAGTCGGCGCGGGTCCGCCCTATCCTGTCTGACTAAACATCCCAACTTAGATTGCCATAACGCTGGCGTATGATGTATACCACATATCTGCATTAGCTATTATTACATCTACGCATCAGGGTTAGTACTTCATGGTTGTGTTATTCGGAGGATCTATCACCACCATAACCATTTTACCAGTCATCTTATCATCATCACACTCTGGCAATCATCTTCATCACTCTGACAATGAATCTAGGGGCTTAATTTGGTATCTTTACGGGAGGATGACCTGGTCATGTTATTTTTAGCCAGTTGTTTGTTGCCGTTTTTTTTTTTTTATAAACATCAAAATCTGATGAACATGTGTGTTTTCGGGGGAGTTAATCGATGCAACGCACCACAATCGACAGGAACGTAACGAACACTCACTACCACAAACTATCCTCTTTATCCTCCCCTACTGAGGCTGACAGATCGCGATTTCTGAAAGGCAGTCAGCCGTGAGAAGCGGTTCCTTCGACCGGAAGTCAATGGGCGATAAAAAAAGAGAGCTCACCGAACCGGGGATTTTCATCGAGCAACGATAATCCGGTGCTGATTGGGAACGCCTCGTTGACTTCCCCGGGTCAAGTGCTTCGATGGATAGAATTAAAATCATTTGTGGTGCTCACCACCTGGATTTGAGAACTCTGATCAGTGCATCCAAACGTCAGGATACTCCTATTCGAAACAAAAGTAAGTACATCTGCTGGCGGTGAACAAGAGTCCGTTTCAAGGATTGTAAACCAAATGGAGAATCAAGAATAGAGAATAGAGGTCAGATCACGTGTCCATGTCTTCTTGGATAGACACCTGACGTTTCACACCGAATGTTCTTGTCGTGAGTAGTTTAACTGGACGATCCATGCACCCAGTAATTGCGGTTTGCCGCAGACAAAATTCACCCTCGAGCTACGAGGACTACCATGGACAAATCTAGAGCCCAGACTAGACCAAATCCGAGGAAACCTGGAGCTGTTACTATACCAACCGAATAAACTTTATTTTTATGTTGTTCTTGTACTTTTGGTGGTTCTTACTGGCTAATACCACCAAGATAAACAAGTGTTGGGTAAGTAAACCTCCGCTGGACGCTTCAGGCTAATTCTTACGAGGAATTTTCCGTTTACAGCTCGGTTGGGAGTTAACGCTTTGAAAAAAAGCTCATCTGACGTGAGAATACGTTTAAGAAGGCTACGGAATACCCAAAAATACTCTGGGAAAAAACACTTATCCTTGAGCGGGAGGGAACGTAAGGAGTGAGATCGAAGTCGACTGGGAATAGCGTTATAAGCCGGTGAAACGGCGTCGGGATGGAAATTTGGTATGCCAACTACGGAAGTTCTCGTTGAAAACGTTCTCCAACGCATTTCCACTCTTATGCACTCTTCTCAACGATTCTCCAGGATCCTACACTTTGGTTTTTAACTTTTTATATTTATTTTCATCCGGCGGTTATGCCCGAAGCTTCAGTTATTACATACACATTCTATTACGCCTCCATATCCTCACGTTCCTGAGCGTATTACACAGATCATCTAACTTTTAAAGCTCTTCTTTATTTCATTTCCCAATTTTACCTTATTCCTTATTTTCACTCCTTCTATTTGTTTATTTTTACTCCACACTAAGACAGTCCCGAGTTTAACTGTAGCATTTTTTTTCCAAAAGTTATTCCAGGAGTCTAAGCAAATTCGTAGTAACAATCCCAGTGGATGTGGACTTTTCACCCCCGGGAAATTCAATCCCAATTAATTCCGTGAAAATCGGAATCTTATTTCGTGGAGTCTGGCCCCTGAGAGACGCTTCATCTTCCATACATGCCTCTTCCATACACCGTGGAGCAACCTACTAGCACACCAAATGGCAAATGAATACGTAATACTTGGGGAAAAATGTAAGACCGAGAGAGATAAAGATGGAAGAAAAAGCTGAAACCTTTTGGTGGAGAAAAGGGTAACGCATATAACCCTCCCCAAGGATTTTGTCCTTTGAAGTTTCATCCTTTTTTATGTTTTTAAAGTCCCACCACCGAGACTGGGGGTGCGTCGAACCGTGGGCAAAAGGACAAACGGATAAGAGTGCAATTTAATAATGAAAAGCGATCAACTTCCCTTTGACTGAAACTTTCTTTTCTTTTCTCCGTGGAGGCAATATTTTTCCAACTCTTTGTAAAGATTTATACACTTTGTCTTTCATAATGGATAAACTCTGACCATTCTTTAATCCTCTAAATAAAATTTTAACGACAAAAGAAAATATATAATTATTTCGTTTTTAAAGCTCAGATACGAAAGAAGGATTTGAGTTACCCAATTGACAACATCCCGAATAAAAGTATCAATAGCTTGTAACCTATTCCCAAACTTTTGGTACGTGTTCGACTGTTTGTACATAAGTAAAGCATAACTTTCTTCTTTCTGGAGTAGGTTGTATCTAAAACAGTTTCATACTCTCCAAAACTTTTATCCTCCACCCATTTCAAATGTGAATTTGTTTAAAAACAGAAACTTCTCTTTTCCTGATGCTGATTGACGTTCGACAGGAATCATCAACAAGACTACGAATTATAACTGACTGGTAGTGCAGAAACTAGAAACACCAGGAGCTAGTGGGCGTGGAAAACTAAGCGCGAATGTGAGAATGATAAATGTTGGGCAGTTAGCTACGGTAGCAGACTGGAGAAAATTATTATTTGAGAATTTATTCCCGGGTTAAATTATTACCGGCATTATATGGAGTCTTTTCTCTGGTGCTTGGCCTCGTGAGCCAGAACACGTGTTCCAGCTGCCCTAGGTCACGGACTAGGTACAAACCTTAGACCGTTACCAACTGGAATATAACCAAGTGTGGGGTGAGCGTGTGTGAGAAAAAACCCCGGGAATTTAAAGTGAAATCTTTACGAGAAGCATACGGAACAAATCAAATGGCCAGCTGGAGTGGGAGAAAAAGGAGAAATTAAATAAGCTGTTAGAGAAAATTTCTCTGTTCTAGATTCTATTCGGGATATCGGAATAAACCGATTGCATCAGACTTGAGACTATTGAGTGTCCATTGGAAATTCTGAGGGCGTGTGTAACTGCGTTTGATGTCCCTCGGAATCACAGAACACATCAAAACCAGAGCAGAGTAGTCGGAATTAAAGATATCCCAGAGTAGTCTGTAGTCTGTACTCTGATTCTGTATCGGATTCTGTATCCAGGACACGTGCTTTGGAGATTCTGTAAACGAGGCAATAGACGATTAGAAATAGCCCATTTGAGGGAAATGGAACTTAACTACCAAGGCCGTATCGAGTGTTTTTAATCGTCACCGAATCACCGAATTCATTAAACAGCCCTTGAAGGTTATATTTATAAAGGCAGTGGTAAGTCTAAGGACCAACTGATCCTAATTACTGATTAGGGTAGTAAGGGAGAGTAAGAGAGCCCTTGCCAGTGGATAGAAGTTTATACCACTGGATTTTCATCTCTATTTCTATTCCCCGTCGCTGATCGTGGCTCTTGGTGGGCTTGCACCCTCGATTATCCTAAAGGGGGTGAGTGTACACTGTACGATTTAATCGACGAGTTACTACTGTTCACGTGGAATCTAATTTATGATATCGAGTCACGTTCTCGATATTGGATTTTTCAGAGTAAGTATCTGAAGATACTTCCGGAGTATCTTTGTAATTAACAGCTTTTAATATTCGTTTTCTCGATTACGGTTTTGTAATTTTGTAATGAAGAATAGCACAAATAGTATTAACTATTTTATCAGTTGAGATGATGAAATAGGAGTTACAACAACAGAGGTTTTGATGCTTAAGCCAAAAGGAAATGTTAGAGTGATCATATAGGTACATGTGGAGTTTAAATAAAGCAACAAAAGCCAGAGCTTCTGCTAGGAAGATGTACGCATAACAGAAACTGCGGTTACTAAACCGCAAGCTTCTATACGCGGAATTCGTGATACTACCGATGCCCGGAAGCCTCTAACAAGCTTACCCTTTATACGGTATTATACATATAATATCTGCCCGGTTGCTTTCTCCATAGACACAGACAAATTCAATTCCAAATTCTAATTTTCGACGAATTCCGCGCATCTATTTACTGAGAAACAAAGACTAGGCGATGGCAATAAAAATCAATGGTGACGTCTATAAGGTGCGAATCCTTGGAAAAGCAATCGGGTTGGATTAAACCTTTTCGATTGCCAGCAAAAGTCCTTACAGATTCTTCAGGGTGGAGCTCCGAGAGTTAATTGGACATTTTTTATTGTCAATTTGGGATTGAGATCTTAGGCAGCTTTTGTCGTTAGTTAAGCTCTCGTTGTAAGAAAACTCAAGAAGAAGAATAGAGGTAGCGTAAGGTTGCTAGGATGATAGACTGAAGGTAAAATGGTGCTTTGTGGCATTAGGGTGTTCCGTTTTTTTTTTTTCAAAAACTTTTATTTCTTTTAGTTTGCCTTATCACTGAGCGCTGCAGCAGCTTCCTTGGGAGCCTTTTTTGCAAAGGATAAAATAACCGGTGGCGTACCTACCTACTACCCGAAATAAAATATAAGATAAGGGTAGCGAGGGTGGATATCGCCGGTTGATACACTGCGTTAATCTATCTCCTTGGATCTATTCTTGTTCCCTCTGGGCCGACGCTTCCGAGTGTTGGGCAGATCAAGTCCAATCTTGCCCGTGGATCGTCAAAGCAAAAACACGAATAAGAAACTCCGTTTTTTTATTCATTCCCTCGGAGTTTACAGTCTTCTGTGTACAGTCTATGAGGATGTATGACTAAATGGCAAGGGCGCTCTCCTTCAATGTGCCAAGCGCTGAAATATTAAACGCGCAATTAGCATGTCCATTCATCGCTGAGACACGCGTCAACACACACCCACATGCTTCTCAGCTTGTGCTCACGCACGTGACACCATCACCATCAGCATTTCTACGGTGGGTATAGTGCACACTATAAATCGAGCCAGCCAGCCAGCCAGCCAGCTAGCCAGCTAGCACTCCGGTAATATCTGCCCCTATTTGAGGCTCTCTTTTATCCAGTATGTTCTTTGGTTGTTCCCCTCGCTTGCTCGCTCGCTCGCGTACCGTCAGTGGACTCAATGCCATGATAAAAAGCTCGTATGCCAAAGATGAAAAGCTTTTGAGATACGTCTCGTCGAGGAAAATAAAACTCCGAGACGGAAATGAACCAAAACAAAATGATATTTCATTGTTTTAGTTTTATCTAAAGGGCTAATGAAAATTAGTTGGTTATTTTTCTTTTTTTCCATTTAATCATTTCCAAATCCTCAATTCTGAACAAATGTCGGGTTAAATATTTAAAACGAAATATTGTAAAGTGCACTGGTATATATGGAGATGCTGGAATGAGAAAAAGTACCGATCAATACCGTGGATTTAGAGCAAACAGGGTTAAAATTAGTATAGAATCTTGTTCTATAGATATAGATATATATATATATATATATATATATATATATATATAGGTATATTTAGATATATAAACCTAGGAAGTGACGCCTTGGGGTTGTCGTGGTGAGAGTTATATATACAGACGGATGACAGCAGGCCACAGTGCGGCATATCACGTATACCTATACATTATCTAGGAGCCATTTGGGTGGCATGATGGCGGGCGACGCGGAACCACCGGGTGAGTTTACGGGCTGCTCCATCACGTGAGAGAGCTTAGCTTATCTCAATGCAACAACATATCTGAGGCTTCCGTCTCTACGTGAACGGCTCTTCCACCATCCAGCATCCTCTATCCAAGAGCTAAACTACTGTCTCCGAGACACGCTATTACCGCTCCAACCTCTCACGTCATTCTATCACTGGATCACCTTACACCTCCATCAACTTCTCCGAGTCACCACCGGGCTAAAAGCACAAGACCCGGTCTCTCAAGAACAACTCATCATCTGGATCTGATACAATTTTAATGTCAACGGAATCAGGGGCAATAGATTTACCGCTGGTCCCTCGAGCCGGATATTAACCGGGTTATTGAGGCTTTGTTAAGACTGGAGCCACTGGATGAGGCTTAATCGAGTGAGCCACTGATAACATTTAGGGGTCACATTTGTGCGTACTCCTCCCACTACAGCCCATTAGGCGAATTGACTAGTTCGGCTTATTCATTACACCGGTGTATTGATCACCCTGCAACCCTTCTGTCTGGATAGTGATGAGCTCATTGATTCGGAGGAAAAACGAGGATGGAACCCCACCTGATGCTGCTCATCTCGAGGGAAAAGAGTCAATGATCTGTTTCACGCTCGAGTGACTTCTGGTCACGAGCGGTCTCCAGGGAACGGACACACTGATGCCAGTTGACTTTCTGTCTGTCGAGTATTTTTCCAGGGAATATAGCGTTACTGTTTGACTCTCGAGTTCTTTTTCACCGGAAAATCTTAGTTGGTATCCTCTGCGGCAGAGCTTTTTACCCGATAGCCATCCCTTTTAACAATTCGAACACTGGACGGCACTTACTCCGTGCAAACAACCACCCACCTGCTTTTCTATCTTATTTAACCTCTATATTTTTCACAAGTTCTCTCTTAACGTTCTAAATGCTGGAAGCCATCAACAAAAAAAAAAAAGAAAACCTCTGACGATGACCTGACAAACACGTTGGTATACATCACACGAGTGCTCACTAGACTGACCTGGGTGTATTAAATGCATGGGATTTCGTGCTCACTTCGAGTATTTATGGCCACGGGATAAACTCAAAATTGCTTCTGACGTTTGCTCTATTTAGAGTTACAGCTCTGCTCCAAATTCTCCAGTTGAAGCTACGTTGTTAGCTCGACAATAAAAATTATCCTGAAAATTAGATTTTTAATGAGCTGTAATGACGAGCCGGAGAGTTGTTAGTGCGTATGAGCTTGTTGGATAAAATAACAGACACCGGACAGAGCCAGGGGGAGGGAGAGCACTGCTGGGTCGGAAAAGTTAAAATATAAGGGTAACATATTTCGCTGGGGTGGGCCGTGCAATTTTCATAAAATGGCTTACAAGGGCGCAACTATATACCGTAGATAAAAAAAAAAAAAAAAAAAAAAAAAAAAAAAAATAAAAAAAGTTTAAATAGAACGAAACGCTGGAGCACGAGAGTCGAGAGTTGCTAGCAGCCCCTGAGAGTCGTGTTTTAAAAAGTAATACTAGACCTGAGCTTGAGTGAGAGAGCTAGACGGTAGGTTCTCGCGCTTTCGAAACTTTTTCTGGCCCGGTGGATGTGTACCATTCGCCTCTACTAGACATTTCGTCTCAACATCCCCTTCGCGATTTGCACGCGACGATAAACTCAGCTTCATCCTTTCATGCATCGTCCATTGGGATATTTGCGTTTGCAATTTATGACTGTGAGTCTCCGATGAAATCACAAAACTTTTTTTTTTTTTTATTTTTAAATTCATGTAGAAAATTTACCAGAGACATAAATTTACACGATAAAAATTAGAGGACGTCGAATAATAATTCGAAAGTCCTTAACCTAGAAGAATGAAGAAAAAGAGCCAAAGGGAAGGGGGGCGGGGGTAGGTTATGTATAGTCTCATCCACCCACTACATACCCACTTGTTACTGAGCAGCTTGATACGTTCCACACTCTTCAGCTCGACATTATTCAGAGCATGCGAGCTGGTGTTAGTTCATGCGGTGAATAGAGATGGAAAGAAATGGGAAGAAGAAGAAGAAGAAGAAGAAGAAGAAGAGGAGAAGGGCGTCGCGTAACGAGCTGCTGCGTCCCGAGGGTGTTCGCTGTACTACTTCATCTTTACAATTCCCTCCGGGTCCCGCGACCCCGTCACCCACCTTTGTTTTTCCTCTCCAGAGACCTCCAAGGTCCATTCGATACACTTCCCTTTTTCTACATCGTTTGTTTTCACTCGATTTGGCGCCCACTGTCACCGATTTGTTTAACAATACCACGAATTACTGGATAACTCACGTGTCCAGCATTAATAGCCGAGTAAATTAGAGCTAATTGGGCATTTTCCTGAAAATGCGCTTGAAGAGGAGGTATGTCGCCCAAAAGTGGGTGACGGGCTTGAATTTTTGAACGGTGTCAACCGAGAGCAGAATCTCACGTACCGCTGGTATATTGGTTGCATACTGCTCGGCTGTATATCGCTACTGGTACAAACAGACTATGAATTTTGACGTGACGTCGCTGACGGGGAACCGGAATTTGCGCGTACCGAATACCAAATTCCGTTAACGAGGCTTACTTGTGCATAATTCTTTTGTCCTCAAAATCAAATCACACTTCTATTCATTCTCTTGCTACCGAGTACAATACATAATAGTAATAGTGATAATTGTGATCAATAGGTTAAATAGTAATTGTTGCTTACCTTTGGATGTGTCCTCCTAGGGAACGCGACTTTCGGGTCGATCTGAAACATAAAACATATAAATATATATTTAGTGATGATGTAAGCCAGGAGGGATATCGATCGCTCGACAGTTGTGTAATACGACTACGGGAATTTAAATATTCTTACAATGGTTACCTCGAGCAACCTCTAAAGGAATAAAACGATGGAGAGTGGAATGCTGAATGCAACAGGGCTCTAACTAGAACTCTTGCTTTTCCATCAGGTTTTTTTCTTTATACATTTGCGGTCTTAATGCAACCGCCCTCTTTCTCGGTTGGAAAAGCAAAAAAGCCTCGAATAAAAACTAAAAACCATTTAATTCTTCTCTATAACTCCACGATTCCCATTCTGATGGTCTTTTCTATTCCTTAATACGCCTTTTAAAATATCTTCCTCAGGATTCCGTCGATCCAGGCTAAGAATCCAATCGATTACTGCGCAATGCTGATAAACAAGTAATTTGTTTATTGTGGTGCCTCAGATCTAATATCCCTTAGCGAAGGGTAGCTATAAACCTCCAGCTCATCAATAGTTACCAAATATAGGAGGTAGCTCACCACGGCAGTTCGTACCTGTCGGCAACATCGGATTGCCAATACTCGGGCCTTCCATTTACCCGATCTCAGAGGATGATTTATGGTAATCTTTCTGGTTCCGTGCCGGTCGTTCATCCTGGGTCTCCCTCCCCCCCCCCCACCTGGTAAAATCACGTGTTTACTCGGCTATTCCCACCGCCACACCCACTAAATCGATTCTCCTCCTAAACACCGTCCTAAAAATTAACCAATCGTCTCTTTGCTTTTTCCGGCAACTTTTCTTCTGTTTATGGCTGATGGGTGTAAGCATCACCTCGTATTGATCACCTGAAGAGAAAGAACCAACTCCTGAGCTGTTAACCTTTCCAAGAGAATTCTTCCAACGTATCGTGACAGTAATGACAAGGACACCTTGCTTATAATTCTCCGGGTGGTTTGAGCCTCTTTAAACGTTGGGGTGATCCCCCATGGTGATCTATGGTGATTCCTCCGTCAGATGTCGAGTCGACAAGTACAATTTGTTCAACCCTTCTTTCTCTGTGCTGTGTTTCTATAATTTCATACTTTTATTGGAGTGAAAGAGAGTGGGGCGTCCTAGAACTGACATTTAATCCTGTCGTAGGTTATCGAGCGTAATGACGGAGCCGTAAACCCCTCAGGGTGATGTTCTAGGTAATATACAGCGAAATTGTTTTTAAAGACTCGATTGAGCGATGATAAAAATAGCTCAGCGTCTTTCTTGGTAAGCTAGTATGGCAATATTAGCTGGAAAATATCGAAGCTGGAGGAAAAATAAAAGAGAATGCCTTCTCGTTATTTCACGATAGGAGTGAGAAAGGTAAACCACGAAAATAGCAGCCTGGCATAACCAGTTTAAGGGATATCTCGAGCGATGATCGGGCACCGGTTGAAGACGATGGGAATTCAATCCTGAAAATAGCAAAAACTACTCAGTGTAGAACCGATAAAATGACTGAGACAAACAGTTCCTTCACCCAAGGTTGGGGAAGTAGGAGCACCACCAGGACTACTGGAGAGCTTAAGGGAGAGAAGGGAGCATCGGTGGGCTTAAGCTATTCGTGGTTTTTACCCGGCTCTTATCGATTACACTTTTCTGGCACTTTCAAGATGATATCGCTTTCTTGCTCTCCATTACAGTTTATAAACTCTCGGCACTCCTGGGTTGGCTAATTCGATCATCGATCTACGGAACAACATAGTTGCTGATAGAAAAAAATTTATCAAGTGGGTTGCTGTGAAAAAAAAAAAAGAAAAAAAAAAAAAAAACTAAACTCTAGTCTACTTTTGGTTGGAGAAAAAGGAAAATACCGGGTGATAAATTAGACCTCGGGAATTTCAGAGAGAGCCTAGTCTGATTCCGGGAGAGTTGAGCTGAGTCTTTGAATTTTCTACTCTTCACCCCTTCTTCACTCATCGACATTTCGGTACGGAAAAAGAAGACGGAGACGTCTGAGCATCACTCAAGATTTAACTCCGGTCTCTGAGTCGGGCTGGCTGGCTGGCTGGCTGGCTGGCTGGGGAGATCGGAGTAAATATCTGG
The DNA here is from genome assembly GCA_905319865.3 of Cotesia congregata. NCBI lineage: Eukaryota > Metazoa > Arthropoda > Insecta > Hymenoptera > Braconidae > Cotesia > Cotesia congregata. The sequence goes on along the minus strand of CAJNRD030001119.1, from coordinate 18,176,885 downwards.
GAGCTACAAGTGGGAGATTTTCTCACCCCTGGTTGAATCCACACATGCACTCAACTCCGTCACCAACATCAACACCAACACGCTCCTTATACACCCACTCTACTTCCACTCGTATTCCCTTACTTCCTCGTCATCTTGTCTCGCTATATCTGTCCTTGTCGCCCTCAAGCCCTCGCCTTCGTCCTCACTCTTCAACTCCCTTGCCCGAGGTTGCTAGTTCGAGAAGTATCGAATAGCTTTGCCGAGCGCTCAATGGAAGCTGAAAGGTTTCCGGTAGTGAGGAAACTTTTGACTGACGTATCTCCGCTTCTACTACCTTTTTTCACCTTCTTCTCCCTCGGCATTTTGCTGTCATCTTTTCCTTTATTTTTTACGCTCCTGCCTTTTTCTTACCTCCCTGTTTAGTTTTTTTTAAAACTCTAACTAAACTCCTCCGGCTAGCAAACAATCGATACTCATTTTCTTATAGGCTTCTGTCTCTTCGGGCTGTTAATGATCTAATCTTGCTTATTCCTCATGTAAAAGCATCAGAATTAGCTCCGTAGCACATCAAACCTAATTCTACAGCATCAAGACTCTCTTCTGAAGGCATTGGAGCCAAAGAAATCACCAACTTCAGCCTGGCCTTGATGCAAATCCCGGTCCAGTTGATCCAAACCCCAAAATCCTTGCTTTCTAGCATGTAAAAGCATCAGAACAGGCTTTGAAGCTCATCAAACCTAGTTTTGAAGCAGTACGAAGGTTAATCTTGATAAAGTCCAGCAGTAATCCTATTGTAGCACGAAACTAGTGATGTTACAGCAGCAGCATTCACCCCTCAAGCGTTTAAGACCAAGAAGAACACAAACACAAGCCTAGCCTTGATGCAAATCCTGTTCCAATCCACCCAGTGCCTAAAATCCTTATTAATTTGAACATACGCGTTAAAAACGCTAAAGTAATGAGTTATTCGCCACCCGGGGATCGGGGCGAAAAAACAAAGAACCTGAAGCGGGGTCGGGAGATAAAAAGTCAAGAGTACAAGACTGTCGGCGCATTGGTGATGCTAAATGGGACCTACGGTGTGAGTTGTAAAAATTTTATGTTTACGACTCGGGGTGACACTCATCCCCGGGGTACAACTGAGGACTACCGTAGTAGTAGTAGTAGTAGTAGTAATGGTTGTGTTGCTCGGCGTATCACTGCAGTCTTATTCACGGAATGGAAAGCAGACCAGGGGATGGAAGTTGGCGGGTGAGAGCTCTAAGGGTTGATAATTTCGCATTTGCACGTGTCTCAGATAGTAAAACATTAACTGTTTGATTTAAACACAGACCAGTGGGTATATTGTTATTGTTATTAAATTTTCGACGGTTTCTAGTTACTACCCTCGGGAGCTTTGTCTACCGCAAATAGGGTTAATTCGATATAAATTCAAGGCAAATACAGACTGAAATTGATTCACTATTTATATATTTCCATGAATTTATGCCCTGCCAAGGTAATCGAAATATTCGTTATAGCTTATAGCAATATTTATTGTATAAAAGTGTTGAGTTTTCGGAATTAATAAAGAAAAAAATTATTTATTATTTTTTAGGTATTAATTACAAGATTGTGAATAAAAAATACAGCAAATGTCTACTTAAAATACCACGAGACACTTTGTATACTTTAGAGTGTAGTTGAGAAGCAGACGAGAGACGAGGAAGACGTGATGAGGATGAGGGGGTGCGTGATGAGGGTGAGGGTAGTCGCGAGGGTGAGACGGCTCTGCGACAGGGCGACAAAATGAAAGCACGCGAGTGAAATATCGTCGCTGTGAAAAACGCACCTACGACAAAGCCGAGGGAGAGAGAGAAAGTATCACAAAGCAGCTGAGAGTTGAGAGCCGAGAGTGCAGAGAACAACAAAAAATTTATCTTTTTTTGTTCGGCATAATAGTCGAGAAAGGGTGCGACAATAAAGAGTTGAGAAAAATCTTTAGCGATATCAAAAAGAAACAAGAGTGTAATGAAAAATGTATGTTCTACAGACCGGGGCAAAACGGGCTCGATTTTTCTTAATTCACATTGGCGGAACTCTAAAATCATACTGAAGTTCTACTCCAATGAAAATTATAGACGATACAGATGTCCAAACTCGGGAAGTGGTGAAAAATCTCCGTCATCTGTCACCTGATTCGTCGGCAAGGTAGAGCATTAAATACCTCCCGGTGAAAATTTATCGAATCCATTGGCCTTCTCCCCACCAACGCACCGGTCAGTTATTACACAAGACTGAGCGATTGCTTTTAATATTCGCGCCAGCTGCGTAATACAGATCTTCAGTCCATAAATGCCCCTGGCGTTGTACATTTTATTTGTATTTTTATTTCTATTTCTTCCTATACTTTTATTTCTAATTCCTTCTCACACGACATCTAGTGATTAAAATATTTTTTGTCAGTATTACGCTATTGTTTTTGATATTCCAAATTTTTACAATAATCTAAAATGTTCGTAACTTCCGAATAAATTAATATTCTTAAACCGGACAAAATTTGGCTAAAAGATGAGAATTTTTGTTACAAATTTTGTTTTAAAATTTTTTTTCTAAAATTATTAGACTCCAAGATGTCAAAATTTGAAAAGTTATAACCTGAACAATAAGAATTTCATCATTAACAATTTTTGATTTTTGGCAACACTTAAAAGGCCCATAACTTTTAAACTAAATAAAATTTTTGAACGGGCTAAAATTTGGGTAAAAAAGAAGACTTTTTGCTACAACTTTTGTTTGAAAAATTTTTTTCTAAATTCATTAGATCCCAAGATAGTAAAATTTGAAAAGTAATAATAAAAATTTTAATAAAACCAAGTTAAAGAGTTAGTAGAGTTTTTTCTTATTATCAAATAAAGATTGTTTATAGAGAAAGAGAACGGGAGCAAGTTCATAAAGAGTTGATCGGTGTCAGCTGGTGGAAAGGTTGTGAGTGTGTGAGTCGGATGATATCGGGCGGGCGCCGAATGCCGTTGACGTTGTCGAAAGATTTTTGACAGCCGGAATTATTAAAAAATCCTCAGTAAAATCTATCGACATTTATCTGTATATTTGTATATCTGTATATCAGTTTGTTACTGTTATTCCTATAAATATACTGTCTACTGACTATTGACTACCGACGTGTACCTCGTATATACGATAATCGCTAATCGTTAATGCCGGTACTTCTTCGATAGCTTAATATGTCGACATAAAAAGAACCTGTGTGTGTATCTTTGTAATCTCTCGTCAATGTGGATTCTACTTTTTATGAATATTATTTTTTTCCCCTTTTTATTTAATTAATTTATTATTTTTTACATGACTTTATTTTTGGTAATGATTTTCTGTCAATTTGGAAAAAAAATTTAGTTCAATTAATTATTTTTTTACTTTTAAGTAGAAATTACAGATTTATAAATAAAAATATGAGAAATTTGTCACAGTGTTATATAAAATTTAATTTATTATCTGGATTGACGTAATAACTTCTTTAATTATTGATTTAACTTTAAAAATAATTAAATTTAAATCTAACATCATACCATCGGTTTCAAAATTTTAAATTAGTTATCTTAAAATCTAATTACTTTGGAAAAATAATTTATTGGGACAAAATTTGAAGGAAAACGTCTAATCTTTAAGTTAAATTTTGGTCCGTTTAAAAATTTTGATTAGTTAAAAAATTATGAGCCTTTAAACTGTTTCCAAAAATCCAAAATTGATCACAATTAATAATCAAATCTTTATTAATTTTCAAATTTTATTTTGTCGGGACCTTAATGACTGAAAAAAAATTTATTGGGAAAAAATTTGTAGGAAAAAGTCTAATCTTTAAGTCAAATTTTGGTCCGTTTAAAAATTTTGATTAGTTAAAAAATTATGGGCCTTTAAAGTGTTGCCAAAAATCCAAAATTTAACACAATTAATAATGATATCATTATTAATTTTCAAATTTTATTTCGTCGGAACCTAATGACTGAAAAAAAAAAATTTGGCGCAAAATTTGTAGCAAAAAGTCTAATAATATAGTTAGATTTTGGTCCGTTCAAAAATGACAATTGGTTCAAAAGTTACAGACGTTTAAAGTGATCCCACGTTCCAAAAGTTCAAAAAAAGGCTAATTTTAGCGTGGGTAAAAAACAAAATTATCTGTAATTTAAATTAGCCTGGCCGTTGAAAGCCGAGAAAAAGCTAAATGTACAATGATTATTCCCGGAGAGTTTGTTTCGGACGCAATTGCCCGAAAGATAGTATCTCCTCATCAGGATAATGATAAACAATTTTTCCGTAAAAAAATGATGAATAGCGAAAGTTTTTTAGCGACGGCAATTCATAAGCCCGAAACAAAAAGGAAAAAAAGTTTAGAGAATTGAGGAGGGTGAGAGAAGGGGTCCGAGGATGGGGTTGGAGATAAAAATACTGAGGAAAGTTAAATAAAAGGAAATAAAGGAGTAAAAGGAGAGTTTATACCCGCGCATTGGTTTAATAATTCATAAGCAATAATCCAAGTCCGTCTGTCAGATAGTCACGTTCAGTCTTGAGCGTGATTGGGTTGCATTTGCCGTCCATTGTCACCTGATTGCCCGCACTTGTCTTTCGAACACACTAAGTAAATCACCGCTATTGCTTAAATCATTATTGTTTATTATTTACCGGTATTTGCGAAAAGGCACCTTGCGACGGACTCACCCTTTTAAAGGTTATTATTATTGTTAATATTAATATTAATTAAAAAAAGTTGGGATGCATAGATCCCAGATGCCGAGTACACGCTCCCTAGTCGGATACAATTTCGCCTCGGTCTGGTGGAGCTCGTTGCCTCTGACACTTTGACGCAACTCCTACCCTACGAGAGTCACCGATGTCCAGAGGACGGAATTCTCGATCCGGACTCTGTTCTACGGAGTTTGAGAGGAAGCAGATAGAGAACTCAAGAGGAGAATGCCTGTGTCAGGCAGTTATGAGTTACCTAATTGTTTTGTCATTGTTTCTCTGTTTACTTTCCTTTATCACTACAAAAGCATTGTTTTTTGGGACATAAATTATTACTTCTTATCGTTAGAATAAATAATCCTCCATATTAAATTCGTAGTTTATTAAAATTATGGTTACGGGTTAAATTTTGGAGATATCAAAAGTCATAAGAATAATTTCGACAGATAATTAAATTTCCTACAAAAAAAGTTTGTAACTTCAATAGTTAAGCCAGATATTGCAATTTTAATTTTTTCGTTTTAAGGACCATCCCTTAAAAGTGTAAATAAGTGATTTTAAATTATTATTTTAGCTAAATGATAAGAGACATCGAATAAACGATAAGGATAGTTTTGTATCTTTAATATTTAACCCAGAAATAGCAATTTTAATTTCTTTATTTTAAGGACCGTCCCTAAAAAGTTTATAGAAGTGATTTTTAATTATTATTTTGGCTAAATGATAAGGGATATCAATAAAGATGATAAGAATACTTTTGAATCTTCAATATTTAACCCAAAAGATGATATTTTAATTTATTTATTTTAAGGACCGTCCCTAAAAAGTTTGAATTTGTGATTTTTAATTATTATTATGGATAAATGATAAGAGATATAAAGATAAATGATAAAGATACTTTTGTATTTTTAATTTTTAACCCGAAAATTGCAATTTTAATTTCTTTATTTTAAGGACTGTCCTTAAAAATTTTAAATAAGTAATTTAAAATTATTATTTTGGCTAACTGTTTTGAAAAAAAATTATAAGGATACTTTTGTATCTTCAATATTTAACCCAGAAATTACAATTTTAATTTCTTCATTTTTAAGGACCGTTCCTAAAAAGTTTCAGAAAGTGGTTTTAAATTTTTTAATTATTATTATGGCTAAATGATATCAAAAAAATGATAAGGATACTTTTCTATCTTAAATATTTAACCCAGAAATTTCAATTGTAATGTCCTAATTTTGCGGACTGTCCCTAAAAAGTTTAAATAAGTGATTCTAAATTATTATTTTGGCTAAATGGTAAAAATTATCAAAAAAATGACAATGATACTTTTGTATCTTCAATATTTAACCCAGAAATTGCAATTTTAATTTCTTTATTTCAAGGACTGTTCCTAAAAAGTCCGAGATTTGATGTTAGAGCTTAAAACTTCAACTACGCCTGAAAAATAAGAGATATCAAGATAATAATTAGAACATTTTTGATAAAAAATTTAATTTTCTACAAAAAGTCTTCTATGATTTTTTTGTCGGCCCGATATTAAAGTTTTTGATTCTGTGAAAAATAGTGTTAAAATTTGATCTTTGCAAAGTGTATTAAATAACAATAGCAATAATAAAATATAATTCTAGTGGGTAAATAAATTCTATGATCGATAAAAGAAGCGTACCGTAAAAATAAGCTCTGGAATAAAATAAAAATACATAAAGAGGTTTAAGATTAAAACGATGCTTGGTTTGTCTATAGCCTATAGTCGGTTTGTTTTTATATATAACGATGTAGATGTATAGGAGTTTTGCTCTCGGTGAGTACATAGGAGAAACGAAAGTTCCGTCGTAATCCTAGCTACTTAAGAAGTATCCAGGAGAACTTGCCGCCAAGTCTCCGACGTAACATTAAGATCCAAGTTTCAGAGGATCACTCTAAAAGCTCCGAATAAAGCTGGTGCTTGCATTAAATTGGATTCCATCCTCATTACTCTGTTTCAATTATTCCTTTAATTTTATCTTATTCTGGTGGATCTTCCGCTATTTTTACGGCTAATCATTTTTATTTCAGAATGTAAAAAAATAAACCGAGCTCTTTTTATTCTCCCAAAAATCATAGAGGATTTTTATCAACTCTGGATGATGAATGCGCCACTGCGTTCGCCGCATGAGGTTATAAATAATTAGCATGATGTATACGCGGTCGGTGGAGGCCTGCCAGAAGCCCCCAGCTACATCTACATCATAGATAAATTTTATGATCACGGTCAGCTCAGGGGTGTTCATCCTAGACCTTAGTCCTGGCTGGCAATCCATTTTTTTTTTTTAATACCGACGATAATATTAACTAAAAAAATTTATACTCAACATATTTAACAGTTATTGGCCAGCTCGCTCAAGAAATAACCATTACTGTTCTATTCACGGAGGAAAAAAAAATATTACCACCCATCAATCCTCGTGAATAATGTTTTTAAACTTAAGGTCATTTACTTTATTTGGTTAAATTTCAGTAGTTGTCTCTTTTATTCTCAAGCTGGGTTATTTTTTGCTTTATTTTCCAGGAGGGACCGAGGGTTCTTTTATCCGCTAAATAATACCACCCGAATATACGAGTCACGTTGTATCATTTCATTCAGTCGATAAAGAACTTTCAAAGAACGAGTAATTCATTGTTTATCTTTCAGTGTTTGCTTTTTTTTCTTTTTTTTTTAGACTGTGTAGATTAATTTTTTCCCTTTTTACATATAATAATCCGTCGCTGGATGGACCTAGCTCATAAATATGTAAAGAGATAATATTTTAAACGTATGCTGAATTTTTACTCGACCTGCGGAATATTAAACGTACTAGTTGCATCTTAAGTAGAAAAATAATATTTAACGATTTTACGTTTCGTCGCAAACTCGATTCATATTTAATTATAAGTTTCTGGGTTAAATACCAACAATATGACAAAATTATAAGAGACATTTTTCGTAAGAAATTTAATTTCCTACGAGAAAAGCACTTATCATTTTTTTTATCTCTCATTATTTAGGCGCAATCGATTTTTTAATATCAAAAACTACTAGCAACCTTGCAATCACTTTCTTTTGTTAAATTGCACTGTACTTATTAAACTATTGACGTTTTTAAGGATATAAGCTCATCCTGATGTTACACTCATCGAGAGCTTTCGTTTGAATACCCACATATATTTTTGATATATTTTTCATATATACATATATACGATTTATAAAAATATATGAAAAATTGATGAGGGTACTCAAATGAAAGGTCTCGATGAGTGTAACATCGGGATGAGCTTATATATTTAAAAATGTCAATAGTTCACAAGATTTAAGGTCATTTCTTGGTTATGCATCTAGAGAATAACACTAAAGTTAGCCGACGTTTTTAATTTTTTTTAATTATTAAATTAGAATTAAAAAGTATTTTTTAAAAATTACACTTGCAGTTTTTGATATCTCTAAAGAAAACCCTATATTGGTAACCCGTACGCCCCACAACGTCCCTAATGGTTCAAAAAACACACAATGACTGTTTAGTCGGCCATTAAAAGATTTAGTTACTAACCCGGAACCGGAAGAGCCTGACCAGGACATTAGCCGATGATTTTCTGGGAATAAAAATTCTAACCTAAAGAAATCTTAGAAATAAATCTTGGCGATGAGTTAAATAATCGATGCCGCCCCTTAGGATGTTAAAATAAGGGTGGTAAAAATCGATCGAATAAAATATCGCTTTGCGCTGATTCGCTGTGGATTTTTCTATCCCTACGGGCGCCAGTGTATATTTCTACTTCCGTTTCCGAGACTTTGCTCTTATTTTCCTTCCAGTCCCTTTTATGTAAGAAAAGAAACCCGTCAAAGGGGTTAAACCCTCATTTTTCTTCTCCTTTAGACGCCTACCGCTAACCAGGAGCCTCACCATCAAAACGGGCTTTTCGCGTCTAAGATCTGTTATGCGGGCTGAGACATCCCAAAGAACTTTGACAATTTTCCGGGATCCAGCCCGGGAATTTCCGTCCTTTTGCTTCCTTTAAACAATCATTAGAGAAATATTCCCAGACTGCAGAAAAAAAAATACTATACTCACTTATAACCATTGTAATTATCGCTGAAATTAGGCGGTGCGAATTAACAGAAATTTATCGGTCCCGCAAGAGCGTTGGGCGCCACCTACCATGTCTTAGTATATATCTTGGCTATTGTACTTTCCAGTAGTCAACTGGAGACTGGATTCGAGAACCACTAAATTCTCGATCCGGATCTCAGCCCGTTTTTTGGCACGCCCATTGCCGTTTTTCACTCCCGGCATTATATTAGTTATTCGGGAAATATTATCCATTGCAATTAATTATAGAGCATAAGGTATGCTAATTACTTAATTTATTCATTTGCTCACCTTTTTGCCGTCCAATTCGTGGTTCCCTTGGGCTAATACTTTGTCTACGCTTGAAGGATCTGCAAATGTGATGAATCCAAAGCCCCTGTAACAAATCAAATATTTTATGTTATAGCTGTAATTAAAATTGTGATTTTTTGGTTGAAAGGAGACTTTTTTTGGAAAATAAAAGCCCTAATTATTGACCCTAGAGACAAAGTTATGATTTGATTTTTTTTAAGCAATCAAATATCAATATTAATTTTGTTTGTGGTGATTTCAAGTAATGTTTTTACTAATCAATTTTTTTAAAATGATAATTGTTAATTAAAAAAAAAAAAGATGATATTATTGAATGAAGAAATGAATTTAAACTCGGCATTTAAAAAAAAATGCTTTTCTAAACAAAATTGTTAAGAAAATAAACGTTCCTATACGGAAAAAACAAGATGATACTGGATATCATCCCAGATTATACTCAGTGATATCTGTGATGAAAAAAAAAATTTCAGATAGTAGCTAAAAAAAATCCCGATTATACTGTGTGATATCTGGATTATACTCATTGTAATCTGAATTATACTCATTGTAATCTGGATTATACTAGCTACTATCTGAAATTTTTTTTCACTCAGTATAATCTGGGATTATATCCAGTGTCATCTTGTTCTTTCCGTGTAAGCTGGTTTTAACTGGTGCTAACTTTATTTTTTAATAATTAATATTTAATATTAACTGACAGTAATTTTTTTTAATTTTTTAATTCATTAGAATTTAATAAAAATTAATATGATAGTTATTCCTATTACGGATGATTAAATATATTTACTATTAAGCCATAATATAAATTTAGAGAAAAGAGCATTATTATAGAAAAGTTTAAAAATCTGTAAAATTCCGAGTGAAATTAAAGTTGTCCCAGCCGGACTTGTGTTGGACAAATATTGAGTCGGTTATAAATTTGCGTACGTGTTTACATTCCCGGGGTGAAGCTCTAGTTGTTTAAGGGGAAGGGGATAAGTCTCCAGGACGAAGGAGAGCAAAACAAGACGCCGATACAACACGTATATAATAGATCGAGTTGTGGGTGAGTCGCGAGAGGAAGAAGGGAGAATGTCGGTCGAGCCGGACGCAAAGCGGTTTGCATTTTTCATGCCGAGGCAGTTATTGAAAATATTTACATGTTATTTATGGGGCACACATGCTGCAAGATCCGAACGCAGCAATATCTACTACCCTTGTGCTTGTACTCGTACTCAAACTTGTACTCTTTTTATTCACATTTTTTTTTGTATTACATTTATATTTTTTTATTCACTCCGGAGGAGAATTTTCCCGCTTAAGGACTAACTTTATTTATTTTTAAACCCACCACAGTTTTATTTTCACCAGTGGATTGAATTTTTGATGGATTGATCGTATGGAGAAATTGGCAGAGTTAATTCCTGAGTGGAAAGGAGTTTCCGCGAGGATTTTTCTCCGTAACTGTTACAAGGAGCATCATTGTAAGCGTCTCATATATTTCACCGGATGCTCTGCTAGTCAACTGACTACTCATTCCACGCTGGATTACAACCTGGATAACCGGATAAGTGAAGAAAACGATCCACTTTGTAGGAAAGGATTTTCACAAACAGGATTCTGCTATTCAAATTATTTCCACGAAAATTTTCGGCTACAGGTTGGAGCTATTTAAGAAAAAAAGAATTATTTGTCTCGAATAAATCAATTTATTTGAGTAGTTTTTTAAAATATTTCTTTATGACAACTATAAACGTTTGGTACAAATAAATATAACAGTTGACTCGAATTATTTTATTATTTGTCAGAAACATATCATTTATTTGTGGTAAAGGTGCTAAGTTTGTCCGAAACAACGACATCTTTGGCATTAAAACTCTCTACTACTGCTCTCATGACGTCACTTGAACGTTGAAAACAAAACTTTAAAATTTTGATTACAACTTAAGCTACAGCGGCGTTTCAAAAAATAGTTTATTTGCATACATAATAGTGTTTGCATAAATAATATTAATTAATAACGACTCATTAATTGGGGATTTGAAAAAATGATACCTAACCTATGTGGTAAGGTGTTTAAAATATTATATTTTACGAAAACAAATCTAAATTATCCTTAACTTACAATTAACACTTTCATTCAATAGAAGACACGGTAAATATTTCATTATTCAACTAAAAGAATAGAAAATAATTTTTTTTTTTTTTCATTAAAGCCATTATAATTTCTGAAAATTGATAAAATTAATTTACCAGATATTTAATAATTTTTATAACTTTTGTTAACAAATAAATTATGGCAAAAAAAATAAGAAAAAAAAAATTGACATGTAGAAATTTTAAAAAATTAAAAATGCAATTTTTAAAAAATAATTTTTTCGAATTAATTTATTTGTTAAATAAAATTAAAAATTGGTCAAGTGACAGCTAACTTTAATGTTACAATAAATTTTAAAAGTTCATTATTATCGTCAACTATGAATTGTTTACCACAAATAAATCATATCTTTACCATGAATAAACTATTAATTTTACGCAACTAAATCGCTCAATTATATTATATATTTACCAGAAATAAATATTTATTTGGCCAATTACAAATACCTTGTATATTTGGCACGAATAAATCTTATTTCGATAAAATATTTCTTTTTTTCTGTGTATTATTTTTCTGATATCTAAAAATTCAGACCCAAAGCGCCAACTCCCCAAACTTGACCCAAAAAAGTCTCCGGTGACTCATTTAAATCCATGCCTATCTTCCCCTTTGTCACCTCGGTGGCTATTTGCATCTTGAATTGCAGGGAAACCCAATCCAGATTGATAGGTAGAAAAAAAACTGAAAACTTGTGATGATAGTCGGGTGTATTTTTTGTAGTTGCCAGCTCGTCATGTTTGGTGTTTTTAATGTTGATTGGACGACTGCCGATTCAGCGGACGTTCGTTTACTGCGATTCTGTTGTTGCATTCGGGTAAAAACCGCCCCGTGGTACACGCGATGAATTTTTATAAACGAAATAACAAAATTTCAAAAGGAAACTAAATAAACGAGTGAGTTCTCCTGCAGCGCTTGCGAAAGAGACCGACTGCTATCACTAAGTGTCGCTACGCGTGGTCACGCGCTATTTTGTGATATCTACATTGTCAAAAAATATTGAAAACGTGCTACTTACACGACGTGACCCGCATGGGCGGTTACTTTTCACTTAAACCTCCAAAATGTGAATTTTCATTGGAAATTTTCTGTAGAAAAATAACAATTTTTCTAATAAAAAAATGCCTGGAACAGCAAAAAACATCCTTACAGAGAATCCACCCATATAGTTTTATAAAATCGAAAATTGTAAATCTATGTGGATTCCCAATTTGGAATTCACAATTCTCATGTAAATTCCCGTACAAACCTACATGAATTTTCTTGATAACTGCTGAATAGTACAGATAGATTCCGTTCGATTCCAGCCATGTCGGGGATAGATGAAGACGAGCGTGGGGAGGTGGGTGAGTAGTCCGTTGTTGAGTAAATGTTTTAGTGGGGCATATGAATGTAATTTTGTTAAATTAGTTAGCTTGTAGTTTAATGCCCGAACAGCCGGAATGGATAGAGAGGTGTGGACAATATCTATTTATTAACATTGAATGCCAGAATAATAGTGACAGGGTGTGATGGTGATGCTCGTAAGGGCGAATGTGTGGGTGTGATGAAAGTGAACATTGTCGTGTATTAATTCCGGCAGCAATGACAGCTATACAGATATACTGGGTGGGGATTTGAAGGCTGACACCCAAGTCGGGAACGACTTGCTCGCGTAAACTAACAGCCACCTATAGTAACAAACATGTTAATGAATTAAACGGATACGTTCGATTAGCTTGTGACATCACACAGAGGATAACTACTATTGCTATTGTTCCTTGGCGTCCTACCATCGACAGCCATTAATTTATTGCGCTTGAGTGCCTGTTGTTTTAATTAATAACCAATATTTATGGCCATACATTCCCTCTTTTTAATCCGAGGCCTAATTGATCCGCGGTGTGCATCCTCCAGCCATTGAAAGAGCCCCTCTTGCAATTTCGAGTGGTTGGGTTTTTTTTTGTTCTCGAAAAGGCCGGCAAGACTTGGTCCTGTCAACTTGAGCACGTTCCCCTTTGTCACCCCTTGACACCCACTTGTCCTCGTCGAGGTTCCAGTCACGGAAGGGTGTCACGTATGGCTGACGCGTGTATTTGCTTGCTTCATTTTGTCAGTTTATTCTCACCAGCAACGAAACTCAAATCTCAAACTGGGCTTGGTAGAAAAGAAAAAAAAAACATTGTGGAACTTCGATACAATTTTTATTGTAAATTCACTTGCCTCGCTTCGGGTAATTCGTTAGATAAAGAAACCTGCAATATTTTCCTTTAGTTTTTTATTCATCAGCAAATATATTTTTTTGTTACGACCGGTTGGAGTAAAATAAATTCACACGAATTAAATGGAGGAATTTTATACGAGTTAGGTAAAGTTCATGGTCCTATGGAAAGTGGAGACCGTTCAAGACGCCCTTCAGCCCCGTTTTCTAGAAGGTATAAGGTGGTGTATTTATGTTAGCGGTCTCATTGCTAGGAAGTTACAGTAAGTACTGGCAGTTACTTAACTCGACAGTTTCTGCCATTGCACAGGTCGTATACCACCTTATGTGCCCACCCCCTGGCCCTATTGGAGCTAGTTACGCAAGTGTACGCGGTTTCCTAGGAATACTCATTTTCGTTCCCATTCTAGTTCTGTCTCGAAGCATATATCCCATTCTTATATGTATGTATGTGGGTGGATGTGGATATATACTATACATTGTGTAATATAACTGCTCTTTAACCAACCGCTTTATAATCCGCTTTCCTCTTCCTCGGTAGACTCTGGCTGCCATGGTAACTGAAAGGCGAGCTCTCTTTCAGCTTCTCGCCGTAAAAGTAGTCAAGCTACTTATGTACTTTTTATTATTAGTTTTTTATACCTCAAGTTTGTAAATAAAAAATTTACAACGATGTCTTTTTTACTTCTCCTGTTGTCATTTTACTCTTTAGAAAGGTATTAAAAACCGAGGAATTTTTTTTTAAATTTACCAGGTTAGAAGTTAAGAAGTTGTTATCGTCAATCGGATATCAAGAGTATTTGTTCAACTTTATGCGGTTGACATTTGATTTTTATTCGATAAATAAGTAAAAAAGTTGGGTCTTAGCATAAAAAATACGATATAAAATTATAAGAGATCATTCTAGTCATTTTTTATCGATGAGTGAATGGGTGGTATCGTGGGCCAATGTATGGGTAGCAAAAATCGACAACAATTTATGCCTTTATGACAACTAGGCTATTTTATAATATCATGGATCAAGTTGTAGCATCATGGGTCAATGGGTGGTATCATGGGTCAATGTGTGGTTCTAGATTTAAAAATACTTTAAATAATCTGAATATACAAGTTAGAATAATTAAACACACTTTTTACAAAATATTAAGCGAATTTAGATATCCAAATGACTCGATCGAACAGAAAAGCCTTTAGTTAAAATATTCTATCGTTAATTCTAACCTAGAGAGATCGAAAGCCTCGGAATAGTCGGACGTAGTAGAATTCCATTGTTAATCAAGTTAGCCGTAGACTAAACGGTTGGATGAATATTCATGGCCGTTAACTTGGCCTCGATCGGTAAGCCCAAAAAATTTGCCTTTAAATAATTAAGGGCTTGGGTTGTTGCTCACAGTTTATATTTTATTCACCTTGGTATACTTTTATTGCTAAATATAATACAATATTTCGTCGGACACTTTGGTCTTAACGTCTGGTTGGTGTCGGGCGGATGCGAAACGCTTGCGTCCATCCGGTGACTTAGCGAGATTGCGATTTGCATAATGCAATTCAACGGGATCCCGTTTCAAGGAAAGTCAAGAGAAGAACAAGACAATTACAATGAAACTCTATGGAGCGTGCTTGCGGCTTTCGTTCGCGGCCTGAGGTCGACCAACCGGTCCCTCCCTTTCCTACCCCTCGTTTCTTTCCCTATCCCTCGTTCCCTAGCTTTTGCGTCACGGCTTTATAAATATTCAGCTGGGTCGTTAGAGAGACGTTGCGAGATAAAAAGAGCCAGAACGACAGAGACAGACCGACTTAACAAGTATTAAAATTTATCTTCCATACACACACTGGGTAATTGCGTATCTTTATAATCCGGAGAAAATTTTACAAAAACATACCGGGTTAATAAATGTAATGAGGATACCCAATCCCGGGCATTCGATTCACCATCAATGTTATTTATTTAACACTCTCAACCTAAATAGTTATGCGTAGTGAATTTTTGGGCACCATAACGTTTCCACGATTATCTTTTTCGATGCTTCCAAATCCGATTACTATTCTACGGCATTGCGGAATCATTAGGGTGATTGTGGAGCTGCTAGTCCGGCATTTATTAAGTTTAATGACGATTTAATGAACGTTTAAAGGTATTATGCAGCTTAGATTGATATCAGGGATAATTTGCCTCATTTTAATTCACTTTTATCACTATTTGCGATGGTAGATTCTCAAAATATTAGCTACAAATTCGTAGAAAATTCATCAAGACCATCAATTGTGTTTTAAATAGAATATTTATCTGGATAATTTCTTAAAATAATAGAATTAATAACAAAGATGGCTTCCACCTGTTGATGCTTGGGAATTCCTTGGAGGGAGACAAACATTGAGTTTGAATTTTTGAAGCCAAACAATCCCTCGAATTCTCCTATATCTCCAAGTCAGAGAGAAAATAGAGGAAAAATAAGACTTGATAACCCAGCTTTTTGAGATTCCTCAAGTCGCAATCGAATTCCTGAGAGACTACTAGCTCTCCACCTTCGGAATAAGTGATTTGACAAGGAAGATTGGCTTTTCTAACCCCAGGAACTTTAAAACTAATAGAGCTGTTAATTGGATTTTTAATCGAATTAGCGGGAGCGTATTTATAAATTCTTAGATAATCTTGAGAGGATGCACCTGCTGCTCGCCGGAAACTCAGCTGGGGCCGACGTGGAAGAAATTTAAAGTGCCACGCGGCAAAACCTGTGGATCCATACTCGGATTTGGAGGGTGAGGCTACTGGGGTGAATAAGAAGGATATATAAAAAGGAGTTTTTGCTGTAGAGGAGGGAATCACTTGACGCGACTCAACATATATTACAAGAATAGGATACAAATACTTTCATTCTACCCTTCCTACTCACGGAAGATCTTGGATATCTGACGTCGACAATAACTAGATTAAAAACGGTATAACGTATACATATGCTTTTGATAATAAAGCGAAATTTTGTAGCTCGCTTCTGGGACACGTAAATTCGAGGTAATAAACAAGATAATAAATTCTAAGGAGCGTAGTTTAAAGGAACGACATGCGCTCCAGGTGGAATGCAATTTTCGGATTCTCCAGACGATACGCTACTGGAAATGTCAGCGTTAGTGCTGGTGATGGCTGGCTGCTGGGTAGCAGAGCAACCTTCTTCTATTACAAGTCACCCTTCGGTTCACTTGACTTCTTCAGCTTCTTTGTTTCATTTTAAACTACCTCCGATATTTATGAGATGATCATCCGACAAATAAATGGAAGAATCTGCGACGAAGCATGACGATTACGTGACCAGTCCGAAATTTAAAAGACCGCTCGAGCAGATCGCGTGCCAGAGAGCCATTAATAACTAGCTCTTAGCTGTCTCTCTTTACCGATCATCACCCCCTGAGAGGGGCCCATAAACCAACACTGGTTTTAAAACTAAATTTATTCCCCAGTGAAACAATTTACATTTTATTTACCCCCTTATTCTTCTTCGTGTTCACCTATTTTATTTTCTGTTATTAATTCGGGGCTCGCTTGCTGGTCAACAAAGGAGAAGGATTTTCTCAAAAGCTTACGTTACTGGAGGGTTTAAGTAACGGGCAAGAACAGCATCAATCAGCGTCGAGAACCAAGTGGTCAGTGGGTTTATTTCTCTACCAAGAATCTCGTGCAAGCTGGAAGAAGGTTGTTCCTAAGAAATAGAGTCAAACGATCAAGATTGGAAGGTACGTTTCCTCGGTCGTTTATCAGCCGATCGGATTGTTTTTTAATTACCACCAGGGCAATACCCCGCGGATTTTATAAGCCCTATTGTTTAACGTGATTTATCGTTTGCAATTTGTTGATACTAGCTTGATTTTCGTGATTGCAAGGCTTTTAGGTCAATTTTTTCTAGGTGGTCGATTTTTGGGACCCCTCTGGCTTCTAGAATTTTGAAGGAATCTTTATGGGACTGAACATACTTACTCTTGGTGCTTTTTTGGAGATCGAGTTTGAATTTAAACCAAATCGGTTGACTAGTTTCAAAATGTCGGCCATAAACAGTTTTTGGATTATCAATAATGGGCAGTTAATGTTATTAACTGACTAAATTCATGAAAGTATTTATTATTACGGCGTCAAAAAATCACTAAAAGGTATCCTTTTATCCTCCAAATCTCCGGACACGAATTTAAAACCATAAGGAGATACTAAATGAGAATAAACACCTGGTAGTTTAAGGATAACAAAAAAGGTAAATTTGTCTTAACAATAGACGTTGATTTGAAATAGGAGATGGAGAGAGATGTTGTAAAAATAGTGGATTTTTTTGTTCACTTACCAGTAGTAGTACCCAAAGAGTACTACTTTATATCACGACAAAAGCACTCGTGGCTTTTGATTCTCATAGCCGCAAAAAAGCCGGGCACAATCGACGTTAAGATTAAACTTTTTTCTTTAGATATACGTTTTTATTTTTCTTTTCGGTATTTTTTAGGATTCTATTGTCGCTTCACTTACTACCGCCAATGGAATCCAACGAACTATGAATTTTATTTCTCACGCCATTAACTGTGGAACGTCCCTCGCGTTACTCCAATGCAGCCAATGAGATTTTACAGATAGGGGGAGAAAGTCTCGAGAGTCCTTTCGAAAGAAGCTAAAGCTTGAGACGAAAGCGAATAAGGAGACCAAGATAAGACCAAGGCATTTACATTCTTACCAGGCGCTATTCTCCTTCGCCTTAACAAGGCTTTTCCTACTTTCCTACCGCCCTCGGCAATGTTGTGTGTTATGAGCACGAGCATTTACAGATGAGTGTTACTGAAAGCAGCGATCATTAGGCCTTCGGCCGCTAATCCAATGGAACGCCAAAATAAAAGAATTCCACAAGCGATTTGTCAGAAGAATGAGTTTTATCCACTGAAAACTTCCACTGAACGATCCTTTGGACGATTTCCCGACGTTATGCCTCCTCGTTCCCGGGCTTTCAGCTCCATTGTGCCTATAACGCCCACTTAAAGTGTTGCATAAGTGGCCTGAACAGCAACTGGCGTATACCACCGACCCAAGGTTCTTAGTGTCCTAGCTATTTTTATTCCTTCAAAGAGTACTTTGTCGTTTAATTCACCGTAAAGAGAATTGTCATCTACTTGCCCATTCACCGTCGCATCCTTGTCATAGTCATTGTTCCCCAAGTCCTTTTTCTTGTTCTTATGTCCCAGTCTTACCTTTTCTTGGCAACTAAACTCACGTGTTCGCACATCGCAATGCCCCGCGAAAAGTTCCCTTTACGGTTATCGTCACAACGCATTTTGTTAACGATACTGCGGTGCTTTTTATTCCCCCAGTCATAACCCTCACGACAAATGCCTGATAAAATAAAGTGGAATAATATTCCGGGATATTTTCAACCCACTTTGTTTTATTTGGACACTAAACACACCAAATATCAAAAATGTTTGTCCTATTCGACTTTTTAGAGCTACTAATTCGCTAAAACTCTAATATTTGAGCCAGAATTCCAATTTCAAAAATTTTCTAATTAAAACAAAAATTCCAAAGTTAAAATCAATGATCCAACTATAAAACAGCAACAAATTTTCTTTTCTATTGTTAAGATCATGTGACGAGTTTTATAGCGTCGATTAAATACCCTCGTAAACCTAAGCAATTATACCTTTGAAGGTTATCGGGGTGTTTTATGCTCTGAATACAAATGATCAACAAGTTAATATCATCTGGGAGTAAAAGCCCGTTTTTACGATCCTTAGAATCCACCAGCACGACAATGGATTCAATTGCCAAGATGCTAGATCTACTTGCTAGTTTATTAAGATTTCATCAACCAAAAACAGTGTCTCGAACAATTAATCAGTCTTTAAAATAACAGTCTTACAATTGAGGAACATCAATTACGTGGTTGAATTTCCTCCTGATAATATAAAGTGACTCCCACGTAGGGCTTGAGGCGAGCGTCAATAGACATTATCAAGGAGCCAGCCACAAGCTTTGTGGCTAGAAGCCTCATCATCATCATCATCATCATCATCATCATTCCATAGAGCTGGTGTCTCGATCGGCGGAGGCAGAGCCACGCAATCGACGTTTCCGACCACATAAACGATCCACCCTATTCAGCTAGTCATTTTCCGGGCTATTAAATGAGCCTGAGCACGCATTGAGCGGGTGATTGTAGCTCAACACTTAAGATTATTCGTCTTGCAGCACCAGGCGTTGGTGATCCAAATTTTATTTTAATCTCCAGACAATTGCCGTTGATTAGAGAGCTCTCGATCCGTCACCATTAATCACTCAGGTGTAATTAACAGCAAGAGTATTCTAATTATAAAGTTATCAGGATCGATGAGTCACCCTTTGTTCGTACGGAAAAGTTTTATCACGCACAACAGCTCCTTTGTCGGTGATTCCCGATCTAAGATTCATCATTGTCAACAGTGGCATTATCCTGGCAGCCCTTTGGTCCTTTGCTGTCTTGGATAATATCGATCGGCAATAGAGGTATCGAGCTGAAAGCACTCACCGCCAGACTACTGTCTTCTCTGATACAATTCCCCAAACCAAGATCACCAAGGTCCTAAGTGAATCCTGGCTGGTCATTCAGGGTAATTAGTGATCCGCCTAAATCACCGGACCAGCATCAAGCATTGCTAGCTGCCAGATACCGTTGTACTCTCTGTGTGTGGGGACATGTGTGTAGATGTGTGTACACTCCTCGCTTGTAACCTTCGCCTCAATGTGCATTGATTGGACAATGGCCGACGGCATTCACTGCTGGATTCTGTTTCCACCAATTCAACAAGCAACCCCTTTCCTCTTTATCCTCTTGTGCTCTTACCTTCACTGCTCTTCGCCAGTTATTGCCAGAAATACCATCAGGAAACTTGGGTTGTCACACTCCCCCCCCCCCCGCCCCTCTTCCTCCTCCCTTACGCCCAACCCTTGACAAGAGCTTGTGGGTTTCTAAACCACACGAGTCTCTTTACCACTCATTTGTCTCAACCGATCGATAAATTAGCGGCGTGCATTATAAATAGGCGTTTATAGAGAAAAATAACTGTTTTCGTGTGTCCTGTTAAATTCAAAAAGTAACAACTTTTATCGGGCATTTCGTCGAATAAAATATTAAATTAATAAATTTTATAGGTGGAGAAAAAAGCTCGGGGAAAATAAATTTAAACGAACAGAATGGAATAATAATAAAAAGCTCTGAAAGAGAAGTTATCGTGTAGGTAATACATAAATTTAGAATTCACGGGCGTAAATTTTTTACGACGATATGTGTACAAGCTAGTGGAAAAATATTGATGTATATGTGTGTCTTTATATATCAGTTTGGAGTAGGTTTTTTTCTTATTTAAACGGAGGAGGAAGAATTCGGGATGGTGCAGAAATAGAGAAAAAGGCAGACTGGGTGATGGAGCCGAGTATGTGGAAGTAGAACAAAAACCGAGAGAATGAGTGGGTGAAATGTAAGAAAGAGGTTGGCGCCCAACGTCCGATTCACCTACAGTAACAAATTTATACGAGTTTCTTTGATTTATTGGCCTTAAGTTCAACAACGGCATCACTGCTCGACGCAACGGCGGCCAGAACAGCTAGGATCCTCTCGATAGGGGAATTTATGACGTATGTACGTACCTGCATTTCAAGCATCCTATCGAGTACGACAGTGCAATCTATTCTTACCCAGGAGCCAAAAAAAAAAAAAAAGGCTAGCAGAGAAGAAAGAGACGGAGAAGAAAGATGAAATCAAGATTGCTAGATGAGAAAACGACGAGGTATCCCTTTACCAAGTTGTTATTTCAGACGATGCTGGTTGGGAATTAGCAAAGTAATTAAGAGGCGGGAAATGGAGCAAAATAGGACGTGGAAGCAGGCAACTTATATCCTAGAAGTTGCGCCCAAAGTTTTCGCTATTCCGCGAAGAGTTCCCGAGAGAGCCCGGAATTAAATAAGATAGGAGTCTTTTCGGTTCGAGAGATCTCGGAGCACTCGATCCGCCAGTCAAGACGCTCGAGATGTCCTTTCAAAGATACCCGACGACAACTACCGCGAGTTAAACTAATTTTGTGATGAGATATCTTTATTCCTACCCAGGATTCCAATTCAATTAGAGACCTACGTATTTACCTCGTTATAAACTCATTTCGGATGATGGATCCTGAGGGTCTCTATCTCTAATCTGTCAGCATCAACTGGGCCCATAACCTTTTATGATGATCGATTTCATCAGGTTATGGACCCAGGCACAAAAAATACGTAAGATCTCTTTAATTGTAAATAAATCTTTCTAGTCTGTCGTTAATGTAACAAGATCATCTTATTTCAGATAATTTTTCCCTATTATTTTTACAAAAATAATTCATCGTAAAATTTCGTGTTACATTATCGTTGTCGGTGTAATCTCAATTTTTTCTTGGGTCTAACAAGGTATAACCCATCCAGTACACTTAGCTCTCATCGTCTCGACGTTAACGTAATACGTAACGTCTACCTTGCTAACTTATATTGCGTGGAGGATTACCACGTCGGTTCTTATCTACTCTCAGCAGGTTCTCGACCACAGTACTGGCAGCCTCGGGTTAAACCATCCCCCTTCATACTGTTAATTTAATTTTTTACTTTTAATTCCCTTGCAATTTATTATTCCGGAGATAATTTAGTAATTCCGACGTATTGGAACACGTGTCCAAGTTAGAAAAACGATTATGTGGAAATATATTGGAAAATGGATGCAAATTGGATAACGAATTTATGAGAAAAAGGGGAGAAGGAGGTTACGTCGCCAGCCCTTGACGAAAGTTAATCGAGTAGAGTGAGAAAGAGAAAGGGGACAGAGATAAAGTGAGTGAGTGAGTGAGTGAGTGTCAGAATGAGTAGTCTCTTGATTCTAAACGAAAATGCCAAGGGATAGGTCGATAACGAAGATGATTGCACTCGCGCCAGTCGATTTGTGGCGCTTGGGTAACTGCGTTAACTCGGTAATAATAACCAATCTCGAGACGATTTCCTCTCGGCTCGGCCAATCAGAAGACGCGGTCTTATTTCCGCTCCTGAACTCACTGTGTCCTCACACCACTCTTTGGTAATCGCAGGGGTAAGGGTCCTATCAGTCCGAGCAGTCGTCACTTGATTCAAGCTCTCTAATTGAATTTTCACCCGGCATTTTCAATTTCTCCGGCGGCTAGGATCTGCTGCTCAATACATATCGGCTCCTCAGACACACACGTTCATCTGACACACTCTGCCGAACTTCGGAAAAGGGGACAAGGACACCGTGACACATCTCGGTATCACCAACAGAGACACTACGGATAGCATCTCCCGGTTACCAAAAGTTCAGAGCCCAGGAGGCGTGACTTGGCAGTAAGACACCGTTCTGCTCAATGTGTCTGACGCTCAATGCGAGTGTGTTTAACGGTAATCCTCATTTTCACTGCTATACTCGACTCCTCTTTGCAAGTTATTCCCTTGCTGCTTCTAGATAACGTTCGTCCTGTCTTTAATTAACGCACGCAATCGATAATTCTTCAGACAATCCAATAACAAAATTAATACCAAGGCAGTTTTAGAGGATTTGAAATGACTCATATTTTTATTGGCCGACTATTTTTAGTGATCGATTTGGCATAAAGTGCACTGCATTTACATGCTATTTTATTGTCACGAAGATTGAATTTACCGAGAAAACAAAGAATCGAAGAAGAAGGGGCAAAAGGAGAGAAAATACTCCTTGGAGTGACGTAGCCCGAGGTATATAACGGAATACACGTTATTGTAACAGGGTATTTATTACATTTTCATTGGGTATGCGCCACGAATAATATCGGTAATTGGATCTCTTATTACGTAATAACAATGGAACCATACTCTCGAGTGAGTGCGTCAAGGGGTGACGTCGAATGAATACGAGGGTAGATGACGAGACATCTGTAAGCATACTCATAATACGCCAGTATTAATTAGCTCGCGATACCGACATAATGGCGACACAACCTCATTTACAGTTTTTCGATAAAAACCCACTACTCAGAACACTTGACAAAATCATCCTCAAGCTAATTAGCTGTCTTTTGGATTATACCCCCAAATCTCAGAGCGAGGATCGAAGATCGAACATCCATGAATATTAAACGCCAAGGAATATAAAATAAGAAAAGTTCTCTATCACTGGAAACGCTTAATCTCCTTCTCGACGTGCAAAGGTGCTATAAACGATAAAAAAAAAAAAAAAATAAACTCCCTCGGGACGATGGGGATTCAAGACTTTTTATGACGCGAGGGATCATGGAAATACACCGACACCGAGAAAACGGGGGTTGTAGTTCCGGGTACATAAAAAAAATACTGGAAAAACCACACCCTACATCCTCAAAACCATTCCAAGGCTATTTCAAACACGTTCCATCTACCCGCGAGGATCATTTTTAAAATTGCTTTTATTTTTAAACCTATTAAACCGCCACTGAGTACTTAAAATCTTGTAGGTTATCAAAAATCCTTCCAACTAGCGAGTCATCAGCTTTGATTTTTAATTTTGAAGTTTTTATTTTGGCTCTACAGCTGGATTTATCCAATCAGTTGGAAATTTGTAAAGCTAAGAAATGAAAAATACTCGGAATATGCATTAATATTTATTTAAACGACATTAGAATTGAATTTGTCAGTAATGAAGATAAGGAAATAGGAAACGGGGAAGTTAATTTTCTTGGAACCCTCATGCGTGGTGAGCTCCCAGTGACTAAGTTCAATCGACATGAGCCTCGGGGGTTAGCGAGATATATAAGGGCTTGGAATAGTCTGAGTGTGTGCATAGAGACGCTCAAGAACCCCGTTGAAGTAATGGTGGTCTGAAGACGCCAAGGGCTGGAAGCTCGGAGGGGGGGGGGGAGATAAATCTCAGAATTTAATATCCTTCTAAGGTATGTAATATCCACTAAAAGCCTTCCTTGGCTTCTCCTTCCCGGATTCTGTCCAATCAATGATGTGTCCTATCAAAAAATAACAATGGAATTTTTAAAAATTCACCTCGATGAATTTAATTCCAGGTAATAATCTTTATTGGGTTACCGATAAAAGTTTAAAAGACAGACGATGTTGTTTGATAGATTCGCTTTCGAGAAGTTCAGAAACATCTTATCTGGAGGATTCAATTAAGACCCTATCGGGCACCTTTCGATTGCGTCGGTGCTTCACAGAATGAAAGGAAAGGCAAGAAAAAAAAAACCGGCTGACGCAGTATTTACTGCGACTTTAATCTCTCTTGGTGAATTGATTTCTCAGTTTATCTCTCTTGTTCCTAAGGAAGGGTTGGACGTGGAAGAGTTAGACGCATCTAGACTGGTATCACCAGAGACAAAGACCTATCCTATCATTGGACTTGTTTAACTGCCGTTGAAAATCAATGGTGAGCTGCAATTAATTTTTTATTCCCACCCCCGGAGGCGTTTGACTTTGATCAGATTCTATGGATTGATAACCGTAAATTCTAACCAGCAAAATGACTTATGTGCTAGAAGGAAGACACTTAAGACCCTGGAATATATAAGCTGACAGATTTACAACCGGGGAATCACCAAGTACCAATTTTCGTAAAACTTTATTGCACCATAACCTCCAGGGTTTCCGAGTGGGTTTTACATTCCCACTCCTAAAACTCTGGTTATTCTGTTACACAAATAACTCACGATAAAACCGCATCAAACTTCTACCTAAGAACTTTTATAATCCTTACCAACTAATTGGAGCACCGGGCATTAGAAATTTTTGAATGGATGACCTCTAAAGCCCCACAGAGAAACATAAACAGAGATAGAAAGATAAAAAGCTAGAAAAGAGCAGCAAGGGAGATGATGTAGCAATGGTCAGTGCTATCGTTCTCTTCTGCAGAGCAAAGCCCCTGAACATCCAGTGAATGTTATGCTGAAAGTGAAAAATAGCTGGGATAGAGGCGGTGTATTTCGCAGGGGATGTCAGGAAGCCACACCAGATCCTCCGGGAATTCACCCTCCTCATCTATCTCGCTCTCGCAGGTGCCAGTCCGGCATTCACGTCTGTCTGGCATTTGCTTAATGCATAAGCAATTTCCATCCAGCGTATCTGTGTCCACACTCGCTCCAGCAATTGTACCAGCAGCTCCAATACCAGCATCAACACACACTCCATAATAACCCACTTACCATCAGACAATTGTAAATCTCAGCCTGCTCATACATTCATTCAGCTAATTAATAAGTCCTGCTCTAGGTAACCAATTACTCAGCTTGCAACAACCACTTGTGATTGGATAGTGTAAAAAAATGTCTTATCGAACGGTGAGCAGATTGCATCACCGGGTCAATCGAATGGAAGAACTTTCGGGAAGCTAGAGGCAGGCGGCTAGGCTGACCGGGTTCGTTTGACCCGTTCACGAAACTGTGGATGATGCTGGAGGTTAATTACACCAGAAAGGTAACAACTACCAGCCAGTTTGAGAGTCAGTTTCAGAATAGTAGATAGGAGTGAGGTCAAACAACGAGAAGGGACGTTGTTACTGGTGGTGGTTCTGCACATGGTGGTGGTCCTCGGATGTGTTTTAACGACGCTCATTCCCCAAAGGGACTGGGGTTACATCCAACACGGTACATGCTGCCGGCCGTTTCAACCACCAACACCCAACACAGACACAAACGATCACCAGCTATGATATTACTATATTATGCTAATTACGCGGTGGTGATCGCGTGGGCAATGGTGCGTACCAACAGGCGAGCTCAGCCCGTGACGATTGATCAAAGCTGCTTTGGTTATGCTAATTCAACGTTTAATTCGTAAACAGCACCGCTCACTAGAAGAGATAACTGTAGATTCTGTACGGCTCACTGGTTGCCAGTTTAGGCTTCCACATTCCCAGATCGTAGATCCAAGACTAAAAGACCACCATGGTAGCCCGATGATAAGTGGATCATCATCAGGACAAGGATTCCCGGTAAGCCAACAGCCGTGTCAATAACACTCAACCGGTGATGGATAGCTTGGGCGCCATTTATCTCTTTTTTTCAGGTCATCACAGTTTTTCAGCTTCTGCCGGTGATGGGTCTTCCTTCGTCAATGATTGGTCGGCTCGATTGGACCTTTGGTGGTAGACCAAACTGCATTCAATTAGTGCAACTTGCACTCTCGGAGTATCGAGATTAATAAAAGTAAATGAGGATTGGTGGTGGACAATTACGGTATTTGCTGGGCTCTCCTTTATATCTATTTGCCGAGAGAGTTAAAGTAAGAGGGGAAAGAGTCAGTTGGGTTGTTTTTTGCTGGTAGTATTCCCTTCGTGCGGTGGCCATTTGACAAAATTGGAAAGGATCGTCGAGGGGAATATCTAGTGCGGCTGACCACTTCCTAATCAACGTGTGTGTGTTCCACTTGAACGTCACTCTCGATATTTCATATATATATATATATATATATA